>WKFP01014209.1:119562-160884 GCA_011057875.1 Pterocles orientalis | reverse complement strand
ATAATTTCATAATGTGAATTTTAGTAACACTGACTCATATGCAGTAGTCTGCTTCTTGGAAGGAAAAGGTCAGTAAGCTGTAGAGTAACTGAGTCATCTGGTGCTGGGGAGTTCCTTTCAAATGAATAGTAGAGACAAAGGACAGCTGTGACACTAGCAACTGTACTGTCATCTTTATAGTGTGCTAATAGGTTTCTGTGAATTACAAATTCTGCAAATTAAACTCAGTGTAAACAGTTCTGATGTTGCATCTTAAGTAGACATAACCCCTTTTGAAATACTGTAGAGCTGACAAGTGGAATAAGAAATTGAGGAAATTAGGTGATGTCAGAACTGACTATGTCTAGGAAAGGTGTATATTTAGTTAAAGCATTGTAGATTTGAGTGGCGTTTTTCCAACCACTGCTGCACGGTGAATTGTTCAGTAAAGTATACTATTAAATTTTCAGTTGATTAATATTTAGATTTCTGTGAAGACATTACAGATATTGGGAATAGCCTAAGCCATGAGTGTGTTAAACTTTATACAGGTGCTAACGTATGAATGTTTCACAACCAGTTAAGATATTACCTGAAATGTATAGCAATTCCTGTTGTTACTAGAAACATTAACAAACTGGTTTCAAAATAGATGTTTCGTGGGAAGCGTTGCTAAGATTTAGTTCTAGTTGCTGGGCTTGTCCACTGGGCTGAGCTCCTGTGCTCCCCTGGGCGAAGAAGGTTGCCATCGAACCTGCTTGAACCTCTTCGTTCCTGATGTTTGGTTTCATTATTTCTAAACATGAGAGCTACAGAAACTGTTAAACACAGCTTTTTTAATAGTTTACATTACCAGCTATCTATTTTTAAAGACACTGATACACCTTTTAAAAATACAGTGTACAGAATTTGAGCTAAAGCACTCATTTTTATGAAAAATTTTGTGACACAATTACAACTTCCTAACTGCACACTGCATTGCAATAGGACTTCATACAGCTATCAAGGATTGGTTAGTAGTATAGAATGTAGTTACAGGAAAAAAAATTGGTATTTAGTATAGGTAAAATTGCATATCACAGTTAAGTGTTTTGCATAATAAAAATCTTCTGTTACAAGCTCTTGGGTTTGTGCTTCACAGAGCCATTATCTCCCTCTTTGCAGCTCTGACAGTGGCTTACCATGTTAAAATAACTTGTGCTTGCTCTGGTACTTTTTCATCTTTAGCCTACCATGTTAGACAGTTTGATTTTGCTTCTGACCACTTCCTTTGGCATTGTCCCTCTGAGATAAATTCTAACCTGAAATATCAGTTTTCTTGTGGCTTTCTTTTGAAAGTTTGTTTGTTGCTGCGTGGGACTATCTTGGCAAAAGGGGACAAATAAAAAGCAAAACGTGTCCTTAATACTGTAAAATATATGATCCATAAAAATGCCTTTTCACAACTGCAGGAGTCATGTTGTTACTGAGGGAAGGTGTTTCTCCTTTCCCACAAATCAGGTTAGCAGAAAAGTGAAAGTCAGCTTCAGAGGGATTTTGAGGTACCTGAGTTATTCTGCAAGGATATGATCTCTTTGACTGCTATGAACGAAAGTTACAATGGATTCCTGACATCCATTTGAGCCATGGCTGTTTTTTGTTAGAGAACTCCAATTGGCACAGTGTGGTTCCTCAGGCCACGTCATCTTATTTGGTAGTCTGGTACTAAATCTTTGAGGTGCAGATGGCTGTTCCAGACAAATTTTGTTACTGTAAAAGCTCAACGATACTTTTCTGCTGATAAAAATGAGTGAAGGTAAAAAAGACAGCATATTCAGACTGGAAAAGTCCCTTATGAAATACTTCACAGGCTCGCTTGCTACAGAAGGACCAAGTGAAGGCTCTTGGCTGTGCTGAAGGAAAGCACAGGTCTGCTTCTTCCTGATAAGTGCACATAGAAGAGCTGTAGAGTTGGTTCTTGTGATATTCCAGGAGTGGGAGAGTCTGATCGTGTAGGTGTTGTTTCCAATTAGTACTTGTTGGATGCATATCTTCTGGAATGACTTGAAAATTTTAACTTTTTAACCTGGATTTTGGTACTTCTGGTGGTGTAGTTGAAAAAGTCAAAAGATAGAACTATGCTGAGGAAGAGATTATGTGTTTATCTTCCCTCTGTCTTTAGAGGGAGAACATTGATACTGTTCAAGTAACATAATTTAAATTTTGAGTACAGGTTGTGCTGAGTCTTCAGATTTTTCATTCATGGAGAGCTAATTTCTAACATGGTAAAAAATATAAAGTGCAATCCTATGCATTGTTCAACTACAGTGGTCCTTATTAGATTGATGTTCTTCGGTGTTAATTCCACTGTTGTGTCTTTGAAGAGGTTTGAGACAGTTCTTTAAGCGAAGACAGCATTAGCTGTTGCAGATAAGGGGAGATGACAATTTAAGGTGCTGAGATTATGAGCACGAGAAGAAAGCTTATGAAGATGCTTCTCAATAACCTGAAAGAATAACCAACTTGAAAAGATTTAAGAACAAGCAAAAACTGAGTAACTGGATGGGAGTAGAACGAAGAAGAAAGGAAGGAGCTAGTATCTAATATCAGAAAATATTAGGATAAACTGAGGAGATATAAAAACTGAGTTGAATAATAAAAGGTTCTTCAGCAGAAGACAAGGAAGGAAGTGGGATACACAGTTTATCTGTTACACAGAGAGGATGGGGTCTATTTTAATGGTAATCCAAGCAGGACCCAAAATTGGATGCATTGCATCTGTTTTCCTAAGAATGGTGATGCTTAGTGTGAAGCCAGAGACAGATGATAGGAATGTGGGTATGGAAGAGGTGACAGTGGCATTTGAATCAATAGACGGAGATAGCAGAAAGATGTGTGTGGAACATAGCTCCAGAAATCTTCAAGACGTAGCTTGTGATGCTGCAGGCTTCTTGGTATTACAGGCTTGTGATATGACAGGCCTGTTAGTCCTCTCTGGGTTAAGCTGTTAAAGGATAACAGCTGAAGTTATTACAAGGTGAGAGAAAAGCAAGACTTGTATGTAGCTTGAAGGAGGAGGAAGGTAGTCCAGTAAGTACAGCCTTTCAGAGGAAAAAAATAAATTGTTTTTTAGGACAGAACAGTTACTTTCTATAAAAGGTGTTCTTCTCTGTGGTAAAAAGAGACTGGTGTTGAGGTCTCAGGAAGTGTTTCTGGTTGAGTGTTCCTTTTTCACAGCTGCTTGATGTGTGAGTGTGCTGAACTCTCTGTAATTCAGGTAGGTGCTGCTGGTGGAATAGGATCGGGTTCTTGCTGTCTGCAGACAGTCAAGTGAATCATGTTTCCTACGATGGGTTGCTCTGCAGGGCTGGACCTGGCAGTTCCTGGGTCTGCTGAGACAAAGGAAGCTCTCTTGACCTGGAACATGGCTGAAGTAAATGTTTGGAGGAATTGTTGGTTTGTTGTCCTGTCAGTAAGCCTCTGTTGTGTGTGTTCGGATCCTTATCCTCTCTCTACGTGGGGAACCACAGTTCAAAGCTGTTGGAGAGGATAAGTTTTGTGTTGGGTTTTGCTTGGATGCCAGAATTCTGGTAGCATAATTAAGGATACACTACATTGATTTAGCAGTTACTCAGCTACTTCTTTTTTGCCTAGTCCGGATTTTGAGTTGGAGATGGTTCATCTGAAAATGCTCCTGAATGGTCTTTCTGAGACAGTTGACTTGTGGGGTGGTCTTCTGTTAGAACTTCCCTAAAGAACCTAATTGGTTATCTCTGTAGCTTGAACCAAATGAGCATTTTTCTTTGAAATTAAGAGCTATTTTCTCTAGCACTAGAGATTTCCATCTGGTCACACTGTAACTTGTGTGTCTGGTGTTACAGCAGAAATCATAGGAACTTAGGATTTTATTCCTATCTTTTTATTCAAAATTTTGGGGCTGTCAGCTGTTTGTCTTGGGCAATGCTTACACTCATGAACCCCAAGTCCCCAGGGGAGTTAGGCTGGCCAAACCCTCAGGATTTTAGTGTTGATACTGGAAATATCAGACAACCAGTGCTTTTTGTACTACTTATCCACAATAAACTGTCAGTCAAAGCCTGCTTCTTGGTCACATCTACAAAGCCAGTGTGGATGCTACTGCTCTGTTGATTCAGGATTTAGATCGTGCACTGCGAAGACCAAGTTGTTTGAGCTCAGAATCTGTTTTGCCGAAGGTGAATACTTTTTCTGTACTTCAAAGAAAGTTCTACTATTCCAGTCCAAACCATAACATTATAATAAAAAGTTACATCCTAGATATGCACAGAATACCAAGGACCTAATTAAAAATACATCTTATAAAAAGAAAGGCATTTTGTTTTCCCTTCATCTGAAGTGACAAGATCTTGAAGCAACCAAATGTTCCCTGGTCAGATGGATTAAGTTACATATTATAAAGACAGAAAAAAGTGTCAGACAAATCTGAAGAATTTTGCTCATGATGTTGCAGAAGGAAAAGCCTGTACTTCCATTTTGGAAGTCTTCATGGTTGTAACAATCTTCTGTCAACATCTGAAGTTTTATAAAGATGGATTTTCCATCTTGTGTAGAGGCCTCCCTCAACAAGAAGCCCTAAAGTCAGTGATCTTTTAAAAAAACTGTTTTCAGACATTTAGTCTTAAGGGCTGTAATTTTGGACTTTGTTTCCCCTTAATGTTCACTGCTCATTATTTTGCATGAGTCAGAGGGATGTGGGAGATGTTTGACTGTAGAAGGGAAATTTCTTACCTGATAACATTTTTTTATGCAACAGCAGTGTTATCTTCAATTTTGCTCCTTGTAGACTATTTAGCCAGGTGCACGTAGTTTACCTGATTGGTAGTGGAGTACCTCTACTAATCTATAGTCTTGAAAGGTTGGTGCAGCATTGAGTGGCTGTTCTAAGGAACAGGTGAAGAGGATACATTGTGGTCCTGAGCTATCTCTGGAATTGTAAAGAAGTGGAAAGAATCTGATGCCCCATACAATAATGACAGGTACAGCCAGCAGGAAAAAATACTGGCAAGAAATTTTCAGTGCTTTAGTGGGTACTTTTAACTAGTAGCTTGCACACCCTGATGTCGTCAGGATTATTATTTCCTTCAGAGCAGTGTGTTTAACATCCAAATCAGTTGCCCTGTAAACATGGTTGCTTGATTTGGCACTTACCATCTGCACTGCCTGTTTTGTGTGTTAGTAACTTTCTTTATTCTGTTGTTAAAGAATCGGATATGTAACTAAAAAAACTACAGTCATTACCTACAGTGCCTTACTTGTGTGATACTCTGTAGTTGTCTTGTTTCGCTATTGCTAGCAAATTCAATATGTTGGCAAAGCTTGTAGCATTGCAAGTTAAAAATCTTGGTTTTGGAAGATGCTGTCTGCCACAGATTCCACTTGCATTCTTGTGGTTTTTAGAGATTTTTAAATAATATCTCAGTTTCACACATAGGAAATTCTACCCTAATAGACAACAGCACAAGTCACTTAATTGAAATTTCTGAATACATTACAGTTATTGTATTTTTATATTCTGTATGTCACCGGAAGTAGAACATATATGTTACGTGTTGAGGTTCATATTTACCAGAAGTACAGAAGTTTGTATGTGTTAGACTATATGCCGTTGCAGGGTGGGCACTTGGAAGACTGAGTTCTGGTCTTGGTGGTACTGTGATACTTGGGAGATCATAAAAACAGTTGCGGTACCTTGTATTAAAGGTCTGTGTAGATGTTATCTTGTCCCTGCAGTGTTTAATGTAGACAGTTATTTCATCTTCTTGTACTGTTCTATTCTGTAAGATTAGCACAATTACAGAGATATATGGTTTATAATTTAGGCATCAGCTGAATAGACAGTAGATTTGAGGTAGTTTAAATACATATATTCTCAAAATAGCCTGTGTAGTGTCTACAGTATTCATGTTTTAATGCATTTAATATGTTAGAATGTTTTCTAATTTGCTTGAGGGAGGATCAGGTTATTGAAGAATATAGCTCTCGTTATGGTGACCTTGAAATTATGACTGCATAGCAAAAGCAAAAAAACCCTCCAACCCGCCTAATGTGAAAAGAAAAAAGAAAATATTCATTGCATACAAATCCTACACCAATTTCATATGTGAACTCCTATCACCGCGTAATTATTCTCAGTACTGATCATGGCTTACTTTCCTCAGTTCTTAGGTCCTCTTGTACCTATTAGTATTCCTAAAAATTAATGAGTTAAGTGGTTTGTTGTATTAATATGAATGAAAGTAGTAAGAGAAGTAAGTTGATCCTTGAAGATAGGTATTGTTTTAGTGGCTAGTGTTGTCTAGCTTAAAATTTGTGCTCATTGTTGTCTGGATCTCTAGCATTCTGAGGATATGTAACAGCAGTGTAATTTCAAGTCAATGATTTTGCATGGGTCTGTATGAGAAGAAAATTCAGTGTTTTTCCTGACTATTTGTTCAGAGATTTGGTAAGCACAGATTCAAGCATAGTGTTTTGAAAAAGATGCAGACATCACTTGAAACCATGGAGTCATGCAGGAAAGGCATTAAAGTGAAAATGTCATGCAATATAGTCTATTATGCAACCTGAATTTGCCTGAAGCCCCAATTGTTAGCTGTTTTTATAATAATTTAATTTTCAATATTTAACTCTTAACTGTGATATCTCTCTGTAAAAATTACTTTGTTCCTAATGTTTAAAATCTGTTTCCAGGCTGCAAGCTGCTATATAAACAAGACTTTGCAAGACGGTTAGGACTGAGATGTGTTACTTGTAATTACTGCTCACAGCTGTGCAAAAAGGGAGCAACTAAGGAACTTGATGGTGTAGTGAGAGATTTCTGCAGTGAAGAGTGCTGTAAAAAATTTCAGGACTGGTACTACAAGGCAAGTAACTCAGAATTTTTGACGAGAGCTCCGCAGTTAAAAAAACCAAAAATGCACATGTGAGGATATCTCAAGGACTGTGCAGCAAATACAGCTTACTTCAACAAAGCATTTGCTACACAATAAGCAAATGTATTAATTTCATCATGTGAGTTTTCTTAGATCTTAGAGCAGCATTTCTACCATCTGATTTTATTAATTAATTTGGCAAGGAAGTCTTGAGTTACAGAAAAAACAGGAAACTACTATGTATATTTGTTACTTTACAATTCCATTTTTTCCTCCCCAATTGATACCATATTTTTCTTGTCACAACTTCTCAAATGTGTATGCAGAGTGTTGAAAACACTGTTAATAGCAACTGGATGATGCCTTGAGTTGACTGACGATAAACTAGGTTAGCAAAGTTTTTCTTGTTCCTGTTTTTGCCTCCTTTTTTGCCTTTTCCCTTCTCCCACCGTTTGAACTGCAGAGGCTTTGATTGTTAGTATTTCCCAGTGGAAAGGATGCCAAAGGGAAAAGCAAGACCAAATGGATTTCTAATAAAAGTTTAAATCAAACAGATGGCATCTATTTCTAAATCTCTGGAAGCTTAACTATCTTGTGAAGCACAACCAGCAAAGAGTTCCCTTTAAGAGGTTTTTTTGTTTCCATTTTTTGAAAGAAATAAAGGTGAAATCGGACTGGGTTTAACCTGCGATTAGTACCATGGATAAAATATTTGATTTCTGGTGTGAACTTCCTGGAAAGCTACACTGATAATATCAAAACAAGAACTACACTTGTGGATACAGTTGCAAAAAAGACAGTACAAAATTCATCACCTTACCAAAACTCTGTACACAGTCTGGAAGGCAATAAAAAGCTTTAAATACTAGAGGGCTAGATACAAGTCCTGTAATTCAAGATGGTCTACCTACCATAGAAAGAGCTGAACCTGAAGATGTATCTGGTATTTTGGAATGGCTGGTTCCAGAAATGTTGCAGCCAAATGTTGTGAAGTCTTTATTTTGAATAATGTGTGTAGGATCCTGTTAGACATTTCAGAAAGAAAACTACTGAAGACCAGAATGTGTTTCTTCTGTCTCATGTGAAAATAACAGTGATCAAGCTTGGCTGCAAAGTTCTTAAACTGACTAAAATGCTAAAGTCATACAATAATAGTTAATCTATATGCCTTAAAACTTGGGTTATGGGGTAAAATTTATCCCTGCGTAAAAAGTGCCTTCTGATAGAGAACCTGATAATGCTTTGATGTGCTTTAGAAATCTCTTGGTGATTCAGGAAATAATATAGTCCGGGGGGGTGTGTACCAAACTAGTTTCTTATGCATAAACTTCCATGGAGGCTTGTACTTTGATTCAGGTTTGAGAACCACTTGAAAACTCTGACTTCAGGTTATACTCATCCGTGGGATAAGGCAATAACTTAATTGGTCCATTAAGTCTGCTTAAGAAATGCTGTTGCTACTGTGGCACAGGCAATTTAGATGTGATGCCATGAAAAGGCAATTTAATCTAAACAAACTTGCTGGTAACTAGTGAGTTTTGATACTTCTAATGATAATGAAGTGTTAGATATTTTTCCTTTTTTAATCTTACGCTTGCTAGTAGAACTAGATTTAAATGATGTTGAATTGTTGATTTTCTTTTTTTTCTTCAAATACTTCTTAAAGCCTTTGCCTAAATTAGTCCTGGTTATAAAAGTTCGGTGTGTATTACATGGGGCAGACATGTCATAGGTTTTGGGAAGTTGTGTGCTTTGCAAAAATTGTCTTTTTTTTTTTTTTTTTACACAACCTTGCTGGTAACTTCTCCCTCCTTTATAAAAGTCACTCCAGATATCTTAGATTTGGTAGTGCATTGTTATCTGATGTTCTTAACTATCCATAAATAGATAATGATCAAAATACAGGAAGACAGAATAGATATGGACACCTCCCCTAATTTGTACTTCATTTGCTGTTTTGTCTGTTAGCTTCTTAAAAGAGTAGTTGCATATGTATGAGCTTTTTCTCATTTATGCAATGTCCAGTGTTATTTTGGAGTTTCAATGAGTGTATACGTGAAGAGAAATAAGTAGTAGTAACCTAGTAATGTTTTAACACCAGCATTGTGTTCATTAAACAAATGTTTGTCTCCATCTTCGTCTGTTTTTTTTATGGACACATCTTTCTCATGTAATGTTATCTTGAAAACATCTTAACTTTTAAAAATAATTGTTATGGGAGAGCTTCCCTGAATGCCAAAATTCTCTTCTTAAAAAGCCAGAAGAAGGTAGCAGTGGTAGAAGCACAACAGACTGTTATCTAGAAGTACTAGAAACACATCAGACTAACCTAAAAGTTTCTTCAAACCTAATATGAGGAATTGAAATGTAAAAGAATAGGTCAGTCCTAATAATCTGTCGAGTGACAGCTACATTTACCAGTTAGTGCCACGTTCTGAGGAAATTTCTACTGTGTGGTGTCCATGCGCCTTTAAGAAGAGAGGTAAAATATTTGGTGTCTTGAGGTTAGCTCCCTAAGTTACTAGAGCTCCTCCTGTAACCTTCAATTGCATGCCGTGGTTTGGATGTCAATCTGAAAAATGCCTAGGAAAGTTAAATATAAATATTCTAGTAGCCTGATTTTGGTGACAGTTTCAATCATCTGATGTTACTGATACTGGAGCACTGAAAATACCTTGAAAAAGAGTACATAGTTCTGAGAATAGCACAGAAATCTGTTTCTTTAATATACATTGTGAAACATTGGTGAAAACACTACAGCTGAAGTGCAGTTCCAGGTCATTCAAGGCTACCGTGGAGTATTGATTGGACTGAGCATGTACAGTGATAACTGCGTATTCAGTGGAGGTCAGCTGTCTTCAGCGAAGATGAAGTAGGAGGTGGGGAACTGCAGTCTGAGGCACAGAAAAATGATTGTGGCTGGCGAGCTCAGGTAGCAGTGGTTGTCAACAGTGGTTAAATTTGAAACAATGGAGCCAGCATTAGTCTACATGGTAGCGTGACAACCTTGTGGAGTTTCTCTTGTCCAAATTTAGCCATTGTGTAGTTAGGCCTCTCAGTTTCAAGTAGGTACTGTTTCAGAACAGTTGATCTCCTTTCTCTTATAGTCAATTCACTGTCTGGAAACATCTCTTCCTGTTTATTGCATATTGAACTTGGAATAGACAGCCAAGATTAGGTCAAGTTCATACCAGTCCAAACCACTGGAGAACATTTAGGAACAGGTCATTGGAGGATTAAAAATGTAAATAAAAGCCCCACATGTGAAAACTTTGTTTTTAAAACAAGTTTGGGGCCAACATTAGTGATTTATACTAATCACCATGCCCATTTGAACGTGTTCAAGTTGCACCTGGGGAAAAAGTTGGACTAAAAAGCGGTCATGAGTGGCAAAGGAGTTGGAGCATGGAGTGTATAGATGGAGTTTTTGGAAACACAGAGAGAGAGCAGGCTTGAAAGCAGGCACTTTGGAGATCTAATTAGTGCCAGTATCCTGAATTCTGCTTTCAGTTAATTCCATGGTCAGGGAAGTGGGGAGAGCAAGCAGGTAGCAGGAAGCCTCAGTGTGTGGAAGTGTGTATAGTATTGGCTGCAAGCATGGTTGTGGAAATGGTAGAATTACAGTGTAGCAAATGTAGGGACAAGAAGTGAGGCATCCTTATAAAGGAATCTTAGGCTTGTTAAGGAATAGTAATTTCCATGGGGAAGGAAAGAAAAATTTTTTCACTTAAGTACCCTAGTAGCAGCCCAGGAGAGACAACAATACACTTTTTCAAGGACCTAAATGAAAGAGCAGAACCAGGAGAGGGAGAAGACAGTTGCGGGAAGGCTGTACTTGCTGTGTTTGACAAGATTTATCATCTTTTTCTTTCTTTGAAGGAGAGAGAAAATTGAGCAAAGTGGTGCTTTGTTGGTCAAGCAGTGTGCAGCAGGTCAGAACGGGTGGGCTTTTCTGTACATGGGTTGGCTGTCATTCTTATAGTGTTAGGTGGGCTTGAGATTTAAAATGAGAGTGGATGACACTTCCCCCCCCCCCCCCACTGGTATTTCAGCCTTTTGGTGTCTTTGGAAGATGCGTTTGCATGAAATGTGTGAATTCAGTTTCCCTGCACTGATAAATCTAGGCTGTTTTGACAACACTCCACACTTCATCTTCCCTACTTCCTAACAAGAACGCATGTTATTTGCTCTTTTGTCTCACTGAGAATATCTCTGCTGCAAAATGAACTGGGATCAGCATCAGCAGAAAATCAAAGGGATAAATGTAAAAACCAAAAATGTGAGGGAGGATGGGAGGGAAATGCAGTGCTTGTGGGGTCCATGACCTTGTGCACCCTGCAGGTGCAGAGAGCACTACTGCTGACACCTGCACTGCTCCGGAGGAAGGGAATTGCTTGCCCTTCCAGCAGCACCTGGTGCTTGGTGTGAGGTGATCCTGAAGCCACAGCTTTAATTGCTCCCAGGCACACCAAAACATTTTTATTTAAAGGGAATATGTATATATATTTTTTAAAGATGGATATACTCTCTATATATCATCTTAAATATTTGAAATTTAAAACTGAGAGCTGAATTTTCTATGTTGCTGGAGGAAGGTGCCAGACTGTTCAAGTACAGAAAAGGAACTCAACATTTAGTTACTTTTATATTTGTACTAATTGGCCTCTTGATACTTTTTTGGAGTTGCAAGAACTACAGTTGGACTTTTTTTTTTTTAAGCCATCAGAGCCTTGTGCATAACTGCAATGTTGTGTATAGTTTAATGTATTAATGTTTTATGTTGCATACTATCATAATGTCCCTCTTACTCTCCTGGTTATATTATTCAGTTGACTTATTTTGGATTCCTGAGCATCCATAAAGCTTTTGTTTTTTTAAGGACTGCTTTAGGATGGAAGTTGCAAGAAATATCAAGGGGAGCAGTAGTGCAAACAATTCTTTGCTTACTTGAAGATCTGAAACTGGGGCTACTGCTGTTCAGATAATAGTTTACAATGTGGCTGATTTAATTTAGTGGAATCTATTTTGGAGAAAAACAATACCTTTCTTAGTGAAACCTCACAAAATTATCATGATTATCATAAAGTTTTGAGTTTAAAGTTATGTGCTAACTAGATTTTGTGGAAACCTCTTTAGTTGGAGAGCTATTGTTTATAAATCAAAGAGAAACTTTGATGAACTAGATAATTAGAATCTAAAATTGTCGAAACTACTAAAATAATTAAAGTATAAAAGTTATTTACGCTAAAGGGCTCTGATTTGATACCTAGAGAAGTGATTCTGTTTGTGACTTAAAACAAAAAACCCACCAAACTTTGGGGGGAAAAATCCTACTCGTCCTCAGCTCAGTAGAGCGATTAAGGCATCTCAATCACTTTCTGCTCTTGTTTTGCAGAATGCTTCAGTGGAATTAATTAAAATTGATGCATAAAATTAATTTGATGCTGACTGTCTAGAAATAAGCAATTTTTAAAGACTTAAGTAAAGACTTAGTGAAACAAAGCAGATTCATTCTGGGTGTTAACCCCCAGCAAGCAATACTAAATAGAGTGACAGATGTGCCGATGTACACACACGGGTTAGAAGGTGGTGTAAACTATTATAGAGCCTAAATGAACGAGACTTAACTGCATAGTGGTAATGATTCTTCAGTACTCTTAAAAACTTAACCTTTTGCGGTGTAATAATTTTTTTCCAAGGCTTGTTTAAAAATGTCAAAATCTTCCTTTGCGTTAAGGCTGCACGATGTGACTGTTGTAAGTCTCAAGGAACTCTCAAAGAGAAAGTGCAGTGGCGTGGCGAAATGAAACACTTTTGTGATCAGCATTGTTTGCTCCGTTTCTACTGTCAACAAAACGAACCGAATCTGGCAACCCAAAAAGGACCTGAGAACTTACACTATGGTATGTGCTGCTTTATGGCTGCTAAACAGCAAACAAGATGCTTCCTTTAAATGAAAAATTTAAAGCTGCATGAATTATTTATTTGTTGTAATAAACTGTGCTAGTGATTACCCCTTTTTATTTTACCATCAGAGGCATCATTGAGCTGCCTGCTTTTTTTTATTTTAGCTCTTTATTTTATTGCTTTTTTGAGAGCTGTAACGTTGTCAGTTATCAAACAGTGATCACTTCTTTAAAAAATCTTTTTAGGTTAAGCATGAGTTTAGTGTTGTATCTTCATGGGGACAGAAAATGTTTTCCTCTTTCATTGTGCTCGGGTTTGTCATTACACACTCTGGAAACACTTATTTTCAAAATGTGTTTTGATCACAGAGAGCGGATAAATGTACTAGTAATGAAAAAATAAATGGAATTAAAATGAAATAAATGAAATGGAAACTGAGAATGGAATGAAAGTATCTAGATAAAAGGAATATTTTTTTTATTTCTGTTGGCAGTAGGTACTGTATAAATTTGCTGATGGGGGCTGAATGCATGTTTATGTGGTTTAAGTGGCAAGTCAGGCAAAGTTCAAATAAATCAGGTTTTTAATTAATGGTAGCAACACAACTCCTTTGTATTACTATTTTCATATTTGAATATTTTCATATTTACTTTTCTGAAAGAGGCTGTATTCACAACTGGATGGAGATTTCATTTAGCATTGGCCTTTGTGTCAGGTTCAATGCCAGAGCAGTGAGGTGCCTATGAATGAGAAGTTTTGCGTGCAGTCATCACCTGCGATACAGTACTAATCAGTGCTGTTAATGTTATCCTGGTGATACACATTGTCTGAGTTGCTTACTGAAATTTGCTTTGATTCTGAAAAAGGGAAAAAAATTTCTAAAAATGTTTTCTTACATTTTTAGATCAGGGCTGTCAAACCCCCCGATCAAAAATAACAGTAAGTACATGTATTTAACACATATATATAACATAATTAAATTTATTTAAAATGTGAGATCCTGGTGACTTAAAGGGATGCTATTAAAAACAAAAAAGTAGCATATTTGAATGATACTAAGCTAAATTTATGGAGTTTTTTAGTCTTTTTCACATCAGTAGTTAAATTTTAAAATGTTCATATTTTGTCTTTTCAATGTCTTCTGGGAAACCAAATCATCAGCCATGTATTTTACATCTGTAGTGCATGAAAGTGTTGCTTAAAAGTTAATCCACAAGCTGTGTGTATCTTATTCACATGTTTAGACTGATCAGGAATATTGTGTAGAAAGGGAAGAGAATTTCACCAGTCAATTAGAATATTAAGGCAATGTCTCAGCTTTGAAAGGCTGAATATAAAGCTTCAGATCTTAAATTATAATTCCCAGGAGTAGAATGATTTCTGCTCCAAGTTTGATTGACTTGGCTGCAGGTGATAGAATAGGGAAGTATAACCTTTTTCAGGATTGCTGCCTGGGGGGGCAGGGGTCACAAGTGGAGCGTCAGCCTTCATTTTGAGTTTCAGTTTTTGTCAAGCTTGTCAAAAGTTTTATTATTAATCATTTTTTCAGTTAGCGTATTTGGTTTGAAACTTAGTTGTGTTTTGATTTCCATGAAAAGCTGACTCAACTTTTTAATGCAAATAGACTTCTGTAAGGTAGATCTTAGGTTTAAGTGAAAGTATTTTGATGACATTATAAAATATATTAATGAAAAACACAGAAGAAAAGATTGCTCAGGTAACTAGAGGCATCAGACAAGCTAAACTGTCATTTTAAAAAAATCTAGTATTTTATGTTTAATACCTTCCAATGATGTTAATTCAGTCCATAAACTTCTAAAGATCATAAAAGCTGTTTGTGATACAAATTCTTTTTTCATATTTTAGGAAGTGTACACCTGTTAAATAAAGTCCACTACTGTTCTTAGGACTTGACTTTCTTTCCATATTTAAAAGGATATTTGGGGCTAGTCTTACTACATATGACCAAATAAAAGTGACAGTCTGTTTCTTAAATTAGGTTCTAAACCAGACAAAAAACATGTCTGGAAGGAGAGGGGTTTTACCTATTGACTGTAAGGATGCAGTTCGAGCATTATGTGATGTTCTCAAGTGTTTGTTGTCACTTTTGTAGAGCCAGCAGGGGGAGCTCGAAGTTCATGCTTTAGGTACTTTAAAAACGTTTGGATATATTTTATTTAGAAATACCTTTCTAAAAAAATGTGATTTCTGGATTATAGCATAGTTCAAGAAGGTTAGACCTTGAGCCAAAAGTTTGTTCTTCTACTTATTGTGATTTTTTTTTACAGCTAAAACTATTTTTTAAGTTGTAAAATAGCTTAAATTGTGCTTTCATTTGAACAAAAAAGTAAAAAGGAATATCTTAACAGTGTCTTAAATTTAAAAAAAAAGAAAAAGAAAAAAAAAAGTTGTTAATCAAATCAGTACCCCTTACTGAGCAAAACAGAAGCATGTTACATTCCTGGCAGTGGCGGCTCGTTACTAGAAATGCAGGATAGTTTGCAATTAAAGAATAACAGTTGGTGCTATTGTGTTGTGTTGCTGTGAGCTTCCTCTTCTGTATCTCATATATGAAAAGTGTCAACTGATACGTTAACACAAGAACTTTGTGTTGAAATTAGTTTGGCGTAACAGTGTTCTCTTTTATTTGCTTGTCTGTAGGGCTCAGCACCACCGCCTTCTCCAACACCCAACAGAGAAATGAAGAACAAGGCAGTTCTTTGCAAGCCTTTGACAATGACGAAAGCCACGTATTGTAAACCTCATATGCAGACAAAATCTTGTCAGACAGGTAACTCTTGAACTGTACTGGCATTATTCATTTCTTCATTGCAAATTTTTTTGACTGTTACTATCTTGGAACATACTACAAATACTCTGATTTTTTTCCTTGAACTGCAGGTGTAAAATATATTTAAGTACCTGGCAGTGTTTGCCTTTTTTTTTTTTCTTTTAATAGAAGATGATTGGAAAAAAGAGTATGTCCCAGTGCCTGTTCCTGTACCTATCTATGTTCCGGTGCCTATGAACATGTATAGTCAAAACGTTCCCGTTCCTACAATGGTTCCTGTTCCTGTAAGTGAGAATTTAGCCTCATTTTTAAATTGGCATCCATTCACATGCACATGTGGGACCACTTTGTGTTGTTGACTGTTCTCATTCTGGCCCATCTAAAGGACTGCAGGATGCTGCAGCATTATTTATTGGAAAGGTTTTAGAACTCTGACAGTGGCACTTAATTTTCTGATTGTTCTTTATGTCCTACCTGCCTGCTGTCAGTGTGAAAATCTTGTGCTGCTGAACTTCTTAGAAACAACTCTGAGTGATACTTTTGAGTTTGCTGAATACGTAATGGCTAATGGGAAACTGAAAGATTGTGTTGGAGAAGGATAGCAGAGTGGGGTAAACAGAAGGAAGAAAAGCAGAAAAGGAAACTTGTGCTAGCAAAGCTTATGTACCAAATCTCATCCAAATGATGGAAAAAAAACCCCTTGAATCCCTAAAATTCCATGTTTCAGAAGCAAGCCGTTAAAAGAGGATGCAGATTTATCCAAACTGTTAGTCTGAAGTTATAGTCAGACAGATTTGAGGCTTCAAAGTCCCTTCTGTTCTTACTTTGACCCACTGTGTGTTGTCATACTTAATTTTTTCCTGTATCCTTTCCTGCTTTTCTTTCTGTTCGCAATCATTAATATTGAATTTTTTAACCTGGCGAGATTTTTTTGTTAGCCCACACTGAAGGGATGTTTCTAATCTGTATTAACTCTTTTAGATGAGAGGCGTAGAGTTTGTTTCTGTGTTGACTGCTGTTGATGCTTTGTTGCAGCGTATTTTTTTTTGTTTCTAATTGTCTCTTCTTCCCTGTCTGCATAGGTGCCAGTTCCAGTTTTCTTGCCCACTACTCTGGATAGCAGTGAGAAAATCCTTGCAGCAATAGAAGAGCTGAGGGAAAAAGAACCCTCAAATCCTCTGGAAACTGAGCTACTGAACTTGTCAGGGACGGTACCTGAACATGATGGAAAAGCTGAAGCTTCTGATGTGGCCAGTGAGTTTCTGACGAATTTCTGACTCTTTGGAGTGCTGGGGTGTAGGTGTGGGTATGTGTGAATCAAGAGAAGGATTTGGGCATTTTTAATTTTAGGGAAAGATTCTTCGAGTACAACAGTGCTATTGTTCTTCCAAGTTGAAATCTTAATTACTTAAATATTTTTAAAGATCATTTTAGCACATTTGAAATACAGAGAACTTTCTGAAGTCTGTTTTGTGACCTCGGTGTCCTGTACCAGACCTTTGTCTTTAAAAACACAGGCATTGCCTTTGCTTGTGCCAGCTCCTTGGCTGATGGCAAGCAGTCATCCAAGATCTCACGCACGTGTTTTCTTCTCAGCGTAACTCAAACCAAGCCAAAATCAATCCATTCTTCCCTCAGAAAAACTAAAGTCAAACGTTGAGGGAAAATTATCTCCGTAGCTGTGTCTTATGGATGTGAACACAACTTTCTCTGAAGTAGGTGGGATATGACTGGGATCTGACTCTTTGTAGTAATGCGTTACTAGGCACATTTTATGTTGGGTGTGGGGAAGCAGGGACTGATAAAACTAAGAGAAACGTACATTTCACAAGTGGAACTGTGGTCGACAAAACCAGGTGACCTAACGATGCTTTCACACTTGATTGATCCCAACCTGCAGGTATCATCTCTTTGAAGATAGTAATGCATCAGCTGATAGATCATTAGGGTTGTGATGCTGAAATGGCTTGTCATCCCACCAGCTCACCTAAAGAAGAGAACTGTGTGGGACATCTTTACAGCTGAAGATCAAAAAATCCCGCATACCTTGTGATGCTGTTTTCACAGTGCATATACCTCTTTGCCCCTCTTTCCTGGCGCTGCGTTCCAAAATCCTCAAGTCTCTTCTGTATCTTCCCAAGAGAATATGTCTTCCCTTCCAAAAACTAGATTTTAAGGTTTTTCCATGAGTCATGTGAAATGTTGGGGTTCTTTTCCAAGCTCTTTCAACAGGTGTTTCGAAGTATGTTGTTACATTACATGAATTTATGCTTTGGGCCTGGTGTATAGGCAGTGCTGCAGTCCCAGGAGGCTTGTTGTCTTCCTAACAGTTACCATTCCCCACTAAAGCTGGATGTTTCTGGAAGGGCTACAAGGGTTTAATTTGCAGTTCCTTGCTGCCTTTTGCTATGTACAGCTAGCTGAATGAGTAGATATTTGGGATTAGAGCTCATTTGTTTGTAGTCAACTGAATTTGGAGAAATTTGTCTTTGCCAGAAGTCAGAAGGAGGTCAAACTTCTGTTTCTCTTTTACTGCCTTCCTTGTTTGCTTTTGTAGGATCTCTTTCACAGATTTGAAAGTCTGTTCTGTTGCAGGCAGAGTTATATAGAAAAACAGATAGTTAGGTTTGCTAAGCTTGTTTGAGCTATGTGATTGGTTGATATGATCCAGATTCCCCAGTATTAGATTTTTTTTTTATACCTGTGCTTTGCTGACTCCTTAATGAAGGACAGATGGGCTAGTAAGTATTTTTTCTGTTTGAAGAAAATCAGAATGGAGAAGTACATCTGAGATCACAGGAACAGTAAAACCTAGGAAGGCACGAGCAGAACAAGCAGCTTTAGAACCAGTCGGTTTCTAATGTTCTAAATCTGCCTGTTTTGACTAATCCACATGTTGCTTAAAATAATGAAAGTTGTTCCTTTTTTTTTTTCTTTAACAGGTGTGATAGTTGAGTCAAATCTGCTAAACTCAGAAACAGATGCATGGACGAGCTTGCCTGATGTTCCATATGAACCAGACCTTGATATTGAAATAGACTTTCCAAGAGGTACTTTTTCTGTCATTTTAATAAATATTGTGAAGTGGACATTGTGGGCCCTCATTGTACTATGTTTCATCATCCTTTCATAGGAGCTTTCTTTTGATTGCAAGATCCACGTGACTGACGATTAGGTGAAACTTTACCATGTCTTTGCGAGACTGGGGAGTTCTGAATTAGTTCCTCCATCTTTCTAAGTATGGTATTTGGAATAGAATAAAAAAAAGGGGGGAAATTAAACTTTCAAAAAAGTGCTTGCCTACATCACTTGGTTTTGGCCGTGGATGTAGAAAAGCTAATTTAAAGGCTCAAAGACTTAGATGGCATGTGTCATGAAAAACAATAATGAATGCATTCTTCCATCTCCAGTTATTTCCATGGGAAATGGTGGCTTAGAGCAGAAGTTAAAGGGCAAATTTCCTGCTCAAGTTTGTTAGAAAATTGCAAGCTGAAGTGCTGCACATCACCTGTGTTACCTTTTAGTATCTTGTTAAGGTTCATACCAGTAGCTGAAAAAGCATTATTTGAATTAGCAGGAAAACCACTACTTTGAGACCTTTTATGTGTTGTAATTTCTACCATTCTACAGAATGCAGGCAGCAGTGTTTGTTTCCTTATACTATGTCCTAATCAATCCAAGATCCATTGAAGCTCCTGGCTGTAGCTAGTATCTCCCTTGACTGAACTCATACCTCCCCTGGCTAGCTTCTACATCTCATGTTGAAAGCCTCCTTTTGCCTTGTGCCATAGATATCCATACTAGATGCCCAGAATGGATTTCTCAGTTTGCTGTATGTCCAGTTTAAAGGTCAAGTCTAGGGGTTAGTCTGACCTTAGTCTTAGGAAGTTTGTTAGCCAGGTGCATACTAGATTTTTCATCCTCTTTGTAAGTGAGGTGTGGTACATGAGAGAAAAAAAAAATGGAAGAAAAAATAATCAGAGTGGAATAGTAAAAAATAGCAGTTTGTAATAGATATTGATTACACTTAAGTGCTTCTGAGATGAGATTCTTTGTGGTAGCAGCAGGAGGACTGGTGTTTAGTCTGGGCAGAGTTCTTAAATCTTTGCATGTGAATGCTACTTAACCTAGACCAGGTTGAATGGTGTCTTGAGTGGTAAGGTGGAGAAATCAGGCTGTTAGAAGAGCATTGGGTTTTGAATTAAGACATTGTTTGATGGCTAAGTGAGGGATGAACCATGTTCAGTAAGTAAATAAACGGTGGAACTTGCAACATTTAATCCAACCATATGTTGTCTCATTCCACTGTGTTGGAAACTAAGCCCAGTTTCTCTGAAAGAGTGTACGTTCTGATTCTTATGTTTTTGACAAAGTGTAATGTGCTGTATAAAATGTAAAACAAGAATAGAAATTACGGAAATACATGAACAAAAGTGCGTGTAGTAAGTTAATTTGTATTTTTTTCTATTCCTAGCTGTTCATTCTCACCCTAATTTAAACCTCTTAATACCACAAACTGTCTAGGCAGGAAAAATTGTTTAAGAGTCTGTAGTAAGAAATGATGCCTTAGTGACTTGAGATAATGCTTGCAAATGTTGAGCATTGTATCCTTTACAATTAATTTAGGAATGAGCATTTTGATAGCTTTGGCTTACTTTCAACATAAGAATAGGTTTATTTCATAGAACCATAGAATGGTTTTGTTTGGAAGGGAGTTTTAAAGGTCATCTAGTCCAACACCCCTCCAATGAGCAGGGACATCTTCAGCTAGATCAGGTTGCTCAAAGCCCTCTTCAACCTGACCTTGAATATTTCCAGGAATGGGGCATCCTCAGCTTCTCCGGGCAACCTGTTCCAGTGCCTCACCACCCTCATTGTGAATAAAATTCTTCTTTGTAAGCTGTGGTTAATTTTTTTTTTTCAAACCAATACTGCTCAAAGATGTTCAGAGATAAGTTTCTGTTAATGTGTTTTCAGCAACTGAGGAGCTTGATACAGAAAATGAGTTTTTACTACCTCCTGTTTTTGGGGAAGAATATGAGGAACAGCCAAAGCCTCGGTCCAAAAAGAAGGTAATTTTGTAATGCTATTAAAAAAAAAAACCAAAAAGCAAAAAATTTAAATGGGAAAAAATATGCCAGGCTTTTGGTTGTTTTGTTTTTTTTTTTCAGTTATCATACTGCTCTAAAAGATGTCACTGCATATTTATTACCTAATATCCTGTCTTTATGGTATAAATTTATATATTTCAAATAAGAAAATTATTTCAGTTCTATGTGTGTTGCAGCTACCTTGTATTTAATAGGAGTGTGAGTTCTAAATTCTGATCCCATTTTTGCTTCACATTACTGTTGTTGTAATGTACTAGTGTGTATATACTTACTGTACTTCTGGTAATGCTTTTTTATCTTCTACTTTGAACGAAACTCGCTTGGTTTAATTTGGTACAAATGGAAGAAAGTTGGCATTACCGTGGCTTATAATGGGAGCTATAGTATCTTTTGTATAAAATATTTCAAAAAAACCCATTTTTATTTGCTTGTAGTTTCCCCAGTTTTATTTTCAGAAGGAAACTATCAGGAAGCAGAGTTTCTCACCAGTGTTGGCTTTTCCATTGATGAGTCCAGTTGAGCCTAAAAGTTGACCTTCTGACATAATTTGTAGCATCTTTAACTTCCTGCGCATTAACACAATGAAATCCTATAAATACACTGAATTATTTGGTACATAAGTATTTGTTCCTTAATATGATATAACCAATACAGCAACTCCATTATCAAAAGTTATTCTGTGTTAAGAACCAGTTTGGAAGGTGAACTAGAAATGTCTGTCAGCTTAAGTAAATGCTGTCCTCAGAAGTAAGTTCAACATAGAAACTACCTACTGAAGAAAGCTTATGTTTCTTTACACTGAACCTTCAGTTTGTAGTTTGCCCAGCTTCTGTGTTATTATTTTAGTGGGTGTTGATGGTGTTAACCACTGTGTTTCAATGGCAGGGCATGAAGAGGAAAGCGGTGTCAGAATACCAGTCTCATGATGACAGCTCTGAAAACTCAGAGTGTAGCTTTCCATTCAAGTACACATATGGTGTAAATGCATGGAAGCACTGGGTAAAGTCTCGGCATTTAGATGAAGAGCTTCCAGAACTAGAGGAGCTGAAATCAAGTAAGTGTTTTAAAAAATCTGGCATCCAGGTTTTTATTTGATAGAGAGAATTGCTGTACCTGTCTGATTTTCAGCTGGAATCCTTAATAGAAGTCCCTAATGTTTCCACAGTGACTGGAATTTTTTTTTTAAGCACTTTTCCTTACTTGATTCAAAATGCAGTTCTCATGCAAGCCAGGACAGCACCTTCCTGGCTCTCCTGACTTCTCATGATGGCTTTTTTTTTTTTTTTTAAATCCTGTTTTTCCCTGTATTCTAACTTGCCTTGGAGGTTATACCTTTTCTGTACATCAACTTCTAAATTGCAAGGGAGGGACATCCTACTTCTTGTCATGGAAAGGTGTCTTTGAGGCTGGCATCACCTGGCTGTGGAGCTCTGATGTGAGGTGGCCTTCCTTCCTGGGGAGCCTTCCTGTTCTTTGCAAAGATTTGCACTGTGGGGAAGAAGGGGGATTGCTGCTATTCCTGCTGTTCTTCAGCTCCCATGTACATCTTAGCACCGCTGTGTTATGCTGTTGGATCTGTGAAAACTGCTATTTCCCCTGAAGGTCACCCTCTTACAGCGCTGTCTTCACTTCAGCATCTTGGGCCACTTCTGTGTCACTGTCAGCTGTGCATGACAGTACATCGCCAGTGGGTGATGCTGGATTTGGTTAATCAGGCTTTACTATGGTAGCCCTGTTTTTTTAATGCAGACCTAACATTTGAACTGCTTAGTACATTTAGACTAGCTCATTGGTTAGCAGAGAGAACATTAAGCCAGTTTCCTGCTTTCCAGTCCAAAAATACCCCATCCCACCCTCACCGTGTAATAACTGCGTTGTATAATGTAGCATTTTTTCTCTGTTTTGCAGCAAAGTCTGTGAAATTAAAGGAAGATCTATTATCGCATACTTCAGCTGAGTTAAACTATGGGTTGACACATTTTGTCAATGAAATTCGAAGGCCAAATGGAGAGAACTATGCACCTGACAGCATCTATTATCTGTGTCTTGGGATTCAGGAGGTTAGTAGAGGCTGTAGAAATGGGAAGCAGAGCTGCTGATTTGACCGTAACCCATTTCAGTGGAAGAATGGAGATAATGTGGATTTATTGGCTAGGAGATATTCTTAATATAATGGAACAACCTGGAACACAGAGAGGCTGCTGTGTAAATCACATTGGAGGAAGCTGTCTGTATAGAAAATGAGTTGGCAGACCCATCCTGAAAATGCAAATGTAAACTGGTATATTGTAATAATTTTAAGCTTTTTGCTGGGTTAAAGCAAGGAATTTGCAGTCTAAAATGACGGAGTTTTTCCAAGTGCTGTGCTCCATTTTGTTTGTTAAAGATGGCTTAATGTGGAAACAAAATGAAACAAGGCATGATCTGTAAATGTCTTACTTAGTGGAAACAAGCTATTTGAAGTCTCTTTTTGGGAGAGTCTTAATTTACTGGATATTACAAGCTGTGAGCAGTCAAGCTCTTTTGTAGAGTGCAGGAAACTCTGCTATATTGACTGTCTTGCACACATCCCCTGCCCCTGAATTGTAATCACACTGTATTTTGAAGATAAAGGGAGTCAATGTAGATGTATTGTATGTCAAGACATTAACATATCATTAGATAATTAGAAAAGCTATTCCACAGCTTATCTTTTAGGCAGAAGATGTCTTAATTTTTAGTGCATAAGGCAAATAATAGATAAAATAAGCAGTGTTCAGAGCTGAGAACACAGAAAATTTCATTGTTTTAAAGCAAATAAAAATTTTTAAATTTTTATTTTTAATCAAAATTTTTTTAAAATAAATAGTGCCTCCATTATTTTTTCTGTATTTCAAGTACGCAAACTTAAGGAGTTAATTGATATTTTTACCTCGTGGTTGAAATTTGAGAAGCTAGCATTCATTGTTTGGCATTTTAGTCAATATTGCTACAAAGGATGTTTCAAATTTGGCTAGCTTTTTGATTCTGCACTTGCATGATCTATTGTCTCTCTGTATCTTTCTTTTGAATTGAAAATACTTGCATTAAGCTGATAAACAATACGAAGAGTGAGAGGTATGTGTTTATAAAATGGAACTCAACTAATATATATATTTTTTCCACTCTTTGTGCCTTTGACATTGTCTCTAGTGTGGAAGCTAGTTGGTGTGAAACTTTTTTTTTTTTTTTAGCTGATCAGAACCAAAGTTTGTGTGGCACAACACAATTATCATGAGCCCTAATACACATACACAAGCTGGAACATTAGAGGAACAACTTGTGGTTGTTTTAGTTATTTAAGTATTGCTTATACTTCGTGTCCAGTATTTAATTCAGGTGATGTTAACAGCCGCATTTCGTTGGCCTGATTGTGCCGCTGCTATTCAGACTGATAGGAAGATATGTCCTGTTCTGAGGAGTTTGCATTTCAGAAATGCAGACAGCAAGTGAGGGACAGAAACACGTATGCATGTGAGCCGTCAAGGGTTGTAGCCAGTATCTGTGTGCTAATGGCAGATTGTATATATATATGGGTGTGTGTTACCCATCTGAAGAAACAGATTTAAACAAGGGGATGGTACACTAAATGCAATGTAATTGTTGCAGTGTGTGACAAACCTTCATTGTCTTCTGGTATTTCCTTATTTTTTCTTTCCATCTGACAACCCCTATGTACGTGCTCCTGAAAGGCAATTATCTGCTACTGCATAAAAGGTATTGTCTCTGTTTAACTCAGAAGGGTTAAACAGAGAGATTAAATGATGCCGTTTGAGGATAAAGTTGTGCCAAAGATCATCAATATTTTGCTAACTTAGAGTAAGTGTCTCTTCAAAGGAAGAGACTGTGGAAGCTTTCCCCCTCACCAGCACTTTCCCCCTCCACCAGAACTACTGCCCTCACTGTGGCTATGGGCTCAGGCTGGGGCTTTTCCTCATGGGTGTAATGTGTTTTGAACATAGGGGAAGTGCTCAGGAGTCTTCAAGTCTTAAGTTGGTTTTTTTTGACTTTGTAAAATAACTGTTTTTCTTAAAGGAAGCACTTTGAAAATATGTTCCAGAAAACTGGTCCCTGAGTCAGATGGTACATTTGCTCAGTTCAGGTTCACTTGCAGCTGAAATTGTTCTGCTTCCAGACAGAAATGGTTCAGTAATGGTTTTATTAACTCTGAAGTATTGATCCTGAAGAACACCATGTTTAAAAGTGAAGATTTTTGCATGGTCAGGCAGGCAGCTAGCGGAGAGGGTTCATCTAGATGTCCCCCGCTGCATCATGGCCGTCATTCTTTGGACCAGTAAAGATCAGGGATTTGGGGTTTTTATTTTTGTTGGGTTTTGCCCATGTAATAATAGGGTTGTCTGGGCAAAATTCAGGCTACTGGAGCTCGGCAGATATTTGTCTGAAGGCGCTGGGGCCGTGATTCAGCCTGTTCCCCACTCTCGGACTCATAGGTGTGTCCGCTTCCTTCCTGCTCGCTGTGGTTTTGGTAGAGCTCATCTCAGGTGGCAACTGCTTATGCTAATCCCTGCCCCTCAGGAGTTTGCAGGGTAGAAGAGCACAGTGTTACAGTGTGGAAATAAAGGTTTGTGGATGTGTGTTGGGTATTGTGTAGCAGGAGAGACTGCGACATGACGTAATTCTTCTGTAGGCTCTGCTTCACAGATTTCTGCTGGGGATGTCAGAGTTTAGCCAAACACCTTCTTCTGAACCAGGAAACAGAGATCTTTAGTTGAGTTCTCACAGGCTTGTGTGAGAATTGGTTTGGAACCAGTTTTCAGTCCAATTTCAGTTTTAATGCTAGCATTCAGTGTGAGTGTTTAATGCAAACGAGAGAAAAAGAAAATACGAATTTTCATGAGGAGGAAAAATGTGCCAGGGAACCGAGGGCCAAACCCCATAAAGCTCATAGTAAGCTGTATTGTCTGATTTAGAACTGCTTTATAAAATCAAAACTCATATGTAGGAAAAAAGGACATTTTGGGGAATGTTGTGCTTTGAAGAATTAGTTAAATGTATTGTATAAAAGGAAGATGTGTTGGAGACTTCTAGGAAGTGTGTTCATTAATTTTTCCTTGTTATAAAACTTAAGTGCAAAGATAAGGAAGTCAAGACATTCTGAACCACCTAGTATAAGTGAGTGCTGTGTTTAATGTTATTTCAAGAATGTGTACAGAAATAGATGCCATTTCCAGAAGTGAGTACATTTTTTGTGTCTGTCACTTTTATTATATTCACTAACAATGGACTAGTTCAAGCAAAGATAACACTGAAGTGGAAATTTTAAAAAGCCAGTCCTCCGTTTCTTAGAATTGTCTCGCGAGAGGATAAACGCAAATAGTAGTATAGCCCTGAGCCATTGATTCTTGGTAAAGGTTCAAAAGCATTTCTGTCTGTAAGTTCAAGAGGATTAAGATAGTTAGACTGTAGAATAGGCAGGCACCTTGCACCGTCCTCTAATTTTTTGTGCACTGTTGCATTTTGTTACCACTAATATATAGGGGGTTTTTTGCTCCAACTTCTGTGTTGAAGATGATTTAGTCAGTGTCCCGATTTTGCATTTAAAATGGCAGGTTCTTGCTAAACGTGTTTTGATTTGGTTTGTTTTTTTCTGAAGACCTAGATGGAGGAAAAGGTAAATTAGTTGTTTGGTTTTTTTAAAGAACTCCCTTTTCACTGATACAGTGTTGCACATAAGAACGTTTTTGAGAAAAATTACTAGAGTTGTAATTGATCTATGATTTATATCCAGTTAGAAATTTACAGCATACATTGTATTAGAGGTAACTTATAATGCTAAATATCTGAAAAGTGTCATTGCTTTATTTTTAGATACTGTTTTTGTTGTAAAAGTGCAAGCATTGTACTGAAAAAGAGCCCTGTAGGGCACAGTATTTGTTCTAATCTGGAATTGTAAATATTGTCTATCTCTCTCTTCTCTGTAGTATTTATATGGAAGTAATCGAAAAGACAACATATTTATTGATCCAATCTACCAGACATTTGAACAGGAATTAAATAAAATCCTTAGAAGCTGGCAACCGAGCATACTTCCAGATGGTAATTTTCTTTTTAGTCGTGTATGTTTTTCACCTCGTAATAGTTCTGTATTCTTAAGCATGTAGATCTATACAAACATTTTATGCATTGAGATAGTAATTGATTAAAAAGCACAAAGATCTCATCTAAGAGTTCAGTTAAGAATGTACCTGTTCTTATTTTCTTGTTTCTTGCTATTCCATGCTGCAAGAACTGATTTTGCCACTGCCTGTTAGTCTTAAATTGGCTATCCATTTTCAGGAGAGAAAGTTAGAATAAGCAGCTGCTCTTTGACCTGTTCTTTTTACCTGAGCTGAATGTACTTTTTGCCCATTTTTTCCATCTGGCAAGCAGGCAAACTATGTGTGGGTGGGGTTAACAAGCTGTGTATTTTAGTCTTTCTTGGCTGGATTGGGAGGACTCTCTGCTATGAGCCTTCTGCTCAGGGGGGATCTTCAGTTTGTGGAGAAAACAGGAATTTTCCCAGCAGGTTGATGTTGGTGATGAACTGCAGAATCTACTGTTCTTCCATCTCTCTCACAGTCTCCCTTGAGTGAGGGCTTGTCCATACCAGCCCCTTTCCTCTCTCTTCTTGATACTGTTTTTTCTCCCTATAGCTTTGGAAGGCTTCTATATGTGGCCCTCCCTATGCCCTGCTATGGGCTAGGAGGAGCGCTTTCCAAGTGAGGTGTGCTTTAGTAATGAGAAAGAAGACTATAACTATTTGGAGGCCTTGTCTGATCAGAATAAAATGAACTCGGAAATATTGACCCCTTGAACATTTTTATGTAATAACATGAGGGAGCCACATGCTGTTGAAGTAATTAAAACAGAAATGTGAAATTGCTTATACTGGTGTTTCCTATTGACTGTCTCTTCCTGAAACAGTGAATGTCTCTGTCTTTAAGATACAGTTTGGGGAGTGTGGACATATGATTACATATGCTTATTGGAGGCTTCTGTCATGAGCATTTTGTCAAATATTACAGCAAACAGAAACTTTCTTCTTTTATACCTGGACAGTTTATTGGCTAATCCATTGTATTTTCTCTAATATTTTTGTTTTTGAAGGATCAATATTCTCTCGAGTTGAAGAAGATTATCTTTGGAGGATTAAACAGCTAGGATCGCATTCACCAGTTGCACTTCTGAATACTCTGTTCTACTTTAACACTAAGTATTTTGGCTTGAAAACAGTGGAGCAGCACTTAAGACTTTCTTTTGGCACTGTTTTTAGACAGTGGAAAAAAAATCCTCTAACAATGGAAAGCAAAGCTTGTCTTCGGTATCAAGTGTCTTCCCTTTGCAGAGATGATAGCGAAGGTACTATGGCAGTTCCAAAATAAGTATTGAAATAAGTATTGCAGGAGCATCCACATTGCACTCTTCTGAGGGACATCTGGGCACCTTGCCAGGAGCTAGAGGTCTGCCTTTGCGTAAAGTTTAGCAGCTCTCAGCTCACAGATCTTTAATCCGAGTGTGTGGTCTGTGGAGACTACAGCGTCTCTGTGTTAAACGATCTCTTTAAGCCCACTGGTCTGCATGCTAAATGCTGTGACTTTTGTGGCTGTGGGTTGTTTCCAGCTTGCAGATATTCATAGCTGCGGTGACTGCATTGCAGTACTTGGTGGGCTGCCTGCTCTGGGAAGTGTACTGAAAAATGTGAGATGAATTCAAGTTATAGCTTAGATGTTGTTGATTTCCTTCTTAAAGATAAAATTACTACTGGAAAAAGGAAACACGAAGATGATGAACCAGTATTTGAACAAATTGAAAACACATCTGATCCAGCTAGATGCCCTGTGAAAATGTTTGAGTGCTATCTGTCTAAAAGGTAAGTATGATATGGGATAATACAGAAGCCATCTAGAGTAGGCCACGTACAAAAGGGAAACGTTTTGATGCAGCATAAAATACGGTCAAGCAGAGGGAATCGATTAGATCTTCTGAAAAATATCTAAATGAAAGCATCAAAATCTCCACTTCTGTATCTGGACAAGATGTGCAGAAAGTGTGGGAGTAGCAAAGTACTTCAATGGTAATGTCAAGGACTCCATCTGGGAATGACAATATGATTCAGTTTTCTTACCTGGAAGCACTAAATTTCTGTGCAGAGAATTACCAGCAAGGGATTTGGTAGGTTTTTCTCTTGAGGGTTTTGTTTGTGAGGTCCTTACCTTTTCAGGAAGAATTGGATTGAGACAATGGATTTGCTTCATGTTAAGTCATCAGGAATCTGAAATGTAGGTGCTCTTGAGATACCTAGTTTAAAAGCATGCTTAAAATATTTTGTAGTAGAAAAAATACTACTGACAGTAATCCAGCATTTAGAAATAGCTTGTTTCATTCCAATCTGCAAAGAAATTAATACAATAAAAAAACAATTTAAGAAAAAAAAAGAGCTTAGCCAACTCTTAAAAAAATTAATTTAGTAGCTAAGTGTTTTGGAAGTGTTGAAAATAGGATTTTGTGGGAAATTCTTTTAATTGGAACAGCTATTCAAGCGACTGATTTCAATGTAGATTTATGTAACTCTTAAATATAGGCAAGTGATACCAAAGAAATAAAATCACATTGTATACAACACAATAAATCAAATGAAATATGGGACCCAACGTGTGTTTAGGAAAGAGCATCTTACTCTTAAAGGTGGAGAAAGAGTTTACACACAATGCAGGCTGAAGTGCAAATATGTGATGTTACAGAGAGAAACAAATAAAGAGTAACTTGGGGTCTGTTAATGCAAGCACCTGATTTTCATAAACTGAGTTAATTCGGTTTGTTGCAGGGTGGGTTTTTTTACCTTCACGCTTTTCACTGTCATGGTTTGGAGAGGGTATAGCATTAAAAAGTTGAAGCTGGATTTTTGAACTGAGTTACTGAGCCAGTAGGTGAGAGAGAACAAATAATTTACTTATCTTTAGAAACATCTCAACTTAAGAGTGCACTTAAACCCATTTGGAGCATGGTTCATGGTGTGGTTTCAACTCCTGCATATTGGTCGCCATTGCTAAGTAGAGCAGTGGACTGCTGCTGCTGGTTCCGCTTCTAATAACATACACTTTACGTCTTTGATGAAATAATTTTAATTAAATATTTAACAGTGGAAAAGCTGTTGTAAAAGTTAAGGTAATGTATTTTAAGGTAATATTGTAAAACTGTTGTAAAATGTAAGATCATGACAGCTGTTTGAAATATCCCTGGCAATCAGCGGACAGTTGCAGCTGAAATTTCAGAATGCTGTCATTCACACCTGTGAGCACTATATTATTGCTTGTTCCTATAAAAATACTGTCTTGTCAAAAAAAGTAGGAGGGGAGTTAAAATACTTAAATTATTAGAATATTTTAAACTATCATATTTTGGCTTCTTACCTGACTCTTAATCTGAATTATGTGAGAGCAGAACAAGCCAACAGTCACCACAGCAGGTGAAGATCAACACCTGAAACTTTATCAGCTAGTCTGAGAAGGCAAGCTGGTAAAAATTCTTATTTTTGCCAGACAAACGTGAAATACAGTTGATCTCTGAAGGCTGCAGTATTTATGAAGGAAGGAGCATGAGTGAGCACTTGTACATGCAGAATGGAAAATTATTTTCCGTGACTTGCCTAAATGGACAAAATACTAGCGTTTCCTTGCGGGGTCTGCTCTAGTGCCTAGAGGATATGTCTGAGATAGGTCAAGCGTGTATACAAACTCCGAAATATAGCAGGTCAGGAATTAAAGGATTTTAAGATTTACGGGTGACCAACCTTTAGGTAAAATAGGAGGAGAAGGAATTTTATATTTTGTTTCCACACCTCTCTCCGAACTACTGTCCTTGACTTTCAGGGGAACCCCAGGGTCTGTATTCAGTAATGGCTGCAAGTGGTGCAAGCGACTACTGATGTCAGTGTTGGACCTCTTTGCACATCTGTCAGTCAGGGGTTTCTAAATAGTTAGAAAGTACTTTCTGGTTTAGGAAGTCCTGGATTTGCAAATTTTTGAAAGCTGGAAGAGTCTGTGGTCTCCTGTATGCTTGCCAAGTCCCAGGTGTCTGGCTTTGGCTCACCTGAGGTCACGGGGCTGGCTGGGCTTGGGCCAGACCTGGCACAGCTCCTTCTGTGAACAAGACCACATTTCTCCCCATCAGTCTTTTTTGGTAACTTTCCTAGGTACATTGCAGTTTCATTTGTGCAGGATGTTGGAACTGCTAACGCACTGTTTTGTCCTGTGAGGCTATTTTTCTAACCCCCCTGTTTTCCCCCTTGTAGCCCACAGAATCTGAATCAGAGGATGGATATCTTCTATCTGCAACCAGAGTGCTCTGTCTCTGCAGAGAGTCCCATCTGGTACACTGCCACTTCACTGGACCGCAACACTTTGGAAAATATGCTCGTACGGGTTCTTTTAGTAAAAGATATTTATGATAAAGACAATTATGAACTGGATGAAGACATAGATTAAAACAAACTTCCAAATACAGTCAAGAAGACAAACAGCATTAGATATAGTCATGCTGCTAGACCTTTAACTATGGAAAACATTTCAAGTTTACCCTTTGTTTTATGAGTTTTGTAGCAGTGTGTACCCCCACCTGGGTATTACCATGTAAATAGTCTGTGAGTGAAAGTTTCCATTATTCTGCGTAGTGGTTTAGGATACATAACAAACACATTTCAGATTCTTTTTTTATTATTTATTTGATTAGGTATGTTTGTAACTTTTTACATTGCGAAATATGAATGAGAATGTGCCATGTGTAATTTTTTTTCCCTTGTAGTAAGATACATCCATATTGCACAACTCTGCTGTTGGAAGCTCCTTTGAAAGGAGGCTGTTCTAATGGGGTCTTAAACCGGATGGTTGTGTATGGGTAGCATTACTAAAGTTTAAAACTTGCTGTGTCTTTCAGAATTTTTAAATAAATTGTAAACTAATAGGTTTTTTACTTTTTAGTTACTGAAGCCTTATAAGGTTATGTAGAGAGATTCCGTCTTATGTACCAAAAATAGACAAAAGAGAATGCTGTCAATATTGGTGTACTGTAATGTGAAATTATTCTGGTGAAAACATTTTTTTGTTGCCCTTATTAAAACCTTAGTGTCCTTTCCTTATTTGTGACTCTCTCTCAATTGCCCCTACAAATAATATATATATGTAAAAATAAATGAATATAAGCTTAAAGCATGTGGTCATCAAGACATGTATTTTGTAAAAAACAAAACCAAAACAAAAAATCCCTCAAAAAAACAAAAGGAAAAAGGAAAGAGAAAAAAATGTCTGATGACAATGCTGTATAATTCTTTTCCATCTTTTATTTTCTGACCATAAATGCTGGTACCTCATTTTACTGTAAATCTGTCCTTTGTAGCCTTAGCAAAAGGGATTTTAATGCTGTATTACATAAAGTAATATGGTATGCTGAATTTTTAACTTTTGTTTATCCTTGCATTGCAATATTTAAATACAGTCAATACTTGACTATGGGTGGGGAAAAAATCTTCTAACTAATGCCTCCATTCAGAAGCCATATGAGACGTGAAGTTGCAGGAAGTTGAAAGATTTTTATTTTTTTTTTAAGAGAAGTCTTTTTGTTTGTTCTGTATCCTTTCTTGTGCTTACTTTGCATAAGGAGTCTTATTTCCAGATATACATTTAGCTGCTTAAGCTTTGTTACTTGCTCTTGTTTAACTGATGCAAGCAATATGCTGCTTTGTGCAATGGTTTTGCTATTGTACTGAAAAAAATGTAGTAGAATATTCTACTATAAAGTAGTCATAAGTTTGGCTCTCCTAAATGACATTAAACATCTGTTGAGAGGAACCATCTACTAAAGGGGAAACTTTCTATGTGTATATATTACCTATATTACCACCTTAGGATTTATTTCTTGTAAGGGCATGCATTTTCCTTAGCTTAAAAGGATGCACACAGGGACACTTCTTTCTATATAGAGAAATAAAGCTTCGGTTGCCTTTTTTTTTTTTTGTTAAGCAAGTTTATTTAAAATTTCTGCTGTTCTTGTGTGGCCATATGTATTTACTTCAGATATACCACTACTTCAAAAGTAGATGGAGATGTACATATTTAATTTTTCATTTTTTTCTACTGGCTCTACCCTTCCTGTGAAATCAAGAAATGCTACATAGTCAGTAGGTCACTAAGAGCTTCAATGCTCTTTTCCTTTTGTGAGTGAGTACGTAAGAACTTAATTCATTAACCCTTGTTTTTTTTCAAGCAACAGCCATAGAATGTGCCAATGATACATTAAAGTGATAAAATCAGAAGTCGTAATCATGGTTTTGTTCCAGCCTCTCCAGTTGAACACCTGACTTGATCATAAGTTAAACTTCATGTATGGGAATCGTCACTAATTACCTGCCTAAAATGCATCACGTGCTTAACTTGAAATACTTCATTTAAACATACATTTCAGTTTTTTGATAGATCACTTGTAGCCCCTTCTCTATAGTTCGGGCTTCCAGAGTTTTTAATCACTCCCTGTTTAGGACAGTGTTTAACTGCAAACATACTTTCATAAACCTAGAAACTTTTAATGTGAAGCTTAAAGTACCCTAAATCAGGACTAAAGTTAAGTGTGCATGTCTTGAGTGTTTTGTCTTAAACAGAGTTTAAATTCGTGTTCTCAAAATCAGATTACAGCTATTTCTTAAATAATAAGGTCAGTTTTTATGTAGTATGCTGTACAACAGACGTGCATTTTCAATGTCATTAGAAAGTAATGAATGCTTCCTGAAGTTCATAAGAAATCACATTATTATCCTAAATTCCTCCCATTTTCTATGCAAGATTCACCTTCCATATCAGTAAAATATTCAAGGTAGGTTTTGAAATAGAAATTTTTACAGATAGATCCATGTTGGAAATATAAAGATGGTTGTCAATAAAATAACTTTTATTCCAGAAGGTGGAGCTATTCCATCATCAGCAATAATGTTTTTCAAGTGTTTAGATCCAATCTTGTGAACTGCTGAGATATTGCACTCAAGAATGCATCGTAGCTCAATGTATGCGTTCTGTTTGAATGGCGATGCAACATGCAATAAAAGGCCTTCGTTCTGAAAAAATAAAGCCATGCAATTTTATAATAATTAGGAGTTTGTTCTTATAATGAACTTATAATAATTATAATTCTTATAATAATTCTTTATAATAATTAGGAGCTCATTAGGAGAAAATTCATACATTTTCTTTGCAAGAACTGTCAGCAGCTGAACTAGAATCAGTTCGATGTCGTTGAGCTACCTGGTGTGCAGGGAAACATGTGATGCCCTGTTCTACACAGAGCTTCCCCGTTAATGATAGGTATCAGGAATCTGCCTTCACTTTCCACCTTACGAGGGTGTGAAGTGGCAACCTGGCCGCTGTGGCACAGCTCACCTGAGAAGCGCAGCGTTGTGGAGCCTATACGGCTCAGTCCGCACAGAGCCCTGCAGATGGTGCTGGCAATGCATTCCAGTCTAGACAGGGGTTTCCTAACGTCTCAAATAATGCCAGCATGTGCTCTGCATCTCCTCTAGTTTTGGACAATTCACAGGTGAAGTAGTAGCCTCAAGATTCTTAGAAAATTAGATGGCAGCAGCAGGCAAATTACAGAGAAAATACAGTTTGGTGTGAAAAATAGTGAAAAATTTGTGCAATTTTCAGAAAAGAACTTTGTTAGTCATCTTTTTTTCTATAAATAATTGTGCGCAGTCGTTCAAGAAAATGCAGCTTTTTGTAATTACTGAGCTAAGCATAAATTATGACAGTTAATTTTTATCGAACGGTTGTCAGTGTGGAGTAATTTCAATGTGTACAATATTAATTATCTTTAAAATGTTCACAGTGTGACTCTATAGTGCTGAAAAAATTGTTTTCTTAGTATCTGTGCTTCTGTCCTGTGAGAGGTTGTGTGAACGGGTGGGGAAAACAGGAGAGGTGGCCAGTAAACCTTGCAGTCCCGGAAGGAGGAGGTGTGTGCGATGGAAAAGGTGTGAGGGGTGGTGGGCACTCACCCCGCTTCCATTTTCGCTGACCTTTTTATTATATAAAAGCTTTTTTTCTGTTACACTTTCCCTGCTTTGTCTGTTATATGAGGAATAGCAGTTAAGTATTTTAGTTTCTGTTTGTAAACGTTCATCTCAGTTTGTGACAGTGCCGTTGTGCATTACGTGGCAGGTGTTTCGTGTAGGGCCGGGTCAGTGGAGTGGGAGCTTCTTGATTCCTCTTGCACTGAGGTCTGTGGGGACGCTCAGTGAGACTGAAGTTCAAAGCATTTAAGGTCAAGAAGTTATCGAGATTTAAGAGGGTGTTTGCTCATCATATGTGAAACGAGAGTCTCTGGGTTATAACAGCAAATGCTGTCCACGCTTTGGAAGCGCTGAAGTTTGTTACACTGTGCTTGGGGTTAGAGTGAGGCCTTAGGGTTTGTGTGTGTCCCCAGGGGCTTTGGTAAGTGTGGCAGTTTCCCCTTTCTCATGTGAGAAGTAAATCTTTCCTTCTTTTTAATCTGAAGTGTTGAAACCTGAAAGCCTCAGCCCACAAGCTGCAGCACGGATGTGTGAAGCCAGCATGTCGTGGGGCACGCGCTTCAGAACTCGGGCTGCAGTTAGTGTCGGTAACGCTAATTAGCCATCTCTTCAGACACCCATGAGCGCAGCAGGCGTGTTGCAGGTGCGCAATGATGATGTGGGGATCAGTGCCTGCTTGTTGTGCTGCTCGGTGGGAGCTGGCAGCCCCTGGCCAGCAGCCGAGCCTTGGCAGGGCCCCAGCTGGCCGCAGGGGCTGGCGGCAGCTCCCCCTCTGCCCGCAGGCAGCGCAGGGCCGGCACCGCGCTCCAGCGTCTCTCCTGCTCTTTACTGTCGGGGAGCTCCCCGGTCACTGCAGCAGTTTTTACTGTTGGTCTGTGATGGAAAATCTGTGACTGTAATGTGAGACGTTCACAATTGGGTGTGAAATAAGTCTTGGGCAGGGAAGGAGCTGAAGTTATAATTTCATCTCTTCCCTATCCCTTAATAAGGCATAATTGCACCTTTAAAGTTACTTTTTCACAAGCTTCCCCTCTCCCCAGCCCAGTTCTCCCAGACAAAATACCAGAAACGATTTGAGTGAGACACTGGTGTGGTAAACAGTTTCGGGGGAGAGAGATGTGATGGTGACTAGACGAGATGATATTGGTGGGCAAGGGGATTGAGCAAATGCATGAGGAGAAGGAACAGAAAAGATTGATTGAGTCAGTTTTGAGCAATGAATGGGGTTTAGGAATGCAGGTTTAATGTATACTCTCTGATGATCCCTTGTGAGCTTCTATCACCTGTTCCAAGTTCCCACATCGCCGGGCTGGAACGATTTTACCCAGTGACTGCCATATGCTGTCAGTGGACCTGGAAGTGAGGTATATGCTTAAAAGGGCTTAGTCTGGCTAGTTGTATTTTCAGGATATCAGTATGTTAGCATTTCCAAATACATATATCTGGGAAATATTTTTATTTCCTCACCCAAGAACTAGTTGTCTTTATGGAACAAAGCCACTGATGCAGCAGTCATGGCACATCTGTGAGTGCCTAACTTGAGTCAGGACGGATGCTGTTAAATCACTGTATTGTGTCTCGGGTATCGGTACCGGTGAGGCGTCACAGCACTTAACTAATTGTTTAATCAAATATTTTTCTACCTTCAGTGTCCTTTCTTTTGTTTGGTGTTTTTTTTTGTTGTTGTTGGTTGGGTTTTGGTGGGGTTTTTTGTGTGTGTGCGTGAAATTAAAGAAGAAAATCTCTGAAGATAGCAGAGTCCTTGGAAAACTTTCCAAGGACACTTGATCATTTCCTGTGTTCCTGGCAGGAGGATGCAAGAGCTGGCTTGGGGCAAAGAGTCACAGAGTAGCCCTCTTATTTGTCATAGCTGGAAAAAGCTGCCCAGACTCTGTTGTTCCCCTCATGAAGTGTGGTTTTACCCAGGCAAACCAGTGCTGGTGGCAGTCCTGGAAACACTTCTGAGCAGAACAATTTCTGCAGATGTTCACAAAAAGCAAATAGAGAAAGAAAGTGGGAAGATAAAGCTCAACTTTGATTTCTCATTCAAGTAATTTATCAGGCTCCAAGGATGTGAGTATGGATGGGACTTGAGCAAGATCTGAAGTTTCACTTTCTCTGCGATGAGAAGTGGTGCCTGGCACGCTGGGAGGGCTGTCTCTGGCTGCCACCCTGCCTCGGGGCGCGGGGCAATGACAAGGCAGCAGCAGAGCTACTATCTTCCTTCCTGGTGGGAGTGCTGAAGGCTGTCCAGAATTGTTCCCCAAGTTTAAGTCTTTATTGTACTGGTTTTACCTGCCTTGGCCCAAAATGGTGAGAGTTTGACAGAAGGGCAGATAGTGAAAACATGTGTCCCTCTGTCGCCTGGTGCTCCTGGCTCTGCAGGAGGTGACAGCTCTGGCAAGCGAGGCCCGTGGGAGCTGAGCAGGGGAGTGGCACTTTGGATTTGAGAGGTCTGGAAAGAACAAAACCTAGCATTAAACCAGCTCCTCCTTTGAGCTATGGCTGTTTCTCAAATTTCAGTTTGTATACTTTAAAAAAAAAAAAAAAAAAAAAAAACACCAACTTTGGTGGCTGGTTCTTCCCAAACTCAAGCTGGCTGGTTTGGTATCCCTCAGAACTCCTTGAAGATGGGTCTCCTTCCCAACACAAGGAGAGTTAGGTTTCTTGGCATCTTCTTCCTTTATTTAGGTATTTATTGATTTATTTAAATAATTGTTCCTGGTTCACAGTCACAGGGGAGGGAAGTGTTCAGAGCATCAGTGGGTCATGTCATGTACAGTGTGCCTAGATACTTGCAAGTTTTCTATTTTGTTTTTACACTAAAATTCTGGTTCATAAAACATGAAACCTCTGTGTCCTTTCTGGGAAATGAACATCTTTGTCATCTGTGTAATTTAAGCTGCTGACATTTCATTTGTGCCAAACCACTAAAAGTGCTTTACAAGTTTAAAAAATAGAATATTATTTTATTTCTTGGTATGTTTGCTGAGGAAGCAGTATGCTTCCTCCATTCATGAAGATGATTTCTGCTTTCAGCAGGCATTATGCACGGCAATATAAATGTAGTATGTGCATTTCTAGTCTTTAATATTTTTTTAAATACCCTATGTGGAAGCGAAAAGGAAGCTTTTCAGCTAAGGATAAAGCTGTGTCACTAAGGCAAAGGAAGGGGCCCACCATCATTGTAAAATCATCAGCCTCGGTACCTCTGGAAAAAAAATAATCCCAAAAGTTTCCCTACCTCATTACATCATAAAAACATTTCCTGTTTGTCTTTCCTCTAGCCCCAGATATGACACTCACATTAGTATGTAGCAACTCTGTAGTGGGAATAAAAAGAATAAGTATCAGAAAATTTATAGTGCTGTTTCCATTAACTCAAAAAATAAAGCTTGCTTTTTTTTTTCCTCTGGTAAGTTCTGGCTGTATCAGTGACCTTATTGGGATTTAAGGTGGAAGTTTTTAAAAATAATCATAGAATCACAGAATGGTTTGGGTTGGAAAGGACCTTAAAGATCATCAAATTCCACTCCCCTGCCATGGGCAGGGACACCCTCCACTAGCCCAGGTTGCTCAAAGCCTCATCCAGCCTGGCCTTGAACCCCTCCAGGGATGGGGCATCCACAGCTTCCCTGGGCAACCTGTTCCAGTGCCTCACTGTGCCTGTATCAGTGACCTTATTGGGATTTAAGGTGGAAGTTTTTAAAAATAATAAATAAAGACAAGTTTTGAAAGAGAACAGGAAGAAGAGCAGTCTTTGATGGGTTTAATGTCAGCTGAGGGAAGTGAAAAGGAAACAATTTGAATTCTCTACCAGCATATTCATTCAGTTCAGGGTGGTTGGAGGCTAGGAGCCAGGTTGCCTTTTGCAATGTACAGGTTTGTTCATATATATGTTCTTTTATCTTGGACAGCTCCTATAGCCAATGTACTTGAAGTGGTGTACTTCAAGGAAGTATCTATAGATTGCACTATGTATTTGTGTATGTATGACTGTTCGTCCGGAGAGATGACCACATTACACTGAAGCAGTCAATGTCTGCTGATCTTTAGGCAAAAAGCATTTCTTAAAATCCTACCTAATCCCCAGAGGCAATGTCCAACACGTATTTTTACATGTTTAAAAAAAAATGTGCTCACCCCTGAGGGAGGGCGTTCTTATCTGTGTTATTGGTGTCTCATCACAAAACAGTGCAACCTTTCCTCCAGCTGCAACTGGAGAACCCCACAAAGGAAGAGAGGCGGAGGTTCAGAGCAGCAAGTAACTCCTTGCATCAACTGAATCTCCAGAAACTCAGGCAATAGCTTAGGTGAGTTAAGTTTCAGTACATTGCCAGAATAAGAGAATCTGATAAAATTCCTTGGTAGCTCTGCAGTGGGTTTAACAAGGGACTGGCCTTTGTGTTGCAATTATTGAACTTTCTAAGGATCAGAGCCTAGCAAAGATCTGAAAAGGATTTTCTGGGAGAAAGACTGATTCATTTGGACAGTTTAAGCTCAGTAGGGAGGAAGTGAATAACAAGGGATGTCAAGCTGGTAACTGAACTGTCAAACGAAAGAATTCAAAATTAACAAGATAAGAGCAATGCCTCCTTCACTGTTTTGTTACTCTGCAGAAACCATTGGGATGGGATTTCAGGGGGCAGCAGTGCTAAGTCTTCGAGGTAAGGGTGGGTGTGGTTTTACATCAGGAGGGCAATCAGAAACAAGGTATATATTTATTTCTTTAAATGCATGAAAGTGAAACTTCTCCCCTGTATTTTTAAGCAAGTGTCCCAGCTCCTTCTGCTTCTCCAGTAGCACCCTGGGACAGATTTCTGCAGTGCAAGGAGAAACAGGCAAGCAAAAGGGCTTCAGAGAAATAAGAAATTGGTTTGTGCCTTCCCAAAGGCACAGCCATTCGCAACATGGGGAAGAAGGTTCCTGAGTCAAGGAGGAGCTGTCTTCACGTGCTGCTGTCTTCTGAGATGATCGTTACCAGGAGGAAAAAGATTTCTCGGTGCCGGTGGCATCCTCACTGCCACCATGGCTAGAGGGGAACTGATGGGCTGTTTTTGGTCTGGTGGAGGAAGCTGGGAGCTGAGGTGCTGTGCTGCTGGCAGTGGTGGAGGTGACTGTGCTGGGAAACACCTCTCCAGCCAACTCTTGTGTTGGGCTGCTCCTGTCCATTAGTTCCTTCTCCCTAAGGGAGTAATTCCCATGTCCTGTTGGAAAAGGGGTGAAGCAGTGGCAGTTTCACTGTGGTGCTGCAGGGTGACTGCTGCACTCTGCTTGCAGAGTTTCGTGGTGGAAGCAACCATGCAGAGGCTCATCTCATCACGGATCTTGCAGTGCTTGTGGTGGGGATTGTGCGAGTCCACAGGGCTGGAAGGGTGAGTGCTGCGAGACCTTCCAAAATGCCCAGGGATGCATTTGGGCACTAGTCCAGATTCACATCAAGATGCCCCAGATGTTAATGGACCATTCTGGTTGGAAGCTGCAGACAGCGAGCTACAGCGTGGACGTGTTGCTCTCCTGTTTGTATCGATTGCAGAAGGTGATCTGCCTTAACCTGTAGTCCTGGGTGTATCCATCCAGAACCTGCTGTGTTTTCTCACTCACATCATGGTGCATGTTAGAGCTGTATCCTAAAGTTAAATGAGCAAAATAATAGAAGGAAACTATTTTTATTAATGTCTCCTGCAGCGGATAGCCACACACACCAGCCACGCCGGAGAACTCTTCTGATCTTCCCACCTCCTGCTGAAGCCTGTCAGCTCCCCCAGCCATGGTGTTCCTGGCAGCCCCAAGGAGTGCATGTGAGGGATGGGGAATTTAACACAAGCTCACTGGTTTGAATACAGCTCTGGAAGCCCCACTACGATTTATTTTATATTACTCTCAACTTACAGGGGAAATGAACATTCAGCTTCCCAAACTGTATCTTACAGAAAATGCAGGTACCAAGGAGAGTGCCCTTTAAGGGCTTGGGCTGCTTTCTCTTTGAAAAGACTTTGAAGATGAGCATTTATAGCCCATCATTTCTAGTCCATGACAGTCACTTTACTGAGCTGTTGCTAGAGGAATCAATAGATCCAAGATTCTTGTTTCAGAAAGGTAACTAACACAGTAGTGTGGGCCTTTGAAACACCTTTACTGCCTCTGCAAACTGAGATCATGACTATAGCAAGTCATGCGTTGGGACTCTATAAAAGGTCTGTTTCTCTGTCTGTGGATGAGAAAGGCAATACAAGCATTGCCAGGGTCAAAAGGGAGGGCCTGCCCTAGGATGCCCAGCAGGGTACCAGACTAATTGGGTCAAATTCAAGAAGAAGCAAGTGTGTCATCAGTATAGTATTTCAATTTCTGAGAAAAATACTTCTTTACCAGAGGAAGGGAGATCAAGCATAGGAAACTAATATTTTCATTAATAATTTTCAGCCCATAAGAAACTGGTTTTGGTCATACAGAGACCCTGAGTGAAAGCGGATTTCCTACAGACATACCAGGTGATAATTATCAGTGTGAGGGCACGTCTCACCCAATGGCAGACATGCATGCATGCTTGCTGTCAAAGTTTGATTTTCTCAGAAG
>WKFP01014209.1:71182-119421 GCA_011057875.1 Pterocles orientalis | reverse complement strand
CCTGAACTGCAGTGCAAATGCCTCAGATTGCCTTCGCTTCTTTGGCAAGCTAGGAATTATTTCCAAGCCAGAGGAAACAGAGGTCTGTTCCTCTACAGTTCTGCTCATTTGCTGGTTCCAAGAGAGCCTTGGGGTGACTGTGCACAGGAACCCAGCTAAAGGCACAATGGGAAATTGCTGTAAAAGCAGTTTCTCCCACTGGGATCATTTTCACTAGTGATCTCTGAGCACATATAACACACCTGAGACAAATAACTGTTTTAACAGAAAAATGTTATTTTGGTACTAAGCATTTTGCATAATAATTACATTTTTCCCCAGTATCAAACAGTATTTCTTTGATATAAAAATGCTGCGTATATTTTAACCTTTGTAAGAAGCTTGGCTCATAGCAGCTACACCATCTACCACCGGGAGGTGCTGATCCAGTGGTGGCTGTGGGAAAGGAAAGCAGTTTGGTTTCCATGAGCTTTGGACATAGCTCAATGGACATATAATGGTTATTATGTTTCTCAGTTACAAGAAGACTTAGATTAGTTAGATTTTTTTCTGTAAATGGGAACATTAAATCTATTTACTATATATTGCTGTAGTCTCTGCAGAATTTGACTTCCATGTGTCTTGGGTCAGAAGAAGTTAAACAGTTATCTTCACAGAAGAAACAATACATGTCAGCAGGCAAGTACCTTATCTATAAGGTAGGGGTCGGTACTGGGTCCAGTGTTGTTTAACATCTCTGTTGGAGACATGGACAGTGGGAATGAGTGCACCCTCAGCAAGTTTGCTGATGACACCAAGCTGTGTGGTGGACACACTGGAGGGAAGGGATGCCATCCAGATGCACCTTGACAGGTTTAAGAGATAGGCCCATGCAAACCTCATGAAATTTAACAAGGCCAAATGCAAGGTCCTGCACACGGGTCGAGACAATCCCAAGCACAAATACAGGCTGGGCGGAGAATGGATAGAGAGCAGCTCTGAGGAGAAGGACTTGGGGGTGTTGGTGGATGAGAAGCTGAACATGAGCCGGCAGTGTGCACTGGCAGCGCAGAAAGCCAACTGTGTCCTGGGCTGCATCAAAAGAAGCATTAGAGGCAGGTCGAAGGAGGTGATTCTCCCCCTCTACTCTGCTCTCGTGAGACCCCACCTGGAGTACTGTGTTCAGATGTGGGGCCCCCAACATAAAAAAGACCTGGATCTGTTGGAGAGAGTCCAGAGGAGAGCCGCAAAATTAATCAGAGGGCTGGAGCACCTCCCCTATGAGGACAGGCTGAAAGAGTTGGGGTTGTTCAGCCCGGAGAAGAGAAGGCTCCGAGGAGACTTAATAGCAGCCTTCCAGTACCTGAAGGGGGCTACAGGAGAGATGGGGAGGCACTCTTTATCAGGGAGTGCAGTGAGAGGACAAGGGGTAACGGGTATAAGCTAAAAGAGGGTAGATTTAGACCAGACATTAGGAAGAAGTTTTTCACTATGAGGGTGGTGAGGCAGTGGCACAGGTTGCCCAGGGAAGCTGTGGATGCCCCATCCCTGGAGGTGTTCAAGGCCAGGCTGGATGAGGCTTTGAGCAACCTGGGCTAGTGGAGGGTGTCCATGCCTGTGGCAGGGGGGTGGAACTTGATGATCTTTAAGGTCCTTTCCAACCCAAACCATTCTATGATTCTATGATAATGCTGCTTCATAATTTGTACTAATTTTCAACATAATTTTCAGCTGTTCAGTCTTCTAAGTGTTGTAAAAAGTATTCTGGCTAAACAGGAATCTCCTTGGCAGTGCTAGGCAAAATAACTTGTGATCTTTGAGGAACAGCAGATCTCAGTGCAGCAATTATGTGTTTCTCAGTGAGGCAAAAAAGCACGATCAAGAACAGATTGGGAAGATTTCAGAACTGCACAAGTCCATAGCAATCGGTGATAAATTGATTTTGAAGTAGGAATTTAGGTGATCAAAACTGTTCCTTAAATAATGTGATCCTGTCAGCACCTAAATTAATAGTGTTAATTGCATTAAAAGATAAATGATACATCAGAGCTATCTATCTACCGAAATACATGCTCTTGCAATGGAAGACAATTGTTTGAAATCTTTTTATTTCTTTTTTCACCAGATTTGGTGTTGCTGACAAGACAAGAGCCTTTTTATGCCATTGTGTGAGGTGTCTGAGACGGTCACGTGGGCATGCGCGCAGCCAGTGCCTAACAAAGCCCACAGCCCATCACTGACACCACGCACAATGAAAGCTCGATGTAACCACATTTTTGTTAACTCTGGAAACTCAGGCACATGAACAATGCAGTCTCGGAGAGTTTCACATTAAAGTGAAATGAGATACATTAATTGCATAGTACTGTTAACAAGCAAAAGATTTCAAAAAAAATCAATTTTTTTTAAGAATGGGGGGGAAAATAGTAGTCTAATTTCACCTCTCTCCTTTTCCTGATCTCCTGTGTCAGTGGTGCTGGTTTCCAGGCACACAAATGTGCTACACTAAAGCAGGACAAGACAGAGCCAATGTTAATTAGACAAATTTGAACAAAAATATATGATTAAAAAGCAATTGGGGGGGAGGGGGCGGAGGCAGTATTTTACACTGGATATTTTCCCATTTGACAGACCAGAGAGAAATGAAGCAAGGCAACAGTGCTGCCGGAGACCCGCAGCCGCCCACAGCCATGAGGTGTGTGGGTGTCTGTCCCGGGGGAGGACTGACCCGCGCAGGGTCACTGTGTTCAGGACCATGCGCCACATTGCTGGGGCACCGTGGTAAGGACAATGCACTCTTTCCACAAGAGCACCATGCTGAGGACCATGCCCCGTGTGCACAGCAGCACCATGCTGAGGACCACGCACCACATATATGGGAGCAACATACACACAGGAGCATATAGGGGAGCACCGCACTGTGAACAGGTTTGGACGGTGATCACAGTTTTTGTTTGTGACATTTTTGGAAAATGTTCAGAGATGAGTTGGGATGACCTGTACACAGCATCACCATATCCTCCCTCACACACAAAGCAATTGCACTCTTGCAAAGAGAAATTACTGGTGTAAACTGGCCATGTCCATGGCCCGGAGCCCAGAGCAGGTAACATCTGCAGGCCAGAGGAAGCCTTAGCCACATTTCCTTCTACGCTTTATGGAGAGCACATCTTGGCTGGGAATGCTTTTCATCAGGAAAGAGGAGCTTTATTGCAATAAAAAGAAAGTGCATGTTCCTGGGATCCCTCTTGGAGCTATGTGGTGTTTGTAGTATCCAGTCGTCTCTGCTCGAGCCCCCCAGACACCCAGCAGAGCTGAGGAATAGGGTCTTTCAGGCAAAAGGGTACAGGAAGAGGTTATGATGGAGTCTCTAACTCCAAACTGAAGATGAGAGCCCTAGGCAATCTACAGCAGTGACTGTGAGGAACTGTGTGGTCTGGGGCCACCCAGAAAAAGGAAAATGGGTGTTGGGGACTCTGTGAGGTGATGGGGTCTCCAGCTGGAGGCAGGACTGGGAGCGTCTACCCAGCATTCGTGGCACTGACAACCATAGCATCGAAAGCTGAAGAAACAAATCTAGAGAAAACCATTCCAAAGGAATGGAAGAAAGAAATTACTCTAAAAGCTGGTCCTCTGCTGCCTGCTGGCAGCCACCCTGTGGGTCTCAGCCTTGCCTGCTCCAGGTTTCCTGAGGGCTCAGGAAATGGATACTTTTCGTGACTTGAGGATACACAGAAAAGCCATTTGGCTCTTTGGACCAGAGTGCAGCACTGTGATGGCAGTGAGATGCGCTGAACATCGCTCAGTGTTTTAAATCACCAACCAGCACATCAGTAACTGCTCCGTTAACAGAGCAGTGATTAAGGGCTGTGAGGAGGGAAGTCCCCTCCCATGGTGCTGGGGTCTCCATCACAGCTCACCCTCTCGGCTCCCTCCAAATTCAGTAGGAGAACAGGCAGTTTTGGGTGACGACTCTGTTGTGCAAATCCCAGTGAAGATATCTGAGTCAAATCAGACAGATCACACTGCAGAAGTGCCTCTCTCTCAGTGTGGCCGAAAGAACACAGATGTTCTCTATCTAAACTTAGACAAATTGAATCCCATCTCAAACGTTTAAATGACCCCAAATAACTCTTAAGGTCTCTATTTCTTTTATCTCATTGTCTTCTTTTTCTAGATTTAACAGATTTAAACATGTAATATTCTGACCTGGCAAAATCAGGAAGCTGTCATGGAGGGGTGTTAGAAGAATATTTCCGTATTAACAGCCATATCATGTCTGATTGCTTTCATAGCCTATCTGAACTTGGGTGTCCTGAGCTGACTGTACTATGGGTTTTCTGTATGGCTATGGGCAAACAAACAAAAAAGCCCCTGGAAAGCCAAAGTAACAAAATTTGCCTTCCATGCCTTGGCACTACAGAGTATGAGGAGGTTGGATGCTACAATAACTGCTGCCATGTAAGTACTTAAACACTCCTTGAAATTATAATTTAACTATTTAACTATTACTTTTGCTGAATAAATGCTGATTCATTGGTGAAATAACACCAGTGGGGGATGGATTCTGGAAGAAATTATAGTTCTCCATGGTAGCTGGCAAAAGGGTCTGGTTTTGGTGTGCAGGAGATGAGAAAGGGCTCCCTTCCCATGGGGAGGGAGCCTCTGACACCTGCGGAAATGGTCACACTGATTCCCACACCAGACCCTATTTGCATGTTAGAGCTCTGGAGTGTAAGTGCAAGAAAAAAGGGATGGCAGCTAGCTGATGCTCATGGGGCTTGACTCAGGTAGGAGGAGAGCTGAGACGCAACTGGACGATGAAAGCTGTGGAAAGGCAGGATATGATCAGCCACACTGGGAGAATAAAAGACATCCACTGTGAGGCAATTCTGAAACCTGAACTTTAGAAGATATAATGAAAAATACGTTAAACAATCTGAAAAAAAAGTCCCAGCCAGGATAACCAGCCCTGCAAAATGAGCAGGGAAGATTTTGTTTAATTTTGAAAACTGGAGCATAGTACCTCAGGGGAGATGTAAAATACTTTGGACTGTGGGATGTCTCGTGGTTTTTCGGTGCACAGGAGTTTGTACACATCGTGTTCTGAGGACTATGAGAGATCTGGGGAAAGCTGGAGTCTGGCTTGATTTTTCCAAGCAAAAAAGAGGCCACTGGAACAGGGTGTCTCTTTGTCCCAGAAGAAAATGTGAGCAATTGAGAGAGGAGCCATAAGCACTGTAGAGTAGGGTTTTTAAATGAAGAAATGGAGGTGGTGTAATTCAGGTCAATTGAGATTTTTTTCATCAGGAAGGGAAACTGCTGTTGGGAGGACACTGGCCATCACTGAGCACCTGGATTTCAGGAGAGCTGGAAAAGGTTTTTCTCAGAAGATAATTTAAATTGGCTCAGCCAGAGGTGTAGCTCAGAAACGTGCAGGTGGCCACGCTTGGGGCCCAGGAGCAGGGTTACGAGGACAGAGGGACATTTACTGCCTCACCTCAGCCACACCATGCACCCATCCAACAGCTTTCATTCAGACCTGCTACTCTCTAAGGCTATTGTAAAAGCACTAAATAAAACAAAGTCCAGCCCTGAGGCACCAGGAAGACAGCGCCCGCCATGCTCCGAGCCAGCCCTGTCTCCAGCAGGTTTGCTGTGGAGGGGTGGGTGGCAGAGCCCGTAATGAGGCAGTGAGGACATCGGGTGCCCGGTGCTTGCACACACGGTCTGCCCCTTCAATTTTGTCAGCAGGTAACCCCATCAGGCAGGTCACAAAAGGGGAGAAAGAAGCAAAAACCGTGGCAATGTGATAAGGGCAATGCAGGCTTCTAGATAGGCTTTTTTATTGAGTGAAAGAGGGCAACAGTAAAGAAAACTGATGGGTGCAAACGTTAAGTCTGGTTAGGAGTTAAATGAGTAAGGATGAATAATGATAACTAAGTGCAAGTAGCAGGGAAACACAAATGTCCAGGGTAAGCCTCAGGCTGAGCTTTCTTTTGAGCCTGGGCTTCCTCACCACATTTCCACCTGAAAGCTCTAAGGGCAAAACACAAGACAAACAGGCGGCGGCACCAGCATGTGGAGTGCTGGAGCCCTGTGGGCTGGAGGGGAAGCCATCCTTTGCTTGCCTGCAGCAGGGCTGTCTGCCCTCCTTCCGTCCCCAAGAACCCTAAAACTGGCGGCAGCCTCTTAGCCCGGCCACCAGCCCGGGAAGCCCATGGCACAAACATGCCAGTGCTCAGCTCTAGCAACACTTGTTTCGCTACGCTTCAGACAGCACCTCAGCACCTCACCACCTTTCATTTTCACATTGTTTTGATATGCAGATCTCTTAAAGAAAGACAGGAAAAAAGAAAGAGCTGAAACAAGAAAGATCTGTTTTGGTTGTTTGTGTTACTCAATAGAGACATGAAAGCTATTTTCATTATGTTATTAGCATGCCATGTGTAAAGTTGAACCATGAAGGTGCACTTTTGCTTTATTATAGCTTGATTTCTTTCCTAAGCAATAGGTCCATGCTGCATTACCTATTACTAACCTAGACAGAAATAGCTAATCAGTAACCTTCAACCTTTTCTTATTTTATTGTCATCGTCTATTACCAGAGTGCGAAGAAAGAAAATAAACACCACTGAACAGTGATAGTGCATGAAGTATGAAGCTGATACCATATTAAATCAGGTTGTCTTGAGTGGTGTCCTATAGTTGTCTGAAAGAAGGTTCTTGCTCACTGGTTTAGTTGTTCAGTTTAATTTAAACACATCAGGACATTTTTTTGGAAGATAGAGGTTTCTGTCGAGCAGTGTTGGCCAGACTCCAGATTTCTTCTATTCTTCTAGAGCTATAACAGCACTGAACACATAGCTGTGAGTGTGAAAGCAATGTTCACCCCTGCATTTTTGTTTCTGTTCATTCCTCTTGTCCTTTTAGACAGCATAATAGAAATGCTGCAGTAAGCAGGGTCAAGTAGGATATGCCAGTGAGAAATGTTAAAATGAGACTATAGGCTGCGATTATGGGCTCTAATGTGTGATGAATCCTTTTTAATCACATGATATGAACTAATGTCACCATTTATTACAAAACAACAAAGTGTTCAGCTACAGGAGGAACAGAATGGATGACAACTGCATTTTTAAATGTTTTGTTTAAGCACGTACAGTGTGATCTTTTTAGATAACGAGGAAAAACTGAAGTTAAAATCAGTGCAAGTATTTCCAGATGGCTTTAGTTAGAACAAGTGTATTTTCAGGGCATGAGTATTCATCCCCTGAAAAGGGGATGTGCAATCAGTATCCACCACTATCTCTGAGCTCAAGTGGAAACTAAACTTGGTTATAATGCTAAAAAAAATTGCAAAATTTTCAATAGTGAATTTAAGATATGTTATTACAAATGCAAATATAAAAAGTTCAACTCCAATTCTGTTCTAAAATTATTTCTAGTGGTTATTTTATTATGATTTTCTTAAGCTATAGATTTTGTTTTCTGCCAAAATGTAGGAGGAAAAGTGTGAAAATACTACTGTCAATTTTGACACATCTTCAACTCTCCATCCAATCTTCTAGTTACATATATCACAAAATATTTTTACTGCTCAACACAGTCAAAAAGTATTGTATCTGAAGGGAAGGTATGTGGTGAGACATTCCAGTGCCATATCATCTATCAGAAATTGTGGTTACAACACTGTCAACCAATGTGGGGGCCCATCTGCCCAGCCACCTCTGTTGTTCCAGATCCTAGAGCAGATTTGTTGAATATATTCTGCCTTGTATGACTAATTTATTTAATTTCTTACCTACTTTAATTCACAGGACTATGAAAGGGCAGTAATTTCTGGCAGGGTGTAGTAAGAATATCAGTAGGAAGCACTCAAGTTGCCAGCAGCCAGGTAAACTTGTTTGATAACAAAATTGGAGACACAATGTCTCTGAGTAGCCTTTCAAACCGCTTGGAAGTCCTTGTTGGAAGCACAAAGGAATTGCCGTGGTTTCCACTGCCTTATGCCACCCCAAACCAGACTGTCATACCTCACCTCCGCAGTGCACAAGAGCCCTGATTCCTCAGCTTTCTGGAGCAGGAAGCTGCACTACTCATCTCATCACCCTGCCCCCTAATCATCAGATTTAAACTGAACATTAACTACAAAGCTATATGTCACTGATGAGGTGCTGCAGACTGCCTGTAAACCACTCCCCATGGCTCTGTGTGTTATTAGAACCTCAGCAACAGGACATTATTGGCTTCACAGATTTGAAATGCATTGATTTAAACAAAAAGTGGCAAAAAAAAAAGCTTAATTACTTGAGTTGTAAAAGTTTTGTAAGAAATGTTTTAGAAAGTATATGAACTGAGAAATGTAAATTTGGAAGAATGGCAGAACGTCTTATGGGGAACAACACTGCAATGAGAGTGTAAGAATTTATTCTATTTCCAGAACTGCAGGCTCATGAATAAGAGCATGTCACCATTCCTGCACAGGCCGTTTCTTAGGATGTGACCACAGTTTTAGTTTTTGAAGGAAAGCTTTGCCTACAATTGTCCAGCTTTGTTGCTACAGGATCTTTGCTGATATGTGGCATAAACCTTGCCAGAGTTTGCTGTCTCATAGCATTTCACAGGGTCCCAGAAGGGCTGAGGTTGGAAGGGATCTCCAGAGGTCACCCAGTTCAACCCTCTCCTCAAGCAGGGCCACCTAGAGCCAGTTGCTGCAAACCACTCCAAGGTGACTTTGAATATCTCCAGGGATGGAGACCCCATAACCCCTCTGGGCAACCTGTGCTGGTTGGTCACCCTCGCAGCAAAAAAGTGTTTCCTAATGTTCAGAGGGAACCTCCTACATTTCAGTTTATGCCCATTGCCTCTTATCCTGTCCCTGGGCACCACAGGGAAGACTCTGGCTCCTTTTCCTTTGCACCTTCCCTTCAGGTATTTATATGTGTTTCTAAAATCGCCCGGAGCCTTCTCATCTCGGGGATGAACAGTCCCAGCTCTCTCAGCCTTTCCTCATAGAAGAGATGCTCCAGTCCCTTCATCATCTTTGTGGCCCTTTGTTGGACTCTCTCCAGTAACTCCATGTCTCTGGAACTGAGGAGCCCAACACTGGATGCAGCACTCCAGGTATGGCCTCACCAGGGCTGAGCAGAGAGGAAGGGTCACCTCTTTTGACCTGCTGGCAGTGCTCTGCCTAATGCAGCCTTGATACCATTACCCTTCTTTGCCGCAAGGATGCATGGCTGGCTCATCTTCAACCTGGTGTCCACCAGGACTCGCCAGGTCCTTTTTTGCCAAGCTACTTTCCAGCTTGCTTGCCTCCAGCATGTCCTGGTGCTTGGGGTTGTTTCTTCCCAGGCGCAGGACTTTGCACTGCTCCTTGACGAACTTCATTAGGTTCCTGTTGGCCCATTTCTCCAGCCTGTTAAGGTCCCACTGGATGGCAGCACAATCATCTGGTGTATCAGCCATTCCTCCCAGTTTGGTGTCATCTGCAAACTTGCTGAGTGTACACTTTATCCCATCATCCAGGTCATTAATGAAGATGTTAAGCAGGACTGGACCCACTATTGACCTCTGGGTTACACCACTAGTTACTGGCCTCCAACTAGATTTTGCCTATTGATCACCACCCTCTGGGTCCAGCCATTCAGCCAGTTTTCAATCATAGAATCATAGAATCATAGAATGGCCTGGGTTGAAAAGGACCATAGTGATAATCTAGTTTCAACCCCCCCGCCATATGCAGGGCTGCCAACCACTAGACCAGGCTGCTCAGAGCCACATCCAGCCTGGCCTTGAATGTCTCCAGGGATGGGGCATCCACAACCTCCCTGGGCAACCTGTTCCAGTGTGCCACCACCCTTTGGGTGAAAAACTTTCTCCTAATCTCTGTCCAGGTCCCTCTGGATGGCTTTCCTTCCTTCCAATGTGTCGACAGCACCACTCAGCTTAGTATCATCCGCAAACTTGCTGAGGGTGCACTCGATGCCATCGTCTATGTCATTGATGAAGATGTTAAAGAGCACCGGTCCCAAGACAGACCCCTGAGGGACACCACTCGTGACCGGCCTCCACCCTGACACAGAACCATTAATCATAACCCTTCGGCTGCATCCGGCCAGCCAATTCCTAATCCATCGTACAGTCCATCCTTCAAATCTACGCCTCTCCAATTTAGAGAGAAGGATGTGGCGAGGGACCTTGTCAAAGGCTTTGCAGAAGTCCAGGTAGACGACATCCATCGCCCTTCCCCTGTCCACCGAAGTCGTCACTCCATCATAGAAGGCCACCAGATTGGTCAGGCAAGATCTGCCCATGGCGAAGCCATGCTGGCTGTCTCGAATCACCTCTTTGTCTCCATGTCACTGTCTGCTCATCCATCCCATACTTACGGGATACACTATAAAAAAACCTTACTGAAGTCTAGGTAGGCAATATCCACTGCTCTGCACCCCCTTCTAACAAGCCACTCATTTCATCATAGAAGTTGTCAAGTTGGTCAAACATGACTTCCCCTTGAAGCTCTTTTTCTTGCAGCAGACAAGGTAGGCTGACATCCTCAAAAAAAAGATCTTTTTTCTTACTTACATGCTGCTGCTGACTCCTGCATTCCAGGCCTTTGGAATAGCTATAAATAAACCAAATTAAACCAGTGTATAACTGGCTGTTCTGCAGCACTGGCTTCTTTGTCAAGTGAAGCGTAAGTGTGATGAAGTAATTATGAGTAATATAGCTGCACCTCGGTGTCCAGTCATGTTTAAGCTTTACAAATGCACAATAAGAGGATTATAAAGTCGAGGTTTTTTCTAAGCTGAGAAATCAGGACAAAACAGGAAAGCGAGAAAGAAGGATAAAAGTGTTAACTCTGCACATTTCCAAACAACAAGCAGTGAAAGAGAGTGAATGACAGCCCAGGCTGGAAAGGAAGTCTGCAGTAAAGCTGGAGTCTAAACTTGTGTCTTAGTGTTTCTGTAGTTCCTCAACCATAAAATCATTCTTATGTTTTTTATATATGGAAAATCTCCCCTAAGTTCTTGGTGCAGGATGTCTCTTATGTTGACTACAATCAAATTATTTTTAAGTGTATATTTACAAAGTTTGCATCTCATTAACATTCACATGTGTGCCAGAATTCACAGAGAAAATCATTACATCAGGTTAGCATATGAAATCTCTGAAATCCAAGATGAATACTGTCTTCCCCGAGTCAGGTGACTGCAGCCAGGAAATGTGATTTGCATGTCAGCTATGTATCACTTGCCTTTTTCATTCCGGCTTTTTCTTGATATGAACCACTTTCTACCATTGTTTCAGTCTCTGAATACCTGTCAAGAGCATGGCGCAATGTTCTGCACTTGAGGGACAAGACTGCAAAAAGCGCAGGTGAAATGAAGAATGTGGCTGCTGGTTGCTGTGTCCACAGTACTTTCTCTGCTTGATCGATTTCCGTCTCCGTTATAGTGACAACAGCAACAGGAATTCAAAATGTGGCCTTTGGATCAGAAATATTTTCAGGCAGCTCTGCTACAAGGAAAGGGAAATTAAGGATAACAAGAAAGGAACACTACTGTCCATGGTTTCCCATATTCTAGAACTGTATGATTTACTTCTGAGCTAAACACAACACTCCTAGACATTGCAATACAGTACCCCATCTAAATGACCAACATGGTGTTATGGTTTTGACCCTGGCTAGCAGCTAAACACCACAACAACCGCTCACTCACCCTCCCTCCTCCCAGGGATGGGTGAGTGAATTAAAGGGAAAAAGGGATAAGAGACTCATGGGTTGAGACAAGAACAATTTAATAACTAAACTACAAAATAAATGAAAATAATAATAATGATAATAATACTAACATATACAAACACACAAATGAGTGATACACAGTGATACTGCTCTCTACTTTGATGACCAAGGCCCCGCTGGTTCCTGGCTAACAATCCTGAAGCAGGGAGAGTCTCAAAACCGCAATCCCAGCAAAGAAATAAGAGTTCCAGTATCGGAGAGACCAGGAGCCAACTGAGAGAGTGAGATGACTTCGAGAGAAGGGAGACCAAGAGATGTCCTGGAGAGAGAGAGCACTTCCAGGCAGATCCTCATCTATATATGGGGCATGCTGTACACAATATGGAATATACCACTGGCCAATTTGAGTCTCAGTCTTAACCCAAGGTTGAATCTTAGACTAGTAACTGGAGCTGTGCTCCTTCCCAGCTTCTCCTGCCCCTGCAGACACTGGCACAGCAGAGAGGCTGAAAAGTCCTTGACTGTCCTGGCAGCAACTATAAACATCAGCATGTTATCAGCCTTCTTCTCAGCACAAATCCAAAACAGAGCGTCTTACTAGATACTGTGAAGAAAGTTAACTGTCCAAGCTGAAACCAGGACATATGGAAATTTCTTATTTTTAAAAGTACACAGTTGAAAAGGACTAAAGGAAATAAGGGGAACACCAGTCAAGGAAGAGCACGCTGGAAAGATGTTAGGCTGGGGCTGCAGCACAACAAGAGAAGGACCAGTCATCAGCAACAGAAAAAAATGCCATAAGCAACCCAAAGTTCATTCAGAGTACAACTGCAGTTTGTTCTTCATTGGGTAATCAGCATATGACATGGTCTTCCTTCAAAGCTCCCAGAAGAATTCATGTTCAAGGCAAGGTGTTGCCCTCTGAAGCTGAAGGAAGAGAAATATCAGAGGACATGTGGCTATTTATCCTTGTTACCTCCTCAAGAGCGAAGATTATGTTTGTCATGTGAGCAGTTTACAAACCCAGATACTCCCTAGGAAACCAGAAAGGTCAGACTTGATTATTCAGCGTTGGCATCTTCTTGCATCAGCACACACTGTTCTTAGAGAAAAACCTCTCATTGCTCTGTAGATAACTTCACAAGTATGTCCACACAGTCAGTGACCATCGCATCCACATCCAGCTGGTTCGCTCTTGGCAGCTCTATTCTGCTGATGTTGGGTGTGGACATTGTGTGATACCACTGTCTTTTCAAACTCTGACCTTCATAAAACAGCAATTAACAAAAGCAGTATGAATGGCTTAAACGGCAGGAAGGATGCCTCTAAAGCCTCATGACTAAAGCAAAGCACTAAAACTGTGGTCACTGTATGTCAATAAGGAAACAAGCACATCAGAAAAGTGAATTTTTGTTAGATAAGTGTGCCCTTAGAAGAGGATCGCTCAGAAAAGTGTTTTATTTTTCCTAATGGACACTGAGGTCCCATACCCTTGTGTCAGGAGCCAGGTGGGTTTCCTGCCTGTGGCTCACCAGCCCTGGGGCATCCCTGACATGTCTGCCCTGGCTTGGGAAAGCACATGCCCAAGGAAAACATGGGAGAAATAGTTTGTCAGGCACTGGGGAATTAGAAGACTGAGGGGTAAACAGTTGTCTAGAAATACCACTGTCTCCTCATTGCCTGCTGGATGAGCCTGCTTGAATGGGATGGACCAGCTGTTTGGCAATTGGGCAACCAGCTCTAGATGAGATGTCTTCTGCCTTTCACATGGGGAGTAAGAGATGTGACCTTTTATAAGACTGTGCTCTGAGGCAGGTTTGTCTATTTCAGCTGGGCCATTAGAACGTGCATGGCCATTCCTCAGTTGAGGTATCCCCTGTGTTTGATGAACTGCTCTGGGCTTTACTGTCAACTGTCCTTGGACTTCTGAGTGAGCCCTTCAGAAGTCATAGCAGGGGTTACCAGCTTTGTAGGGAGGGAGGAGTAGTGCACACAAAACTTCCATGAAAGTGGTGATTGTTGTTCCTTGCTATTTTCTGAGAGAAGCAGGAGCCTAGGCAGGCTGTGTGGGAATACAGTGTATTGGGTTTGTGTGGCAAGGTCTTGGTAGTGGGGGGCTATGGGGGTGGCTCCTGTAAGAAACTGCTAGAAGCTTCCCCTGTGTCCAATAGAGCCAACGCCAGCCGGCTACAAGACTGACCCACTGCTGGCGAAGACCGAGCCCATCAGCAACGGTGGTAGTGCCTCTGGGATAATGTATTTATGAAGGGGGAAATAACCCCTAAACAACAGCAAGTGCAGACAGAGAGAGGAGTGAGAATGTCTTAGAGAAACAGCCCTGCAGACACCAAGGTCAAGAGGAAGGAGGGGAGGAGGTGCTCCAGGTGCCAGAGCAGAGGTTCCCCTGCAGCCCCTGGTGCAGCCCATGGTGAGGCAGCTGTGCCCCTGCAGCCATGGAGGTAACGGGGGAGCAGAGATACACCTGCAGCCTGGGGAGGACCCCACCCTGGAGCAGGTGGATGTGCCCAAAGGAGGCTGTGACCCCATGGGAAGCCCACACTGAAGCAGGGGAAGAGTGTGAGGAGTCCTCCCCCTGAGGAGGAAGGAGCGGTAGAGACCACGTGTGACAGACTGACCACAACCCCTATTCCCTGTCCCCCTGCCCTCCTGGAGGGGGGGAAGGTAGAGAAAATGGGGAGTGAAGTTGAGCCTGTGAAGAAGGGAGGGGTGGGGGAAGGTGTGGTTTTATTTCTCATCATCCTACTCTGATTTGATTGGTAGTAAAATAATTTCCCCAAGTCAAGTCTGTTTTGCCTGTGGCAGTAATTGGTGAGTGATCCCTCTCTGTCCTTATCTCGACCCATGAGCCTTTCGTTATATTTTCTCTGCCCTGTCCAGCTGAGGAGGGGAAAAATAGAGTGGCTTTGGTGGCTACCTGGAGTCCATAAAGGGTCAACCCACTACATATAGATGTACAGAAACTTAAATATCAGATTGATTCATGACTAGATATGAAAATATGAACAACACAGACTTCTAGTTTGTGTACATACAAAAGCTAGGCAGGATCAAAACTAGACAGAATTTAGTATTTCTCCTACCAGAGGAAAGCTTGTTCAGGTCTCCAGCAGATCATCCCTTCTGAAATTCAGAATATTTATTTTATTGGCAATATGAATAAATCTAAAGCATCAGAATAGAAATAATAGAAGTCAGAGTGTGTAAATACATCTTTTGTCTGTATTTTAAAAGCAGTTTAATTCTTTTAGGATATGATTTTTCATTTAATCCCAAGCTTGTAGAAATGTGGGGAAGCCTTCAACACTTCTGGATCAACCCCATATACTGGAAAGTTATTTTCCATTTGAAAGATAATTCACGAATGCCTGCCAACCCAGCTGTTCAACATGCACTACTGCGACAGCATTCACCATATATGCCTTCCTCATAGTTATATCCCATTTTGAAACTTTCCATAAGGGAGCATCCTGTGTCGGAGTATCATTTTAGAAAGACCTTGAGGATACTTAGGGCAAGCCTTAGCCATGGATTTTCAAACACACTGTTCTTATGTCGACAATTTATGGAAGGAGAATCAAGTGCCAGAACTTTGCATCACACAGATTTTTCCCATGTTGAATCATTTCACACTAAATGGATACTTCCTGAAATTACCTAGCTCTGTTGGTTCTGTTAAATATACAAATTATACAAAATATGCAAATTAAATTTCTAGCACATTTAATACAAGCCCAAATACTAGCAAATTAATTTTTTCTCTAGTTTTTTCTATTCCTGGAAAAGCAAATTCAGTGGTATCAACCATATAATCTCTGAGGGGACAGATCAGTAAGACCGCAAAAGCTACAAAGATGATTAAACTGAAAAAAGGTTGAGCATGATGGGGCTGGGTGTAGTTGCATCCTTACAGTATCCTGACTCTCCTTTCTGACCACAGGAGTCATCATTTTCTAAATGAGGGTTGTTGAAGTGACTCTAATGTGCCTCCACCCAGGCTAGTGCGGGATGGAGACACAGAAACCCTACAATAGCTGTGTGTGGCCTCATATGCTTCTTCAAGCAAAAATGAATTTAGGGGTTTGGGGGCTGTCATTACAGAGTTTATTAAAAAAAAAGAGCAACTGAAAAATCAAAACATACCAACAGTTTAGACAAAGGAGACCAAGTTTACTTTCTCAGAAAGCACAAGGGATTGTGGTTTTCTTTTGTTTGTAATTTATTGTGCCTAGGACAGCAATAACTTCTTCCATCTTAGATTATCTCCCTGGAAGCAAATATCCTGTGTAAGGTCTATGCACAAGAAGACAGTGGTGTTGATGTTTAAGCAAATCCGCTCAGAGTGCCAGGGCAGCCTAAGCTAACTGCTTTAATGACCTTGTCTGCTTTGCCTCTACCAATTTTAGGCTTTTATTTTACAACATGCATGAGACCAATGCCAGTAAACACAATAATGTTAAGTGAGACTCAGGTATGTAAATTATAAAATGCTACAGCATCCTACTTCTATCTCACTCAAATAGTTTTTTGTTTTCTCTCAAAACAAAGCTGAAAGCAACAGCTTCTTTTCTGGGCAGAGCCACAACATACCCTCCAAACCTCATGTACTGACATCCAACTTGTTACTGGCTCTGTCTTTACTTCTCTCATCACTACATCTCTCAGTATCTTTGCATCTCTCTGTCTTTGCATCATCTGTCCTTGCATCCCTCAGCATCTCCTTGTATTTTACTATCTTATCTTTAACATTGGCCTGTAGCTGCAGCACACCAATATCATACCTGTGCAGCATCTACTGCTAGTTTATTCTGGAAGAAATCATCTCGTATCCCAACTGTGTGGCACAGTATCAAAGGAAACGTGATACTTCACCATCTGAATCCAATGCCAAATTAATTTCTTAACAAGATGTGGAAAACATTTCAGCTCTCTCTTTCAGAGCACTTCCAGCTGGGATCTCAAGTGTCAGCCTAACTGAGGGGAGAGAGTGAAAGACTCGTTGCTGGTGCATGTTCAGTGCTTGACCTCATCACTAGCACTGTCAGCAAGTTGTCTCTTGTGACATTGGCTTTCAGTGTGTCAGCATCTGCACGGGAGTGGGGAGACGAAGAGCTGTTGCTGCAGGCTGGATGGAGTCACGCCCACAGCACAGAGGCTCCTCCCAGTCCTGCCCATTCCAGTGCCATCCTGTCCAAGCCTACTCCAGAGCACCTGCTCTCCACTTCCTCAGATCTTTCAAAAAACAGACTGTCATCTATAATTGCCTTCTGAAACCAACCATAGGTAGATATTTTCCACTGAAGGATTCTGGGGCAGAGATAGTAGGATCGAAAAAACAATTTAGGAATACAGAATAATAAAATCGTGCTATAAAAAATATTTGTCTTGATATAACCATAGTACAGCAGAAATCCCATGATACACTTTCAGCAGTAGCCTCCCAAGACAAGACCATAAGCTCCTCCTGCCTCTGTTAGTTGTCCCAGTTATATGAACACATTGCACTTGGTTTTACCCCCAGACATGGGGCTTCCTCAAAAATAAAATCTCACTGCTTGGAGGGTCCCACAAAATGTAATGTTTCAAAATGTGGGAAGTTTCTTATTGTTTTCCAGTGCATGAAAAACCCACTAATGCAGATAATCAGTAACACACTGCCGTTGCCTTCTCATGATGGACAATACGAGCCTGAAGCTGTTCAGAGTCTGCCTCTCAGCTCATTGCCCACGTGGCACTGTTTACATCCCCATTAGTCATGCTTCAGAACTTTCCATGTTACACTGAACATCCATTGTTTGTGGCAGGTCTTCAAATTCTTCCTCAGTTTGGGGCTCCCCTCTAAAATTACTCTGGCTTGTATCTTAGGGACTTATTGGCACATAATTCAGATGAAAGACAACTATGGCAATTGTCACGGACAGTTTGAAATGTTCTAGCTAGTTAGCAAAGCTATAGAAACACAGCAGGGATTTTTAGAGCTGTATCAAGGGATGAAGTGATATACAGAATCAGAAATGTTATGATTAGAAAGAAATAATGTTTTATAGTTGTTTTCTGAAAAATGTGTATTTTGCCCATCATACACAATTTGGTAAATCATGCTTGCTGAATTTTAAATATTATTGTATATTTGTGTATAAGCAAAAGCTATACAAGTTGCCACAGTTTGTTCTTAAAAATTTGCCTCCTTTCCAATGGCTGAAAGCATCTCTGTACAACACAAAGCTCCTCATCTGCAGATGTGAAAAGCACTTCTTAAAGCAGATGAAAGCCATGGCCCCCTTTTGCAGATGGGGAAAGGCAGGCACTGGGTGGTGACAGGACCCTCTCAAGGTTAATGCAAAGGCATTGCTAAGAGAAGTGAGGTTTCATAGCTGTTGGACTAACACTGAGAGTAAAGAGAATGCACTAAAATACTGGGGGATCATTTTGGAAAAGGGTCAGTATAAAAGTAAGCCACTCCTGCTGAGCTTTCAGGGGTAAGGGACATGAAGCTGATTATGCTTCCCGCTTCCCGGGCCCACTTCACTGTGTCATTCTCTCCTATCTCTGAGCAGCACAATGATAACACAGTGCTGTACACAGGAGGGAAAATAGTTGCTTGGTGACTACTCCACTTTTTAGATTTAACCCTTTAGCTCTCCTCTTCAGGGTTACCCATGTTTGGTGCATAGCTAAGGCCAGCCAAAGAACTGCAGCTTTGAAACCAAGAGAAAGAATTTTGTCTTAGTTTCTTACATGTAAAAATTAGTCATCTTAGCCTGAAAAACAGAGCTCAAAAAATTCAATTGACCACTGCTGGCTAAAAGACCAGCCAGGTAGCCAAGTGCTGGTGACGAGGCACAACAAGGGCTCTGTCTGCAAGGCTGAGGAAGAACATTCCTGGTGAGGAGCCAGGCTGGGACTCCATGCAGCCAAAAGTTATCATTCTTTTGGAATAGTAGCTGGAAACAGTTAAACATAAGCAAATTCCCTTTGAATATCACAGTTACTGATTTATTATTTTTCTAGTACAAAGTATTTATAAGTAAGTCAAGCATGGATGTGTTCTGCAAGCATGCCCGTTTCGGTCCAGGTAAGGTACCATCTGACTTCTCCACAATCAGCTGCTCCTGGGGGGAAAACACAGAGAGACCCACCATACAGTTATCAGAAAATCTGGCCAGAGACACTGTTCCACAGGGCCTCAGTGTGACTGGGCTCCTGCCACAGGCAGATAAGCATCCTGAAGTGAGCAGATTCCATTGTGTGGGGATATGTCAACACTGTTGACTGCAGCTGAGTGAAGAGATGTCTGAGAACTTTAAATGAAATAACCTGGGGACCAAAACCAGAATAAGAGTCAACTCCAGGACTCAGTGCTTGATAAAAAGTTTCATTCAAGGAAAAAAAAATATTTCCGAGACATGAAGAAGGCAAAACACACTTTCAGACTGACATGTCTGGGTTGTACTAGCCAGCCTATCAGAAAACAATATTTTATTTTTACAGGAAGAGCTCTCTGTTTGTCCTTGGAAGCTGTCCCAGAACCAGGCAGGTTTCTATGTCTTGATCTTTTCATGATGTGTGTTTATCTATGAGATATTTAATATGCATGGCCCTGCTTCATTTTTCATGACTGACCTTATAGAGCAGAACCCAAGCATCTTTCAAGTTTTCATTTTTTAAGACTGTTACCTTTCAAGCTATATTTTAGTTCTGTCTCAAGAAATTATCTATGAAATTCTGCTTAAAATTAGGATAAGGGAAGGTTCACAGTAGAATCAAGCTAAATAAATATGTAGGCACATTTACCTGAGGGCTAGTTTTAGGAAAAAAAACAAGTAGCACTTTGTCCTAAGTGAAACTAGTCTCGATTTTGTGAGTAACTCATTTAGCTGTTGATGAGCAGATTTAAAAGCAGGGATTTTGAGAAGCTGTAGATTATTCGGAAGCAGAAATCAACACTGATTTTCACCAGAACTTGGAAATCCTCGTTATCCTGAAAACTCCTTGCTGGGTCCTCACAGGATCTAACTTTTGGCAACTCAGTCAGCAGAAGTTGCTTAACGTTTGTTACAGGGCTGATGCTGCCAACCCACTCTGGTGAGCAAGCCCCAGAAACCTGGCACAGTACTCCTGCATGTCAGGCAGTTATGATGATCATGTGTAGGCACCAGTATCTGGCATAGGTAGTGATATCTTCAGAGTGCTTTCTGAAACATACATACATCCCACTCAGTGCACTTCACCTCAGGCTTTTCACAAAGTGATGATATTGAGCAGAAAGGCACTGCAGACACCAGTGCCAACAAAGTGCTGACTTCCAGCACCTGGTTTCCAGGGCAACTCCAGCAGCACAGTATCAATAGAAACCAACTCAGCACCAAGCACAGGATCAGGAGGAGGCCATCACTCTGGCCATGCTGTTCAAAACGCGTTCCTGATCACTGCCACCAGATTCTACACTCTCCACAACAGACCCTCTCTACTTCTGCTGGCATTTACCTGAGACTCACATTGGAGACAGTCCCTGGAGGACACTGACCCGCCCCCAGCATGAGAGGTAAGAAGCCCCTCAGCCACAGTGCTGACAGTAGCTGGTTGGGATGCAGACAGGTTTTTACATTTCACTCCAGGACGCCAAGGAGTAAAGACACTAAGGGAACAAGGATTAGCAATGCAAAGGCAATGTTCTGCCATGCCAGCCACAGTGCCTGTCTCTTTCTCCTCTTACAGATCAAGGACACTGTGCTTGCCCAACGGCCTCAGTGCCTAGATTGCCAATGCCATCACACAGAGCCAGTGCCATAAACCCAGTCTCCAGAAGGCTCTGGCATTTCCTTAGGTGAACAACCAACTAACTCTGACCTCCACGACCAGAATTATCAGAGCTTCCCAGGATCTCTAGACAGCAAGAGATCTCCTGGCTGGACTCCTTAATGGATTTCTACCTGTCTAGAAACTGCAGTAGCTAAGAGAAATCCCCTAAGCTCTATGGCATGTTGTCTCTGTCCTTGTCAGTGGGGTCCTTTCCAGTGAAGAACGCATTCCCAAAGTACTAACTGTCTTTAGGGAACCCCAGCCACTGCCCAGCCAGGCTCCAAATGTGTGGGAGAATACTGCCGAGAGCTCCCAAGAGTCATCAGCATTTTAATTCGTGCCTAAACTCCAGGCTGTCATGGCAGCCATACAAAAGAAAATCTGCCAAGCCGCAGACATGTCAGAGGCTAGATGCAGCTCAGTTCAAACAAGTCAGTTCAGTGTCAATACAATATTGCCTGACACCGCAAAGATGAGACTACCCCTTGGGCAAGATTGTCTCAGGGTGCTGAAAAGGTCCTGAAAGTTAATTGTATTTTAAAAAAGGGTGTGTGAGCAAGGTGCTTGGACAGCTCTGCTAAACCACAGACACTGTGGCTGGAGCTCTAATCATAGGAAAAGCACCACAAGCAGCTGCTTTTTGAACTTTGAGAAAGGCTAAACTTTCTGTCTCTGCTATTGAAAGCTGACCTGAAATCCCTAGTTATTTATAAACCATGTTGCTGTAGGAAACCCTATAAATATCCAAAGTGATAAGCATGCCCTCACTCTTCCTAGAATGGCCAACTAAGAAAAAATGGAAATCACCCTTGGCCTGCTGAAGCCTCTTCAGCTACCTCCTCTGTCCCCACTCCATCAAGCCAGAAGTAGAATTGCCGGGCTGGACTTGACCTCACAACATCATAGTCAGCTCTTCAGCCAGACCTGAATCTCTGTATCTGACAAGGTGACAACTGGGCATCTGGCCACCACACACAGTCAATAAACCCAAGACGAGATACAGGATGTTTGATAGAGAGTGCAGGAAAACAGACAATGCACAATGTAGATTATATTTTTTTAAATGTAAAGATTCTTCCTATGAACAGCCCAAAGAGGTTCAAATCTGGCTCTCACCATGATACCAAACATCTACAAAAACTAACTTGATCTTGCATAGGAGCGTTTGTTGCCTAGTTCTTCCAGAATATACTTTGCAGTGCGTCCTGTTTACTCTCTCTTGAGTTCACTTGTGTTCGATCTCCTCTTGCTGCTAAAGTTTTTTAAGGGGCTACTTCTAATCTACCTGTGGATGAGAAATCTCACTCCTGTCCCAGCAGAGAGCTAACTGCCTACCTCTCTGAATGCTCACTGTCATGCTGTGGGTCTCCTGGGAATCTTCTCAATGAGGAAAATGCATCTTGCTTGATTTTACTCAGCACTAGTGAGGCCACACCTGGAGTATTGTGTCCAGTTTCACGGCCCCCAGTTCAAGAGGGAGTGGAGAAACTGGCGAGAGTCCAGAAGTGGTCAGTCAAGATGGGCAGGGGCCTGGAGCCCCAAAGAGAGATTGCAGGAGGTGGGCTTTTTTAGTCCAGTGAAGAGAAGGCCAAGGGAGGATGTAATAGGAGCCTAAAACTACTTGTAAGGGAGTTATAAACACAAAGCCAAATTCCTCTTGGTCATGGCAAATGACAGTGTAAAAAGTGGCAGCAGCTAGAGGCTGTGGCTTGAGACATTCAGAGTGGGCATTAAGAAAACTACACAGGATAGTGCTTGTGGGACCGCCATCCTTGGAGATATTCAAGACTTGGTTAGACAGAGACCTGGCTGACTAGATCTACTTTTTGGGATAGACTCACTTTGAGTGGAAGGTTGGATTAGAGATCTTCACAGGTCCCCTCAATGAGCATTTCTATGATTCCATTATACTTTTTATCTCCTTGCCTTACACAAAAACATGAAGAAGCAAAAGGCATTTATGCAACTCTGACAGACAGCGATTGCCTAAAACACACTGCCCACATACTTCTCTGGTGGAGCCTGAACAGACAATGATCTCCAAAAGAACTACATTCACTGTAGGCTGAGGGACTCAGTGTGTGCAGGAATGGCTGGTATCACTTATGACATTTATAACTGAAAATTATACAGAGATCAAGTCTGAAACCAGAGAAAAATTAATGTTACTTTAACTTATCTAAAGCTGAGTTAATTCTTTCCAGATCTGATTTGGTTTAGTCTTCACACTCTTTGACTCCTTCTATTACTTACAAAGTCTCTTCTGTAAGAGCATTTCAACCCTTTTGAATTAAAGGGGTAACTCAAAAGAGTTAAGCTCAAACATTTCTGAACTGGTGAAACAAATCAGTGAGACTATTTCTCTATATTTGGTTATAATTTTACTTTGAAGTGCATAAGAGTTAAGGCATACACATCCGAGAATACAAAATTATTTCTGACAGCTATAATGTCATTTTGTAGCTAGAGGGAACATTTCTGCTATCACTAAAATACCACAGATGTAGCCAATTGAACAAAAATGGTACTGTCTAAACAAACTCAACACACAATGGCTAGTTCCTAGCTTCAGAGGTTCAGCAGACCAACTGTGCTCCAGACAATGCTGAGTTTATTTAAAGTGTAATACATTTAGTTGTGCATGCTTGTATATGAGTTGTTGTAAAGTTGCTTTGGGCTAAATTCATTCCTGCTGCAACACCACTGAAATGAGTGTACTTACAGCGGAGATTAATTTGGTCCACTATGTACTAAACTTGCCGATCTTTCTTTAAAAAAGAACTATTCTTTCTGCAATTGATCTTGTTCACCACAGTCATTCAAACACAAAGAAAGTCTTATCTGTGTTACACCAGTGTGGTGGAGTTATACTGGATTTATGTTGTTGCAACTGAGAGAATTCTTTCAGCTGAAAATAAAGACAGCTGCCCAAATTACATGCAGATCACTGCACTTCTCCTATACACCAAACAACTTGTAATGCACATTTCAGTGTCATGCATGACTTGCTATAGCAGCTGTAGGGAAAAGGAATTCAGAGTGATACACAAAACTTTGTTAGAAAGTTAGGTCATGGCTTTAGCTGTAACAGATTTCAACATCTAAGCAAATACACTTAAGCTTTTCCATTACGCACGGATGGCGGGCAGCCCATACTCTCTGCATTTTATGGGGCAGCAATGGGATTATTTTCCCATCTGGATCATCTACAGAGATGGCACTTCCGCATTCTGGGTGTGAAAGCTTTGAAATCAAGGATGATGGAATAAGATCAAAATAACAACTAGGTGTCTAAAACACAACCATAACTAGAATTTAGGTGCCTAAAGGGAGGAGCTCAGAAATCACCTCACCATCACCACCTCCACTTTGTTTGGCTTGATGCTGCAAGAGGCACAGCTATCCTTCATGTGTTGCAAGGTAATTTTAAAATAAGATAAAACAGAAAAAAGAACGAAATTCCAGAATGACATGTTGCTTCCAAAATTATCACCTGCATGTTTATCTAATGCAAAATGTTTTAGAGGAAATTTCTCAGGCTTGGTTTTATGAATAATATGTGAATATGTATTGCATTTTGATTTGAAATATCAGTGTTCCATTGGGAAATAGAAATTCTGATGTCAACTGACCTTAGCTACAACTTTCATTTTGCAATGATGAGCTGTTATTTCACAGATGAAGCCAACAGAAGCAAGGACAGTCCTCTTCCTGACGGCATTTTTCTAAGGCCTATAACCTTTTTGTAAGAGAAAGAAGCTTTCAAAAAGTAACAGATGGTAGAACAAAGCCAGGTGAGGGAAACTGATTGTCAGCAATAAGCCTACAGGTTGTTCTGTTCCTTACCAAAAATTCACTCCCTGTTGAGGATGGTGGTGAAAAGTCAGCTATTAGCGATCTTTTTACATCCACGGCTTTTCTCTTAAAGGCAAAAAAGAATAAAGAAAAATTAAAATCGGCCATTTTCTGTGTTCAGGTCTAACATCTAGTTCTGTAGCCCTAAAATACGAATGAAGTTTGCCTCCAGTTGCTTTCTCACAGACAGTTTTGTCTTGAGATTTCCTCCTTTCACTTCATCCAGAAACTTCAGCTCCAAATGAAAGAAAACTCATTGAGTTGTGTGCAGTGTGCAAAGGCTTTTCCCAGTTTAAAATGCACTTGTTCAAGCAAACTTCTATTTCTACAGGAACAGACATATAGGTACAGGACTTTTTACAGGCTTGGAGAGACTTGATTGCTATTTTAATTGTTCTATAAACACATGAATAACTAACAGGGACTCACTTTGACCTTACTTGATAGAAATGGCGTGATGAGTGGGCAGCAATCTTGCTTGTTATTTTTCAACCCTAGAGAATCAAAACTCTATGAAATTTCTAGTCTTGTTTGGACCGATCTGATATTTTTCCTCTGAAGAAATGTTGAGTATGCTGTGTCCAGAAGCTACAACTGCAGCACACTGCAGAGGACAGTGATAACTGGGACTTGGGTTTCCATAGTGGGGAAGCAACACAAAAAAATATGGACAATGCAAGAATCACTGAGGCACATTTTATGATTTTATCTTTCTTACACAGAAAGACAAGAATGTCTTCCTAATCTTAAGTAAATTCTGAACCTTAATTAAGCCACACAGTTTGGATGAATCAGGATAAGTCTGTGCTGCTGCAGCTGCTCTGAAGGACTGACTTTGCTTGATACCAGCAGCCTTCTCCATGCTGCAAAATCCCAAACCACTGCAGTCACTGGTACAGCTACATTCACAGGCAAATGTCAATGCAGGCATTATTTTGCAGACTCTTGGCCAAGAATTTTGCTCTCAAAGCATTGGGCTTTACTACTTTAATTGAGTAGAGAGTTTAAAATACTCCAATACACTGTAAAGTCAGCAAGTCAGCCATGGGTGTTCCTAGTACCTCAGCCAGGCTGGCTTTGCTGCAGATTTTCCTCAGTTCTGTCCAGGTCATGCCAACGGTGACTGTCTTCTCAAGAAAACAGCTGATGTGGTTTACAAAAAATCAATGTTTTGTTTGAATAAACCATCTGTGAGCACTTCTGTTACATGTGACAATGATGAGTAGAGCTTCATGGCCATAAATAAATTAGGACAAATCATTCAGCATTGCGACAGTTATTCATGACAAAACTTCAGCCACGCTTAAATGTGGTTAATACAAATAAGTTTAACTGATGCTATCAGTCCTGACTGCTCACTCTGTTGTCTGATTTTTCTGGTTTTACTATATTCAAATTTCAGTCACAGGACTATTTAGAGACATGTACCGGGCCCTCAAGGATGTGCTGAGAATCTGAAAGACAGAAGCAACTTTATGATTTGAAGAAAAAGTTAAATCCCTCTTACAGTGCAGAGACAGAAAAGAGGGATGGTGTATGGGGCTATGAAAACCACCTCAGTTTCAGAGACCTGGTACAAATCAGCATCAAACATCTCAACAGAGAACTGGAAAGAATCATAACTACTCTTAACTCTACGACTCTGCATTTCCTCCTCTTCCACTGCTCATAATGAAGAAAGCACTTTCCCCTGAGATTACCCATAATCTAAACATGAATGAGTTTGCTTAGGCAAACCATCTTCAGCTGCTTACTTCTGCATTCTGTGCAGAATTTACACAGCAAACCCCACTACATAAGCCATGCAAAGCAAACAGTAAGTTCCGCTGTGGGGCTAGATAGGTCAACCACAATGATCCCTTAGTCTCTGCTCAGAAGACTGCAACATTCTTGAAAGCCAAAATCTTTAGAAAGTTTAATCTTCTCAAACTGGGAAGTGATATATATATGATAGCTGATAACTGTTTGCTCCTTCTTTTTAGTTTTCACTTAACTGAGGAGTATACAAATACAAGCCATATTCTCATGTGGAAAGTAAGGTTTTATTTCACTTTACTCCATCTATTCACTGACTTTGGTGGATCTTGTGCATGTACAGGAAAAATGTATCCCACAGAAAAATGTGTTGTCTTTTTGAGAGTTTGAACTTGTTAAGCCCTTTGTATTTTCAAAAATATTCTTTAGATAGCACAGGAACTCTTTAAAAAGCCATGTCTCATACTACTTAGAAAAGCAAAGGTCTGGAGATTTTAATATATTTTATGCTTTCATGGGAAAAATAAATAACGAGGATGAAGAACTGCAGCTGTTCATTTGACTGTTTTTTTCTCAGGGGACAACCTCTAAGATGACAGAGATCTGTCTGACAAAAGGCACCCACCGCACATAGGTTAGAGTTGGCTATGGTAGTGATGAAGACAAACATAGTCAGCCCAGGAAGCTCTTTGTGACCTTGGTGTTAGTTTGCTCATCCCTGCTCTCTGCATCACCAGGCAGCTTAACCACATCTCTAGCCGCTGTTGTAAGTGCTGAGGGTCACCCTTAAAAACAAACTATGGGGAAAGCCTATGCATTGGAGATCCTCCTCTAGATACTAAAAATAGTTCTGATATACCCTGCCAGCCACTGCTAGTGACAATATACACAGATCACCTACTGAAAGAAAAAGGAGGTAACAACCTATGAAAGACAACATTTTGTTGCTATATACCACTAATTTATTTCTAAAAATGAAAAAAAAACTTATACAATGAAGAACAGCTGGTGCAATCCAACTGTTCTACTAATACAGTAACAGTACTTAAAGTTACCTGTAATTTTGGCACAATATAACATACCTGTAAGTGCTAAAATGTGTATTTCCTCAAACACTCTGTTTTCCTGGACTACGACACTCCAAGAATAACACATTCTTCCTAGGCCATCTTTATGAGAAGGCTCTCTCTTCAGTTTTGTGATTTTGAACAAGCATCTCCTTATTCTATTGTCAGCTGAAAACAGACACAAAGACAGTTAGATCTGATGCACATCCAGTTGCCAAAACTGATAAAATGTCAACTCCACTAAGACCTGACTGTCTGACATCTGTTCCCTTGGGAGACAACTTGTATTGCCTTCACTCCTGTTCCTGATACAGAGTGGGAAAGCACTGCACTGATGAGGTTAGTTAAATCCCATTCACAGCAGTCACAGTGAAAATGCCTGCTAAATCCCAGCTGACTCTTCCTGTGCCAATGCCCTGGGGACAACAGCAGCAGTACAGGGGTGTGTGGAATGCTCCTCATTAGGTTTTCAGCACAACTGTACACAGGAGATTTACTGGAGGAGGTTAGAAAGCTCACCCCCAGCACACCTCTTCCCATTACCATCAGGATCTTCACTGTGCCCTGGCACAGCTGTGGATGAGTGCGTACACCTTTCACCTTTCCTCCTCATGCTCACATCAAGCTGCCTTGCTCAATGTGGCAGCAAAAAGTACCCACACCACCACACCAGCCTTCAAAGATCAGGAGTAGCAACATTCGTATTTCATACTCCAGCCAGAAATTCTTTAGGAGAGAGTGGATGCAAGGTGATGGCAATGTGGCTGCATCCCAAGGGAGGGGGACTGCACACCTGCATCCACACCAGCTGATGCTCTCAGCTCTCTTGGCAGTACTCTAACGGTCCATTCAAATGACAAAATTGTGGAACTTGGTCAGAGCTCTTGGTCAGAGGTGAGTTACCTTTAGCAATACAGCTGGTATTACCATACCACTTTATTCACCTTCTTCCTTAGCTCACTGCTGCTGAGCACCATCTTAGCGCTATCTGTATTATACTCCTGTCAGCTTGCTTTACCCCTGCCCAGTCTTCAAAGACAGTGAACAATCTGGTTTAGCAGGCAGATACATTATGTAAAGCAGAAACAGCATTGCCTGAGTATAGGAGGCACTGAAAAAACACACTCGACTGTCCTAACACAAGAGATACACACACTCAGAACTGTAGATCAGAAACTATCCTGCCCTGCCAGGTCCATACCAGCACTGCATATGAAATAAAGTTTTACAAAACCTTCATACTTAACACTTCTGCAAAAGTCACTTAGTCTTGCCTGCATTGCTGCTTTCCACAAGTTAAATATCTTGGAAACCTGCACCTGGCCTCTTTGCGGGAATATACAATATTTAGACTAACTTGCCGTTAGTACATGGTACATTTTCAGTACAAAATTGGGTTACATTTCTGTGTGCTGAACTGTGAACTTTGCCTATAAGGGGCCAATCAGCAAATTTCAAACGGAGTGGGTACTCTGGATTATCCCCAGTACAGATGCATCTTCTCTGAACTAAAATCCTTCGTGCATTTACAGGTAACAGTCTTATCAGACACATCAGCTAGATGGATAAATGGAAGTCAGCCAGTTAGTGCTGGGGGGAAAGATGGGAGTCACTATTAACACCACACAACACAACATGAGATGACTGTGACTTGTGTGTCAAAATAAGAGCCAAGGGTGACACCTGTATTTGGCAGAAGGCAGAGGTAGACCTCCCACAGATCTCAAGGGGGTCAGTATTTCACCCCTTGCACCAGCTAGAGTGGGTCTTCATCACACATGTCTTCTGGATTGTGAACTGCCTTTGAAACCACTGGGAGTTCTGCGTGGAGATGGGTTTCAATATCCAGTTTTCCAACAGACGCAACTGAGTGAGCGCTTCATATGAAGAAGAGAAGCAGCAGGGTAAGTGAACAAAGGGAGACAGCTAACTGACTTTGGTTAACTGTTCTGTCACGTTTGTATTTTAAAAGATCTACACAACCATGAAAATTTAATCCAAAAAAAAAGACAATGCTGTGGTACAAAAAGTTTATTTAGTCACAATTTTGTAAACATATGAGGCAAATAAACCTTTACATCAACTTGTTTCTTACAGATTTTAATACACACGGCACTTCTTTGAAGACACCACTTTTAATTGTTCACTGTTTTTATTGTCACTACAAGTTCCTGACGGCCCATAACACTGGTTGTGTTTGTTGTCAGATCCTGTCATGTAAAAGACAAACATCTGGTAAGCAACAAGAAAGCTCTGAGTAAGCTTTCTTACACTTTACAACCCTTTAACTGTGAGAAACTGTGTCAATGGGAATAGGAATATATTCTCCACCTTAAAATATGTTCACATATCTCCCAACTCTTCAAGGACTGAAACTTCTGGAATTTTATTGGCATCTTACAACAAACTTAAAATGCAATCTACAATTTCTTTTTCACAACAGTGTTTTTTTCTTTTGCAAATAGCCCCATTACCTTTAATAGTCTTATTTGCAAGAGTAAAAATAACCTGCAGGAAATTGTATTTGCAGGCTCAGAACCTTATTTTTTTGGCTAGAAAGCAAAACATTTATCTTTTGTAAAATCTTCTACAGTGTAACAGGACAGTGTTTCTCCACAAGTATTTTGTTTAGAATTTTAAATCAGGCTGTAAGTTTAGCTCTTAAAGGACATATGTCACAGCTAGTTTTTGGCATTGAACTTCTAAACACACAAGAAGGCTATCAATAATAATGAACCTTAATTTATTTGGTAAAAATTGAGTTCATGATGAAAAGTATCTTCTCCCACAGTGTGCTCCCTATATATCCAGCTCCCATATTTTAAATATACAGAGAAAACTGATGCTACAGATCTGTGATCAGGTTAAATTGTCTTTAATGGTACTGCCTTATGTCTGAAGAGTTCCTGTGTTAGAATAAGACATTTCTCTCTTAGGTTTAACATATTGGCAGAGTCATTCTTTTACTTATACAAATGTAAACTTAGAAAACAGTTTATTTCATCCAAATGTGCAATCTGAAATCAAAACCTGAATGTAAACTTCAGAAAATCAAAATTAAATGAGCACACTTTTCACAAGAAAAATCAAAGTAAATGAAATAAAAACATCTGGAACTAAAAAAACAAAACAAAACAAAACAACCCAGCCTGTTCAAATCCATGGTGTTAGTGTCTGTATTAACAAAAAGACCTGGGGGCTCAACACTCTGCTTCTGCAGACTGTTGTCACCCAGGTTAACTCAGTGGAATACAACAGTTTGTATCTGCTGAGGAGGTGGTCCCATGACTAAGCAAAGAAGGACTTAAGTACTGATCTGATTTCTAAAGCTTGCCTTAATTCTTTTACTGATCCTGCACTTATGCATTCATACCAGAAAATAATCTCGAGAGCTGCAAAATGTCAGACATTCAATTAACTCTAAGTGCTTTTATGAATGACAAATATACTGAGCCAAATCAATCCCTGGTACCACTTTGTACACAACTGGCTTCCAAATTACACCAGAAAAGAACACAATTCATCTGCTTTTTCAGTGCATGCTACCTATAGCTAAGAAGCTATGATTTTTCAATGCCAGCATGGACCAACAAATTCAAGGAGCACTTTTTTATCTATGAAAAAACAAGAGACTGATTTTCATAGATAAAATATTCCACTTTAATAAAGGGAAGGTTCTAGCAGGCCATCTTCATTTTATCAAAACACAAAGTGAAGAAATGTGTGGTTTTAAATTGTCTGTACTTTATTTTCTTTTGTATTAACTGATAGCTGCACTAATTTAAAAACCTCAGTGACAGAAAACAGGTCAACTATGCCAATGGCATATGTATTTATGTGCAATGCAGATATATTTTTATTATATCTTTGTAAAACTATTATGAATCATAGAATCATATAGAATCATTCAGATTAAATCAGTGATTTGGAAAATATGTTCCATATAATCACTGCAGTCAGAAGGGACCTCTGGAAGCCATCTAGCCCAAACCCTAGCAGGGTCAGCTAGTACCAGAGTTGACTTATTGCAAAAAGAGTAGCACATCATGCACCTGATAACTTGTTTAAAGAGTACTTTTCTTCAGTTTTCTCCTTTTCCATAGCTTACTTTAGCTTTCTTTTTTAAACTTCAAGTAAGAGAGGGAACAATTCTACCACAATCATTCTAGTCAAAGAGCAAAAATGAGCGGGTTTTTTTTCAGTTTGCTTAGTACCAAGCATGATTCTGTTCTGATTTCTGCTTTTGCAATAACTAACTTGTTGTCTTCCAAGTTAGGTGTGTGTATAAGATCTTTCAGGATTGTGGCTTGAACAGCCATATAACCAGGCTAAATCAAAGTATTATTTGCTACCAGTTCCCTCTTAGGAATTAATCAATGTGAAAGAGCAAACGACTTGGAAACTACCAGATTATTTTTGCCAACAGACTCTGTTTTGCAAGTTAATTAGTGTTTGTACACATTTTCTATAACTATGGAAGTCCTGCTTTACTCATAGCACGTTGATTTCAGTGATCATTCATAAGCAAAGATTAATTAAAGTCCTCAAAATCAGCCACAGCAATAAGATTTTTTTTCAACAAATCTGATTCCAGATGTGATGTGGCAACTAAAAGCAGTTGTAAGCACTAAGGGGGAGTTCTGCCAAAGCAGTTACCTGGGCTTAAATTAAGAAACAATTACTGGACTCCAAATTAAATCATAGGTAACCAAGAAGCTTGATGCTGTATAGTTACGTGATGGAACTTAAGATGCTCTTAAAAGCACAACCTGTGAGTTGTAGCTTTGCTTTCTCAGACCAGTACTGGCTGGATGCGGAGGCTGCTCCATCAGATTTCTCTTAGGAGTTGCAATAGAATTACATTTCTCCCTCTGAGCTTCACCTAACAGGAAAAATTATCTGTTATAGCTTTCCAGTAGTTACTCTGCCTGAAAATACCATATATTCCACAAAAGCACCTGAACTCTCTACAGGTCTAACCACACATATTAACTTGAAAAAGGCAGACTGGGTATCTGTTGGTCCTAAGTTAAACCTATCTCTGTTGTTATTTTCTATATACAACATGGATGCAAACCTGCAGGACACACTCTGTGAGGGTTGTACTAAAGTAAGGACTGCAAGGTTCAGAGCTCCATCAAACAACTCACTTTTGCTCTCAGGTGTTAATACAAAAAAGCATACATTCCAGGTGGGCTGGTTTATATGAATACACTCCAGAGAGACTTGACTTCCTTCTTCAGAGCATAAAAGAGGAAAATATAGCCCATTAATTTTCATGTACTAAAATACAGAGATGCATATTACATTATTTCAGCAATATAATTACTTGGCATTTAGCAAAACTTACAAAACTGCTACTACAGATCCTAGCAATTCTAAAAATTTTGAGTGTTAAACTCTGCCTTTGTTTACATCTAGGCAAGTTTACAAACTTTAGTCTAAGTTCAGCATAGTTGCATGGATACAACAGAAAGGAGAATTTAGCTTTTAGCTTTCTTGCAGAAAGGTTTTTTATGGCTTATAACAGAAAATTCACAAGAGCATGCCTGAAGCTGAACATCTAAGAGTAAATATCTTTATTGTACTCCTGTATATTGACTCTTAATGCAGTGTCTGCTGCTAAAATCAGTGGCAGCAGAAAGACTTGTAAGCACTAAGGGGTAGTTCTGTCAAAACAGTTACCTGGGCTTAAATGAAGAAACAATTACTGGGCTCCAAATGAAACTGTAGGTAACAAAGAAGCTTCACGCTGTATAGTTACATGATGGAACTTAAGCTGATCTTAAAAGCACAACTTCTCACCTGGTTCACCACAAGCAGGTCAAAGAACTCACGAGACAACATGCTCATGAGTTGCAGAACAGCACTTCTGATCATGAGAAACTCTTTGTGTCTACTCAGAAAGCAGTAAAAATAAATGTTTAATCTTGAGTGGTGGGAATGTATTTTAACTGTTGAATAAAATAAATACATTCAAGAAAATATTTAACAGCAGAGATAACTGGTGATTGTAACTATTTGCTACAGGGTGACCTTGGTTTGCCTGAGTAAGGAGTGCACTGCCACGCCAAATACATCGAAGATGCAAAGGGCTGTCCCAGTATGTTTGACTGCTCTTCTCCAATTACAGTACTTCCAATTTATAGCAGCAATAGGACTGACTCTGAGCTTCAGTTCTTTTGGCTTTTGCTTAGAACAGAAAATGGGCCTAATCCTGCACTCCTTTGGTACCTAAACTCTCCCAAGCCTTATCAGGCATTCAAAGTTCTGACTAATGTCTGTCAGAATACTTGTTACAGAGGAATGAAGGACAGAGTCGTAAGGAAAGCTTCACCTTAGAAAAAAACACCCAGTAGTTTCTTCCACCCATTTTTAAGGGAAACAGACCATTTTCAAAAGCAGGATTTTAATGTATTTATCTAAGGCCCCAAATCTACATTCGTACTAGCTCCCAAAACTCCATATAAATGTTAGCTTTGCTTGAATAAGGCCTGCAAGATCCATCCCCAAATCTTGCTCCTTGTTAAATTGAATGGAAATTCTGCAAGTGTGGAATCAGAATACACCCTTCAGCCACTAGCATGTTGCCCAGATATTTTAGCCACCTTTTCTGCAATACAATATTATCTAAATTTGTTTTCACTGACCTGTAAAACACTACAGATTGTTCTTAAACAAAAGGGTAGAACACAACAGGAAATAATGTTTCGGGAATTTTACCATTATTAAGTTTCTTTCCCCTTACATTTTCTTGTAAGATCAAACTAAAATGATTACGTACAGAGTCAAGCAACTTTAAACCTACAGATCAAAATTATTCTCAAAATGTTCAAATACTTAAAAATAAGCACTCTCAAGTTTACTTCTAAAAAGCATTTTTCCAACAAACTTAAGCTGATATCTAATAGTTTAAAATGCAGAGCTGTACTTTATCCTATTGTTTGTCCACGGGCAACGTATGGGGCCACAATGTATTGAAATCATAATCCTTGCTTTCCGAAGATAAATTGTTCTGTGTAATAATTTCTGAGGTGTGGTTTAAACTCCTGTCCTCCTCTAAGCCATTTCAGAAGTCATCTAAAATGATAATCAAACATGCTCAAACATATTTGTGGGCTTAAAAACATGGTATGATTATGGTTGGCAAACACTGGATAGAAGGTCAAACTGAACGCTTCCTAACAGGTCAAGAGTAAAAAAAAAAAATTATAGAAAGATGAACCTCAAAAATCTACTACAGGGGTTACCTAAACTTTGCCCAGCCAAGGACCACACTGGCGATTTGCCATGAGCATAAAGGCTTCATTAAGTCATGTTACATGAAAGAGACTGAATCACTTTTAATATGGCAAGTTGGTCCATAGAGATGACAGGTGCCAATTGGCAATATGCCACCCTGATGTTTGCCATAGGGCTACCTAAGATTTCAGAGGAAGAAAATAAGTCATAGCATCCACTCATGTAGAGCTTATGTGAAAAAGGGTGGAAGTGAAAGCAAGGGCAAGAGGGAGATGACGGCCAGGCACATGGGCACTAGGCATATTAACATTTTTCTCAGATGAAAGTCAGCCTCGGGGCACATGACCAGCTACCATCATTCCCCTATGGCTGCCCTTGGGAGACCTGTCATGGACACGAAGGAAGCGGGATTGGTCCCCTGGCTCACGGGCTGCGCTTTGGCCACCCCTGACCTATTAGAAAATGTTGCTATTTTTCCCACTACAACTCACAGAGTGCAAAAACAGCAAGCGTCAAAGTTTGAAACCCAGGCCTTCCCACCCACGCCAGGTTCGGCCTCCCTGGGCAGCTCCTCTGCCCGCTCTGCCTTCCATCACCTGCTCCTCTGAGCAGAGGCGACCGCACTACACGGCCAGGTCGTCCGACCTGGCTCTGCAGCTGCTCGACTTACTGGCCCTGCTCAAGCGCCGCGTGTCTACGAGCAGCGGTGGCTCATGCATCTCCACGGTGGTGCAGGCAGCTGAGACAGACTGCTCCGCTGACACCTCCTCCTCACCCTCCACATCGCACTTGCTGCCACTTGCCCCACTCAGGCTGGTACTGCTGCCACTGTTGGCCACGGCAAGAAGTGGCCCAGCTGGGGGTGGGAGTAGCTGCTCCAGTGGCTCTTCCTGCTCTGGAAGTGGATGCCGGACACTGCAGGGGGTAGAGGAGCCTGCCGAACTGGAGGGCACCTTCCCCTGCTGCTCAGCTGCCATGTTGACCCAGTTCTGCTCGGTCGCCAGGGTACGTCTGTTGCTGTTGAAGTAGTTGATGACGGCTGGCGTAGGTGTGGGGATGGGAGTCGGGATGGTGACAGGAGTGGAGATGGGCGTGGGAGTCACAGCACGATGCCTCTCCTCAGGAACTGGTGGAGCAACACGGTAACTGGCCATGGAGGCCGTGTTGGAGGGAGGCCGTGGTCTTGGAGCAGCCGCAGGATAGTACGATGCCATGGTCACTGGGGTTAGCAGCGGTGTGACAGCATGGGTGTCAGGCAGAACAGGGTGGGGCACAGCAGTTGTTACCACCACAGGTGCTGCTGGTGGTGGCAGGGCAACAGGTTTGGGCTCCCCCGTTACCATGACTGGTGTCATTGTTGCAACAGGCATCTCAAGGCTGTACCGGCTTGTCATGCCCTGCTTAAGCTTCTTCCACCCCAAGTGATAGATCTCAAGCATGTTCAGCAGCAGGGAGACAGAGGCCACCACCAACATGAAGATGATGAAGATGGTCTTCTCAGTGGGCCTTGAGATGAAGCAGTCTACAGTGTGGGGGCAAGGTGAACGGCTGCACTGGTAGACTGGCTTTAGCTCGAAGCCATATAGGAAGTACTGGCCCACAATGAAGCCCACCTCAAACAGTGTCTTGAAAATGATGTTGAAGACGTAAGTACGGAGCAGGGCACCCCCCATACGGATTCTACCACGTTCATCACGGATTGGGAGCCTCTCCTTCCCCCTTTTGCCAAAAGGATCTTTGATGTTATTGCTGCCTGCTCCACCACCACTGCCAGGCACTGCTGCCCCTGGGTAGTTGCTGTCTTTGACACTTCCCTTCTTTTTCAGCTCTTCTTTCTCTTTCCTCTTCTCCTCCATGCGTACAATGTGCAGCACATGGCCCAGGTAGATGAGGGTGGGAGTGGAGACGAAAATGATCTGCAGCACCCAGAAGCGGATGTGAGAAATGGGGAAGGCTTTGTCATAGCAAACATTTTCACAACCAGGTTGTTGAGTGTTGCATGTAAAGTCCGACTGCTCGTCTCCCCAGACCTCCTCAGCAGCAGCCCCCAGCACCAGTATCCTGAAGATAAACAGTACCGTCAGCCAAACCTTGCCAATAACCGTGGAGTGCTCCTGCGCATTCTCTAACAGTCTCCCCAGAAAGCTCCAGTCACCCATTGTTTCAGATTTCTAACCTACAATAAGAACATCAGAGCAATTAGAGCAATGTTAAAAAAAACCTCATAATCACACAATGCCAGGGCACAACAGGTTGATCCTCAACAAATGACACTTCTTAAGTGCGCTTCCTTTTGCAAAATATTGCACACTTATGTTAAGAACTACATAACCAACTCCCCCATGGCAGGGGGGTTGGAACTATACGATCTTTAAGGTCCTTTCCAACCCAAACGGTTCTATGATTCTATGACTCCATAACCCTGTAACCATGCAGCCATAAGTTTTGGCGAGTATAGAAGTGGGACGTTTAGTGCTTTCACCAAGCCAATACAGGTTTAAGTATCTCTACACAACAGATAAGAAAGATTCATAACTAGAATTTCTACAAGATTTAAATATTTTAAAACCATGATTTCTCTGTTTCCTCTACCTGAGATGCCTCTAACTGTTCTTGCCTATTGTTAGAAACAGATGGAAATCAGTTCAACTAAGCAGAATATTCCTACTATTAATGTGACTGTATTTGTATCAGAGTGTGATACAAAGTTTGCCTAACTCTAGTCATTTTATTGTTATCAGGACTTATTTACTCCAGCATTCAGGAGCTTAGTAACGTCCCAGGTCTCTGCTATTTTCATACTGTACAAACACAGAAAAATAATTACTCAAAACCTATGGAATTTACAGTTTAATTTCGGAATGTGTACACCAACAATGACATTCTCAAAGCCTAGTCATGTTTGAGTTTGTTTATTTCTAAAAAGAAAGAACTATTTGAATAACTTGAAATATTGGGAAGAACAAGAAATTCTGAGAGGAATGTCGGAAAGGTTTCTATGGCATTTCCCCTACTGTCCTGACAGCTGGTGTTACTGAACCACATGGACCGCAACATTATTTAAAAAACAACAAACAAAAAACAAACCTCAAGGGCACTTCAGCAACTGTGCACAGAGATTTTCTTGGAAAAATAAAATTGCATACTATGACCTTACTTCTGTGACAAACAACTGATATATATTCTCAGTAGTTTCCACCACTTCATGTATGATGGGATTCCCATGTCCAATTCTATGCAGCAACACAATTGCTGATTTGGAAAGGCTTAAAGTACAAGAATTTTTTTTTTAAGATCAGATTCCTCACAGGCTGCCCTAAATTGAGAAACAAGCTACTATCTGCTGGTATCACTTCTACTATCCTTGGTCTGTTCCTGATTCAAATATATATACTGGAATACATTTAAGAAGTAAATTTCAGTCTCCTTATGAACACACTTCTGTATTTTATATGTCAGCTTTCAGCTGAAAACAAAATATAAGACTTTACTTTTAGATAACTTCAATACCTTCAGAAATACTTATAATTCAGATATAACAATTTGCATGCAAAAAACCACTATCAGAAAAGACTGATTGTCTTTTTAAAAAATCTCAGAATATTTTAAAAATATAACTGAATTACACTTTACTCCTTTAATTTTTATACTTATACTTCTTGTCCAAATAGCCATCTGTCTTACAATTCCCAAGAAGAAAAGGCATTCATCATTACAGGTAGGAATTTACCACTTAGAAAATGTACTATTCTGAGTATTATATTTACTGAACAATTATCTAGTGATTAGTGGAAGAAAAAAAATCACAATTTGTAAAAAGTAAGGAAAATACGGCAAATAATGCCACCTAATTTATTCTCAAACATCGTCTATTCACTAATGCTACTGAAGATGTTTTTTTCTTTTTACTACAAGACAACAATGTCCAGGCTGAGATAATTCAGGACACCAAAGACGTGACACGATGCACTTCTCAAAGGATACACTTTAAAAAAGGTATTCTAATGCTTACATTAATTAAACTCTGTATTTCATTACATTACATTACATTTCTTACATTAATTAAGACTCTGTATTTCAGAGTCTGAAGATTCATCCTGTACACAAAGTGTTTAAGCAGTGAGCAGATACTTCACAGGCTCTCAACCATACAGAGGTGAAGACCTCTGCATTCATCTTAGCATGATTGCAGCAATCATTGCCTGCACTACAATTACGTATTACCCATAATACATATATATGCGAAGGACATAATTTCCAAGGGCAATGAAAAGATACATATCTCCACTGGCTGGAGGGTTCTCAGAAATCCAGGTCCCGTACCTTTCTTCAATGTCAATACATGCTCCAGTTAGTAATTCTTAAAGCCAACGTAATTCATCCAAAAATCACACCAACACTTTTAAAGGGGTGCCTTGACACAAATAATGATTAAATGACATGCAACAAAACCAGAGGCCGCAGAGCTCACAAAATATCTGAGTTGTTACCATTAAAGTTCAACAATAAAATACCTAAATCTAAATTTGAACAGCCACAACTCAATATTTCAGCTGAGAACAATCCAAGCCTGCTTTTGTTCTACTACATAAACTTCAGCTGTACAGTACTACTTCCAGAGATGCTGAAATACAGAGCTACACAATTGTTAAGCCCTAATCTTACATATGAATTGTGAAGGGAGACATTTTTTCTTTCTGTGCTTGGAAAAAATGCAGACTAAGAAATGAAATATCTTTATATTTTGTGACATTCATGCAGAAATACCCACTAGGGAACGATGGAGGATCTGTCTCAGAAAGCAATCCAGTTCTATGGTATGAAAAGCAAGGATTTCACGAGCCTTGGGATCATTTAATTGTAACTGGGAGTCATATATAGTTTGTGTCACTTAGAAAATAATTTCTCTGAGACAAATATTGAAAAATGGGCGGTTCATAAAAACTGGCATCGCATTCTGTTTAAGAATCAGTGTTGTGCCATTAATTACTGAGTTTAGTACATGCACAAAACCACTCTGTGGATGGTGTGTGTGTGTGTTCGTGTCTGTGTGTGACAAAGAGAACAAGCAAGAAGAGAGAATAAATTTTAAAAGCTATGATGTCATATATATCCCTATACAGGAGAGAAATAATTACCATCTGGCATCTATAAATTTGACAGTTATTATTTCTATTTCTGATTATGTAATTGAAAAGGTTCATCACTATGTATCAAGTGTGTGAAATAGGATACTTTAATTATTTATAATTTTCATATAATCAAAATAGTTTTCTTTATCATTTTACTCATACATGTATTTGTGTATGTATTTATATACATATACGCACAAATGCACACACACAAATAACCAGGTATGTTACATACATTACCACATTATGATACCTGGTGTATTTACGATTTTATTATACTGGTATATCTAAAAAATGTCCCTTAGCAATCATTTAGAAACCTAACACTCCTTTGTCTGAATTCAGTCCATATTTTCTTTCACTTCCTGTGACAGTCTGAAATCTTTGGATTTAGGTTTTTATCTTCAAAATCATCTAGATTTAACTAACAGTATGAGAAAAAAAATCCTGTTAAAAGAGAAAACAACTTGCAATATTTCCTTTGTTTTTACACTAAACAATCAGGCATCTCCATTACTACCAGGTTTTAAACTCTGATAAATTAAATCCAATAAAGGTAGTCACCCTGCACAAAGTCTGCAGCATCACCATGTCATTCCAGACAAACTGGCAGATGTGGAGGGACAGAATCAACTACTATAATTTCCAGTGAAACCTAATGGCATTTGGTCATGTACATATACACAAAACACAATGGCTGAGGTTCCATAATTCACTTTATAAACTTCTTTAAATGAGGACTTGAAAAAATTCCTTTCTTCTTGTTCACAGGGTCATACTTTCAGACACATCTATCATCACTTTCATTGTAAATACTTGTTAAAAAATAATCCCTTGGATGATCTTGTTATTACCTTAAACTCACTTTACTGCTATGGAGCCTCTTTTCTTAAATCCCAGGCAAAACTTCTCTTGACTTCATTTGACCTCTGAGTGAAAGCTTGGCCTGAGTAAGGAGCTCAGGGCTGAGCCCAGGAGAGCTACACCCCACCTGCTAAACTCCTCTCTTTCCTAAAGTAAAAAACCTTTGCTCTGATTTGTTACTTGCAGGAGAAAAACAGGAAGAAAAAATAACCCCCTTTCTCCCCCAGAATACTCAAATGCAATTTTAGAGCTCTACGTTGGAATTAAAAGACAGTGACTTACCAATAAAACTCTGAAAGGTGTGAAGGGTGTGGAGCTACCAGGGGACTATGGAACAGCCATCAAACACAAGGGCAACAGCCCCTACAACCCCAGTGACTGAAGCATGAATGAGACAGATCTGTCAGATGCCCACGTACGATCAGCCACGCGGATCTAAAAACTGCACAGTAAGGAATGTCCCGCCCCCCTGCCCCAGATATACAAAGGAAAGAGAAGTTTTTCTGGCATTCAAAAACTCAAGACCCCTTTTCACTGCAGAGAGGCAGTTACCCCAGCAGACAGGTATCAGTCTGAGAAGACTTCAGGCAAGTTATGGACTGCAAAAGAGATGGTGCTACACACCTTGTTGAAACTTCTTTAAGTATGTTTTTGTCTTACAGAAACCATTTACATCTTTTTCTCTTTTAATTCTAAAATGTTCCAGTAGAATTTTCCCTCTTCCCTTTACATCTCCCTTAAAGGGAAACTAGTAGCTTCAGCTATTCAGTTCAATTTCTTTTCATATCTATGCCAGTGTCTTAAAAGACCTAACACACACTCAGGATTCCTAATAACATCCTAGGCTTAGATGACTTCCTCAGTAAGTCAGGGATGAACCCAAATATTTTTCTGATACTCTTTGCCTACAGGGGGGAAAAAAAATGAAACAACTTTTTTTGCTTATAACATTGGCAAATTTTTGCCTAATAAAGCTATAAATATCTTCCAAGTAATTCATCTCAAATACTTTGCATCCATTGTCAGTCCAAAGTGAACTGAGTAACTGAATGTGTTTGGTAACATTCACACCAAGGATGTGACCAGTGAGGTAAAAGCCTGGTCAATGCAGGGAGGCCACCCATCTGTTTTCCCCACTATCAGGAGAAAGTGTTTGTAATGGCCAGGTAACTCAGAGCTCCCCTCAAGAAACCCTAGAACTATCTTGGGTTACTCTCATGAACTCCGTAATTCTGTGTGGCACCACTTAAAAGAGTAAAAGCAATTCTGGCTCTGCTTTATATTTAGGATTTCACTTTACTCCCAGTGTAAAACTGGCTTAAAATGCACACCGATGTTCAAATGTTAGTAGCAACCCTTAAGGAAGAAATTACACACCCCTGCACACCCACACTTGGGTGGGCAACGGCTGCGACAATCTCGGAAGCAAAGGATATGTGGTGCTTCCTCCTGCACTGCATTTTCTGAGGGATTTTGTGAGGCTTGGACACTTCTCCCTGCCACGCCAGGCTGTTACCGGTTCCATCTGCGAGCACCGCTGCCTGCAGACGGCTCCCTCCGTGGGGCAGGAACAGCGGACTCTCACACCAGGGGCCCCCAGGGAGGTATCTAAAGCAGTAGGGCCCCTTCTACCATTCCTCCTCAGCACCATGCGCAGCCCTCGCCCTGCCTTTCCCTGGCGCCCAGCCCAGGGCCACGGCTAACGGGCAGAGGCCCCCGCAGGCCCCCGCTTCCCGCACCCAGCGCAGGCTCCGATCCTGCCCGCGGAGCCCCCTCCCCGGGCTGCGGGGGCCGTGCCCTGGGGCCGGCTGAGAGGCACAGCCCGGGGTCGCTCTACTTACGCGTTGCGGGAGCAAGGCTATTTTAAGTAGCAAAAGTTTAACTCGTTCAGGAGATTCCAAACAGTGTTGGCGCATAGCTCATTTAACTGCGGGGAAAAGAAGTCCCCAAACTTTGCTCGGGCTATGGGAAAAAGCGGCGGAGAAAGGTGCGGGGCCGGGCGGGCAGCGCCGGGAGGACGGTGCCCAGCGAGCGCCCTACCTGTCCCCTCGCCCGGCGAGGGGCGGCCGGTGCCCCCCTGCAGCCTCTGACGGCCTCCCCTGGAGGCACCGGGCACCCGCCCCTCCCTCTCTCCCCTCCCCTTGCCCGCCTCCCACCGCACGCAGAGCTGCCGGCTTCACACGCAGCCCCTTCGCAGCGGCCGCGGGCCGGGGCGGGGCGGTAGCCCTGACTTCTACCCCGGGAAGCTCCGAGCGGAGCGGCCGGGGCGTTTGCTCATCTCTCCCTGGGCTGCAAAGCGTTGTCGCTGTGCAAAGAATCCATGTTCCTTCGCGGGCCAGGGTGGGATTTGCTGAGAAATAAACCGCTTCTTCCTCCGAGAGCAGAAAAGCGTAAGGAACCTCTCCCTGCCAAGGGTTCCGCCCGCCCCACACGGCCCTGCTCGGAGACAGCGCGGCGGGAACCGCCACCTGCACGCTCCCGCTCCGTCCCTGCCTCCCGCTCCCCTCAGGAACCCAGGTCCTGGCTGCCCGGGGGGCGGTTGGCGCCCGGGGCACGGCTGCCGGCACTGCCCGCCGCACCTTGACGGCCGTGGGCACGGGGTCACCGGCCCGGCAGCTTCCCGCCCCGAGCGGGCTCGCCGCAGGGAACGCGCGTGTCCGGCCGGCACCGCCCGCTCGCTGTCGCACTCACGCGCTCTCACGGGGCGGAGCAGCGCCGCCCAGTGGCGGCCGCGCGCGCCTCTCGCTCACCTCTCGTGCGCTGGCCGTTGGCGGGCTCGTTAAGGGCTGAGGGGAGCCGGCTGGCTGCGGTGGGGGGCGGCTGTGCGGGTTCCTTCCCGCCTGTAAACCTTAACGGAGAGAACCCCGCTTTCATCCATGAGGTATGAGATGTATCTTAAAGTAAAAATTAACAAACAATCAAACAACAAAAAATTCATGACAGAAAGGAGGGTTTTTTTTTCCTGAGAGGCGGTAAACTTGGCTCCATCACATTGGAGACCTTCAGGAACTGATCTGGCCTCAGGGCACTGGTATGAACAGAAACAACCTCTCCAGCTCCCTTCTCAATCTATGTTTCAGCTATTTCTGTTTACGATGCTCCATGCCCCCCTACCCCACCCCCCACGGAGCTGATGCTGATGCCCACTCTGCCCCAGGGCCAGGCGCTGTGATCTGCTTTGCACCACTTTTCCTGCCTGCTGTGCCAGGATGTGGCGACTTTCCAGGCAGAGATGTTTTGTCTAGGCATCAAAATCCCCACCAGGTCGGTGTCCTCCCCCCGCTTCCCTCCCACATGCCCTGGCTGGTCTTCTTCTGCCAAGGGCCTGGATTGCAGCAGCTGCAGCAACACGGGGACTGGTGAGGGGTGCAGCTGTGGGGACAGGGTGCCCAGGGCCGCATAGCCACCACAGCCACCTGGGACCTGTGGACAGGCACAGGGCTGTGATCCACAGAGGGAGGGAGTGTGGCGTGGGCTTGTGCTCATCATCTCCCTGCCCCTTGCAGTGCCCCCTGTTGCAGCCAACACAGGCTCCAGTCCCTTGGCACAGGGATCTGTCGCACAGCGCCCCGGCTCCTGGCACTTGGGCTGAAGAAGAAGAGGCCAGGATCCTTGAAGGACACCTCAGCACCCAAATGCCCTCCTAGCCCATGTCCAACAAACCTGCAGATCCTCCCTAATAAGTTTATTTTTATATTTTCTCATTTCTTAGCAAAAACTATTTGGATTTACTTAAATAAGTTAAGTGGAATACATTTTTTCCATTGCAGGAGGCTGCAGTTCTGGCACTCTCTTGTGTGTCTGGGGCTGGAAGCCAAGCCTGCGGGGGGTAGCAGTGAGGCACAGCGGGTGGCAGCAGGGAGGGGTCAGTTCTTCAGAGTCTGGAATTGCTTCAGATGCAGCTGCACCCAGGGCACCCGGGGGCCCATGCACAGCTCCTCCTTGGTGACGAGGCTGCTGGGACAAAAGCTGCGTTAGGGCACTGGGCATTGAAGAGGAGCCAGCTGAGGAGAGGGCTGGTCTCCCCATGGAGACTCCCAGGAGTACCCCCAGCATGCACAACGGCCTCTAGGCACCATGTCGCCTGGCTGAGCACTGCAGAGATGCCTACGGCCATGACCAGTCCTGCGAGCCTCCCCTGCATTTCTCTCTGTGAGCACCGGAGCATCCCCAGGCCTCGGGGCCCTATGCAGGAGCAATGCCTAGGGACAAGTCCCACGGCGGTGTCACCTGGAGCTGCTGAAAGCCCACAAGACTGAGCTCTGCAGAGACCTGCCAAAGGGGTGCCAGGTGAGGGACAGGGCAGGAGGGAGAGGCCGGTGGTGGGATGGGGCTGGGCTTGGGGCACTGTGGGGGCTTGCTGCACCAACCAAGGCAGCTGCCTCCATCTTATGCCTCCTCCTCCTCCTGCCTGCAGGTGGGCCACAGGCAGCCACAGGCAGTGCTGCAGGGCAGCCAGAGCCAAGCCTTGTCCCTCCACGGGACAGGCTGCCACAGCTGCCCTGCCCAGAGAGCTCACAGGGCGCCAGGAGCCACCGCACACAAGTAGGACCCTGGGGGTGATGGGCAAGAGCTCTTCCAGCTGGGGCTCAGGGGCAAGGGCACAGTCATGCAGCCTCTCGCCTTGGCTTCTCTTGCAGACAGACAGCCTGGTGCACAGGGTGGTGCTGCCCTGCAGCAGGGTGAGCCAGGAGGAGACAGTCCGTCTGCCTGCCAGCCTTGCTGCCTCTCTCGAGGCAGGCAGCAGCACCCTGGCACGTAGCTGCAGCTTGGCCATCAGGAGCAGCCAGCACTTGTTGTCAGTTGCCTGGTCTTCTAGAGGCACCATCTGAATCATCTGCCAGGGACTGGGAAGCAGCCATCAGCACTGCAGCCAGCAGCCACTAGCAGCCCACGATCTGCTCTGGTCACAGGTGTGAGGGTGCAGAGCTGGAGGAGTGCCTTGTGCCACCCCACACCCTACACCATGGCTCTGCAGGACACAGCCCAGAACATCATGAATGAGGTCTGGGGCAAAGTTTTCCCTGGGAACCAGGGAAATGCATTTTTCAACCTGCAGCGGCCAGAGCTGACGTGTCCCAGGCAAGCAGGACCTGCTGGCTTGGGGTGAAGCCCATGCCCCCAGCAACCATCTGGTGGGGTCAGCAGCGAGGGCAGCCCTGTAAGCACCTTGGCTAAAGCCAGGGGCCTTCGCTGAGGAGGAGTGGAAAGATGGCAGTGACTAAGCTGTCCCAAGGGAAGAAGACGTTGCCACCCACATCTGGGTAAACCCCTTGGTTGCGGAGCTCCTCCAGGACCCCCACACTGGTCCCCTTGAGGCGCCCAGCTGTCCCAGCAGTATGGGCACAGAGGTGGCAGGAGAGGCAGACAGCAACCTGCAGAGCACGTCTCCTGCCCCAGCGGGGCGCATAGCTGCCGAGCCAGCATCTTCTGTCCTGGCTGGAGCGCCTGAGGAAGAGGATCACTGCACAGTGCTTGCTCCCATGGAACAAGAAGAAGCAAAGACACCAGCTTCTCCTGTCTCTGGAAAGCAGGCTACAGCATCACAGGCAGAGAGTGATGTACCTGCCCCTTACAGCCCTGCAGCCTATGCTGCGAATCTGCAGTTTGCAGCCTGGTGCATGGTGACAGAGGCCCTGGGCCAGGCTGTGGCTGTGGTCCAGGCAAAACGGCAGGATGGTGCAGAAAGCACGGATGTGACGACGGCAGAAAGACCATGTGCAGCACCTCAGGATACTGTGGCTCCCTCAGCTGCAGAGCCTCAGGGAGAGGCCAGCAGAACCCCTCCCAGCAGCATGTGAGGATGGAAAAATCATGGCTTCTTCCATGTCTGGAGACCACCAAGGAAAAGCCAGCACAGCCATTGTCTCCCTGGCAGCAGACAAGGATGAAGTGGCTCCTTTGTTGCCTCCAAACCCTCTGGCAAAATGCTGGCACACCCTGCCTTGTCCCAGCAGAGGACACTGAAGGAGATCCAATGGCTTCTCCCTTGTCTCGGGACCCTCAGCACCAGGTGACCCAGCTGCCTGTGGCTGGCACTGGGCATCTGTCTTGGGTCAGGACCACCACCACGTGGTCGCGACCACCCCCCCTCCCTTCCCCCTTCCCCTCCCGGTAAGATGGGAAAGGGTAGGAGAAAAGAAAAAAAAAAATGGAACCCCGTGAGTTGAGATAACGACAGATTTTTAATAACACCACACAAGGAAAACAAAAGGTAAGAGAATATAAAAATAAGACAAGGTATAAAATACAATGGAAACACTGATACAATGAATATCTCACCAGCGGAGCTTCACAAAAACCAACCGGCCCGTCCCCCCAAGACCCGGGCATGACATTGTCGGCATGGTATCGAATATCTCTTTGGCTACCCACCTCCCAGCTTCTGTGAGGAATTAACTCTATCCCAGCTGGACCCAGGACATTATCCACCCCTTATTCTATACCATCTGCGTCATGCCCAGATCCACAGATATCATTGCTGTGGCATGCAAAACAGGGTTCTTTAACGATTAGTATTACACAGATTTCTCACCCAAAATCAAATCCCCTTGAGGTACACATCGGGCTTCCCCATCCTCTTGCATCACCCACCAAGTGCACCCAGGTCCTTGAGCAAAAGCAATCCCACGAATGGGTTTACCTTTGCCCGAGGCAGGAATAACCCAGACTGTCTTCCCTAAAATACTCTTCATGCACACTACAGGAACTTTGTCCCCTTCTACTGTACGTGGAGGGTTTGACTGGGCAGCACCAGCTCGATTGGTAGATCCTCTTGTATTAACTAACCAGGTGGCTTTTGCTAGATGTGTGTCCCAATGTTTGAAAGTTCCACCACCCATTGCTTTCAGTGTAGTTTTGAGCAGCCCATTGTGTCGCTCAATCTTTCCAGAGGCTGGTGCATGATAGGGAATGTGGTATATCCACTCGATGCCATGCTCTTTGGCCCAGGTGTCTATGAGACTGTTCCTAAAATGAGTCCCGTTGTCTGACTCAATTCTTTCTGGGGTGCCATGCCGCCACAGAACTCGGTTTTCAAGGCATTGTATTTCGGGCAGTGGCATGGGGCACGGCATATGTTTCCAGCCATCCGGTAGTTGCCTCGACCATTGTAAGCACATAATGCTTACCTTCTCGCGTTCGTGGAAGTGTGATGTAATCTATTTGCCATGCCTCCCCATATTTATATTTCAGCCATCGTCCTCCATACCAGAGAGGTTTTAACCGCTTGGCTTGCTTGACTGCAGCACAAGTCTCACATTCATGGACAACCTGTGCAACAATGGCCATGGTTAAATCCACCCCTCGGTCACGAGCCCATCTGTATGTGGCATCTCTTCCTTGATGGCCTGAGGCATCATGGGCCCAACGGGCTAGAAATAATTCACCTTTATGTTGCCAGTCCAAATCTACCTGTGACACCTGTTTCTCTACTCGGACTGCAATGTCTTGCCACAATGAGGCAGCCCAGATGGGTTTGCCCCTGCGCTGCCAGCTACTTTGCTTCCACTATTGCAGCCACCCCCACATGGCATTTGCCACCATGCACAAGTCAGTATAGAGATAGAGCACTGGCCACTTTTCCCGCTCAGCAATATCTAGAGCCAGCTGAATGGCTTTAACCTCTGCAAACTGACTTGATTCACCTTCCCCTTCAGCAGCTTCTGCAACTCGTCTTGTAGGACTCCACACAGCAGCTTTCCACCTCCGATGTTTCCCCACAAGACGACAGGACCCATCGGTGAACAAGGCATACTGCTTCTCATTATCTGG
>WKFP01014209.1:59218-70356 GCA_011057875.1 Pterocles orientalis | reverse complement strand
GACAGATTTTTAATAACACCACACAAGGAAAACAAAAGGTAAGAGAATATAACAATAAGACAAGGTATAAAATACAATGGAAACACTGATACAATGAATATCTCACCAGCGGAGCTTCACAAAAACCAACCGGCCCCATCCCCCCAAGACCCGGGCATGACATTGTCGGCATGGTATCGAATATCCCTTTGGCTACCCACCTCCCAGCTTCTGTGAGGAGTTAACTCTATCCCAGCTGAACCCAGGACAGCATCCCAAGGTGCCGGAAGCAGGTGCAGCACCGGGCTGGGTGTGGGAGGGAGATGCCTGGTGCTCTCCATGTCATCCTGCTGACATCCTCTCCATCTCCTGCCTGTGATACTCTCGCTCTCCCCGCGCAGGTGACCTCTGAGCAGAGAGGTGACGCACAGCCCTCCTCCGGCTGCAGGGATGTGCCCAAGGATGACCCAGGTATGTCCTGAGTGGAGCACCACCCCACCCAGTGCCGGCCTGGCCCAGCCATCCTGGCAGGCAGCACCCAGGCCAGGCCCTTGGTGGCAGGGGGCTGACAGGAGCTTGCCTGTTGCCCACCCAGCCCCTTGCTTACAGCTCTCCTTCCCCCACAGGCATCGCCACCCTCCCGCATGGCCCACCTTGATAGCAACGGCCCTCCCTCTTCAGGAGGGTGCTCAAGGCTCTGCACAGGGCTTTCCACTCTACCTGCATCACAGCACAGCACGAGCAGTAGCACCCCGCTGCCAGTCCCAGGCAGGTACCTGGAGACGGTGGCTGGCCCTGAGCCTGGGCAGCATCCAGAGGGAGAGGCACGAGGAGGCACATGAGGGATGGGTGCACGGAGCATCCCCATGGGGCCAGACAAGAGTGTGCCCACGAGACTGGGTGACACCATCCTCACTGCTCTGGGCAGGAGCACCCCAGCAGAGCCCAGACCGTGGCGGCGGGTGCCCATGGGCAGGACGCGTGGCCTGGTGGCCCCGGGGCCATGCAGGGCAGGACGGTGCCTGCAGGAGGGCTGCACCTGGCTCTGGTGCTGCCTCAATGCCTGGTGGAGACGCTGCTGCGTACCCCACCACATCCACTTCTGCAAGCCCCTGTGGTCCCAGAAGAGCAACGGTTCCCCTACTGCTGAGCGGCTGGGGGACATGGGGCCAGGAACCTGCCTAGGACACTCTCCTCCATCTGAAATGTTAAAATATTAAATGTTTACTCTGTCCCCAGTGCTGTGGTTCATTCACCCATCCTGTGGCTGGGGGTGCGATCCCCTCAATGCCCAATCCCAGCAGGGGTGGCTTGGTACCAGGCACCGCTGGCACCCACAAAGCTGGGAGGCGAATGGGGGGTGGTGGATGTTACCCCAGGGGGTGTGCTGGTGTCTGGGGAGCTGGGTGGGCTGAAGAAATGGGCCAGCAGGAACCTCATGAAGTTCATCAAATGCAAAGTCCTACCCTGGGGAGGAACAAGACCCAGCATCAGCTGGGGCCACCGCCTGGAAAGCAGCTTGGCAGAGAAGGTCCTGGTGGGCACCAAGTTGGCCACCAGCAAAAGTAGCCCAGGGTGTCCTGGGCTGCATCAGGAGGAGTGTGGCCAGCAGGTTGAGGGACAGGATCCTCAACGGAGAGGGCTGGGGCTGTTCAGCCTAGAGAAGGGACGTCTCAGGGGGATCTCACCCACATACGTCAATACCTGCAGGGAAGGTGGCAGGAGGATGGGGGCCAGAGGTGATGGGCACTGCTGTGAGTATTGTCAGGAGTTCAGGGTGTTGCTGGGTTTTGTGGATTTCGGTGGTTGGGGAGGGCTGCCCAGTGCGGGCTGGGGCAGGATGAGGGTCTGGGGAAGGATCTGGGGATCTCCCCCCGTGTCCTGTCTACAGGTACCCACTGCTGGGGTCTGTGCTCTGCCTGGGTGCTCCTGCCCGGAGCAGTGGGGGATGCACCTTCCCTGTCTTGTGGGCACACTGTTTTTGCCTGGCTCCCTGTGGCTGCTCCTGTCCATCTCCATGGAGCAGGTACCAGGTCTCAACAGCTGCAGGCACCTATGAACAAGTTCTGCAGGGAGAAACAGTACCAGCAGCACAGTCCAGAAACCACAAAAGGAAACGACGACAAGGGCTCTTCATAGAATCATAGAATCATAGAATCATAGAATCATAGAATGGCCTGGGTTGAAAAGGGCCATAGTGATCATCTAGTTTCAACCCCCCCGCCATATGCAGGGCCGCCAACCACTAGATCAGGATGCTCAGAGCCACATCCAGCCTGGCCTTGAATGTCTCCAGGGATGGGGCATCCATGACCTCCCTGGGCAACCTGTTCCAGTGTGCCACCACCTCTTCGGTGGTGACTCTGATAAGGCGTAAGGAGGCACCCATTTGTCGGCCCAACAGGGAATCATGTGAATTTTGCTGCTTTCCAGGTGCTAAGGTCTGGAATGTCACTGAGAGGGTGCCACAACTTGTTAGAAACATGGACCATTATCCATTATTGCTCTTCATGTGGGCATGAATGACACAAGTGTTGTGGCCTAACTGCAGTCAGCAACGTGGCCCCACATAGCCACTCACTCCCACTGTTGCACTATTCAGCAAAAATACCATCCAAGAAAAATTTTGAGATGCTTTGAGAAGCTGTATGTAGCAGAGGACTGGTGACAAACTAAAACAGATCATCCCCATGTTATTGTATCCTTGCAAGGCTTGGTTGCTCCCTAAAAATCTTTCAGGTGAAAACACCAGGGAGGAAGACCTCTGTTGATCTCAGCACTAGTGGTGGCACAAGGACAAATGACTCTATTCAGAGGTGGCAGATATATCCAAAACACAGTGCTGCCATGGTTGTAAATATAGCAGTATCACTGTGGATCCTGAAACAGTGGGGCATGAGGGGCCATGCTCCAGTACAGGAGGGAATCCCAGCAGCCCCAGTGACTCCTGACATTACAGCTTCCTTCAAGCAGTGAAGTCCCTCAGCTCATCAGGTCAGCTGATGGGCAGAAGGTTTGATTTTAGGGAGAAGTAGAGAGAGATCTCTCACTTCCAACCATCTGTCCAAAAGGTTTAATAGCATGAAGCACTAGGTGTTTCCATGATGGCTTTTTCAGTTTCTGGAAGGTTTCAAGTGGCATTTCAAACCATCTGTATGAACTGGCCTTGACACCTTTATCTAAGAAAAATATTCTAACCCAGGATAGCAGTGAGGTTCTAGAGCCACCTTTCAGTACTGCCACAGAAAGTTTTTTTAAGACAGAATTCAATAAATTTCAAACAGAGAGAATCTGATGCAGTGCCTGCCTACCACAGCTTTCCAAGAACCCTTCTGGGTTCTTACAAGAAGAGATTTGGGCTGTTGACAAAACCCCCTGAGAAATTTTGTAGAAAGTGAGACAGGCAAGGATGTAAAATCCCAGAGGGAAACTTGAAGGGAGAAGCTTTAAAAACAAAGGACCAATTACGTACTGGTGAAGGCCCAAACATGGAAGCATGTTGAGGAGATATGGAGGGCTATTTGTTAGTTGCACACTAGAACAGGAGGATCTAAAGCCAAATAAGGGGGAAATAGAAAAAGTAGGACTTGTCTCCCTGAGGAATTTATTCAGAAGGAAGATATGGTCAGATTCAAACAATGGTGTTAAAAAATGTCTCTTCATGCGGACTCTCTGACAGAGGGATTCCCATTAAAGAGCCATCCTGCTACCTTCCTCACTGCGACTGACCTTTAAAAGTGCACAGCACTGCCAGTGGCCAGGTGCCACTTTAATGTGCTCCAAATCCCTAGGTCACTATTATGTTTAAAGGGTTCCCTCCATTGTCTTAAACACTAGACAGCAACATAAATCTGAAAGTGACTTTTAAATTTTTACATTAAAATGCATACTTACATAATTATCAGCCTTCCTTTAATTATCTTCTTTAGCGCCACTTTTCATCTTCCATCCAAGCCTCCACACAGGTGACAACCCCTGTTCCGTGCCTAGACAGATCTTTAGCAGTATATGATTTGGCTGGGGCAGAAACAAAAGTGAATTCAAGAAATGTGTAGACAGAACAGTCAGGCAAATGTTTTTAAGATCAGAAGAATCAGGTTTGCATGGCAAGGTACAATGAAAGAAGAGAAAACATAGGCACCAAGCTTTATGAAATGATAAAAAGGTCTCGTAAGTTAAGGAGATACATACATCTTGATCTTAGTCTGAACCTGAGCTGCTGCTGAACAAGAAAAACTGACATTTTTCAGATCAGTATGGATCCAAAACAGTGTTCTGCCCCATGCTATTTCTAATTTAAGCATCTGTTTTGAATTGCGGAAGAGGATCACTCTTACCATAACTGTGCATCCAAACACAGTTTAGTGGAAGGACCCCTAAACTGCCGTACGTGTCGTTAGTCGTAAGCAAGCCACGCCAAAGAGGTACATGGCTCAGCAGTACTGGTAGCAGTTCTGTCCGCACACAGCCAGCCTAAAAAAAAGCTATAAATGCCTGCAGTCCAGCTTGCTGTGGCACTGGAAAAAGAATTGCGCCTGACATGCCGCTGCGCTACAGAAGATGGCACTAAAGATATTTAGATGCTGAGAAAGGGTACTGCTGCCTCAGGAGGCACAGTCTGAAGCAGAGATTAAAGTCTTTTCTTCTCTAGTTGTTTTCTATGTGGATGAATCAAAAGACTTTCAATAAATAAAATGGGAATAAAAAGACTGAAGTAGTAGTTTAATCTCCTGTTATAAAGTAATTATTATTATTGTCCCAACTGTTTTGTTCTGTTGACACTGTTGACAATCATGTCAAAGAACACAGCATATTGACAAATAAGAACTGGTGACAGGAACATTCTTATTTCTAGTTTGTAGGAACGGAGGCACAGGAAGACTTAATGACTCATCCCACCAGTTCTGAGAAAGGCATTGAGATCCTAGGCTGGTGTTTTACCCACCAGAACAGACTGTCTCTCAAAAGTCCTTTGGAAACTGTGGAAAGTCTCCTAATACTATAAAAAAAAAAATCAGACTCCTCAGGGATACGTAGCAGTGAGATGCCTTCAGGTCATCTTCATGGAAGCAGAAGCTCCATGTGAGATGTACCAGAGGAAGAACTATAACTGCACAAGCCAGGCGTCTGTTAGGAGAAAGAATCACAACAGAGAGACACAGGACACACAGAATCCTAAGAGGAATGATGCTTTTTATCATTCTGTCATGATGTGGTGCTTTTTTTTCCACACTACTGGCAGAAGTATGAAGAAATAAAAATATTGATATTTGAAATACATTCATGCTTGCCACAAGCCTGGCAGAAAGCTTACTGAGCTGAAAACAAATCAAAATGCAGAGTTCAAATAGTTCTCTGCTGAGTTAGTGAGTTAAATCAACTCCTACAGAGGCTGAGAGACTGTCTCAGAGCAAGGGAGAAGATGACCAGTAGGTGAGAAGCAGGGCCAGGAGAGAAGAGTAGAGAGCAGGGAAGGGTACAGCAACGAAAGAGGGAAAAGGCACTAAGACTTTTGCTTTTCTAGTAGCAGTCACTTACAAAAATGCAGCCAGAGGCTGTGGTTTGAAATTACATTGTGTGTAGCAGCAAATACAACTTAACATGTTGCCATTCCCTCCACCCCTTCCACTCACTCCCTGCAGCTCTTCTTGCCCAACGCCATGGCCTACTGCCCCACAGTCACATCCGCATGTTTGTGTGTCCTCCCTGTAGAGCCAGATCAAGGAATCAATCCAGATAAAAAACAATCCAGCAAAGCAAAACATTTGCTTCTTCATTAGCTAAGCCAGCCAGCCAATCCAGTGGTGAGCGCAGCTGTGCAAACAACTGTGCTGGCACCATAAAGGTCCTGGAGTGGAGGCACTGTGTGAATGGGGCAGGAGGAGAGGGACACAGACAGGCTAAGAATGAGCAGGAAGGGGTGACATCAGTGTTAATGCCTTAAACTAGTATTACCAGTGAACAATCCATAGTGCCAAGTCACAACCTAAGCTCCTAAACAAGGATGTTCTTTTTCATTGTATTCAGGATAAGAGCAAATACAGCATGTTTTACCAGGAATATACCTTGCTGACATACATGATGAATTTGTAGAGGCCTCAAATACTGGCTGCCTTCCACAGAAAGAAACAGCAAGTTATCCTGCTTTGAAATAGATAAACAAGCTCATGTGTAGGAAATTTTTTCTACAGAATTCAAACTGCTGCGCAGCATTTCAAACTGCCTTTGAAATGAAAGAAACCAGTAGCATAAATGGCATGCTATTGCTGTGAAACTGCTCCTGGTCGCAGATCAGGCTTCAGTGAACTCCACCAATGTTTGCCTGTATGGTCAACTGGGCAGCAAAACTGAAAACTGATCTGAATTTCAGTCTTTCTCCTGTTGTAAGGAATGCTTATTTTGAGAGATACAAATCCAAGGCAGGAGACTTTTACCCACTGTGTTGAGAAGAAAAAAATTCCATCACCGACTTAATTTAGATTAATTACAATTTTATTTACTCACAATGCCACCTCATATGCTTTGTCAGGTGGAATTCATTACAGTGTAAGAATGTATTATAACAATACCTAAAAGCACAAAAGAACCACTCTGACAGAGATCATGCTGGATAGACCCTGCACTGACAAGTAGTTTTTTATTTATAGGAAAAATATTTTGATTTGAGCTTTTGGCTCAGGAAAAGGAACCTGTACAATCAACTAATTCAGTTGGGGTCCCCTTCTTCACAGATTTTAGAAATTCCCTCTATCCTAGAGCAGAGTCCTATACCCAGACCATCCACAACAGATGTTGGACTGAGTTGCCATTTAACAATCATCAGTGATGCAAAGTCTGTCCACCAACTCAATCCTTAGCCCTCTTCACAGAGATATTTTGCAGTGACTAGCCTACATCTCATCACAACGTAAGCATATTATTTCTTGTCCTGTTGCCAATGGATGTAAAGGGCAACATCATCTTCTTTGCCACAATCTTTTACATATTTGAAGAGTGCTGTTGGGTCAGACTTCTCCAGGCCAATTCATTTCTTTCATGCTTTCCTCACAGTTTCTGTGTTTTAAACATTTGGTTGTATATTATTCCTGACTCCTTGATTTCTCCAGCTGATAAATTGGGGCAGATGGCACCCAAAAGTAGGGTTCAGATAAGGACTTCCAGGTGCTAAGAAGAGTGTAAACATTATTTCAAACATCTTATTTTTGACAAACCTTTAATGAATACCACTATGATATTTTTCCAAGTCAACAATGTTATTGACTCATGTTCCACTGACCATCTACAAACCCCAGCTCTTCTCTATGAAACTGTTCTTTGCTTCAGAACAGGTCTCCATCCTACGGTTTTGCGAGTGCTTAATGTTTTGCAATAGTAGCATTTAGTCCTTCCTAACTTCTCAAACTTCTTTTGTTAAACTATTTCACCTGGTGATAATGATCTTATTGAATTCTAAGCTTATCTTCCCATGTACCTGCATCTCCTCCCAGCTACATACAGTTTATCCCATTTGGTGGATCCTTACACTCTGACAATGAGTCATTAATAACTATTTTTCTGCTATAAACAAAAGCTGTTTTCATGGCTAAGCAGAAATCATTCCTGACAAATCCATATTGCAATGTCTCAGTCTTCTATCAGATAACAGTAAGCTAATGATTTAGTCAGTTTGTTCCTCTGTGTCTGTGTGCACATATGTGTGGCTAAGTGCATACATTGTTTTTGTTTATTTGTGCCCGAGAGATTGTGGAAGCTATTTAAACCATCTATTAAACACTCGGTCCTTGGAAAGGATGCAACACCTAGGGCAGGGACATGACTAATCATAAGCAGACATTACAGTAATGATGCGACATACAATAAATTTGAAATCTTTACCACACAATAATTATTTTTTTCTGTCACTTGTCGCAATGATCTGACAAACAACGCTTAATTAAACTGTTCTGCTCCCTGTGAACATGACACAGTTGACACCTTTATCTTTCAGTTGGGGAAACTCAGAAACAATGAGATTAAGGGTTAACACTGTGTACTAGGACTGCTATAAAACTTTCAAATCAAGTGAAATAAGTCTTGTGACAAAAGAAATGTTGATAGTTGGATACCAAACAGCACGTTTTCCAGTCGCCCCATCAAAAGAAGGTGCAGCATTTCTGCTACTGTGTGGATCACTTAGGGCTGTGGAAGGAATTTTTATGTGTTGTCTTAAAGACTGAACCTCAGTAGAAAACAATCTGCAAAACACTTTTAAATCATATTTCACTACCCCAAGCTAAACAGTTTTAAGACTGCTGTTTTTTTTCCCAGCTGACAAGCTTGTATCACCATAATTGGCCAAGACAACAGAAGCTGCACCTTGCCTAGGTAACTAGGCCTGCGCAGCACACTTGTCCACTGAAAAATGCCACCTGCTTCAGACCAGTGTGACTGCATTCACACACCACCATATTTATTAATCCTGGGTACTGTGCCAGGCTGTGAGCAAAATCCTCATTCGTAGCAGCATGCAGAATATACACTGCTGTTCAAAACATTCAACCACAACCTGCAATGATTCATAGCACAACTGTGTAAGTTCTCTATCAGGTCACTTAAAACATACTTCCCTAAACTGTATGGTGTACTGAGACCATAGCACTCCTTTACCAGAAAGGTTTATGCAAGCATCTGGCTACCTGGTGGTATTCTTGGAGAGGATTTTTTTTTAGTAGATGGCCTCTTCAAATACAATGGATTGAGCATAGAGCAGGCAGATGTAAAACAACCAGAGAGTAAGTGGCAGTGATTTAACAGGCAGAAAAAGAGAGAAGGTATGTGCAATTATGTGTCCAGTTCTGAGGCTGAATTCTACAGTAGCACTGGGAGACCAACTACAGCAGGGGCAAGCTATGTGCTCAAAGGCGGAAAGCCGGAGATGTGACTTGTTTCCTCAGCTGGGCCTGACGATTAAAGCTTAATATATTTCCAAATCTAGGTAATAAAGACTTTTATTTGGTGGCTTATAGAGAAAATACCCAGGTCACAGCTGGGCCAACTTTACAGAAAATAAATATATTCTGTAAAAGAAAATTACAATGACAAGCTGGGTTGGTCAGATGGGGAAAAAAGTGTATGTGCATATGTACCTCCTGAACTATCTTGAAGATCATTACCATTAGTCTTAGCTCATTAAGCCTCAGAGAGTTACCATTACTCTTGCCACTGTCTACAAACAGGTTCAAATGATTGTACAGATAATAAGATGGTGAAAATCCAAAGAAACCTGTAATTAACACCCAGGGTAGTGGCTGTCCTGAATATCTGAACAGGTGACCACAAAACACAGTGTGATTTTGTTGCTTGGTAAAACACATTAGGCTAAATTGCAGGGGAGGGAATTATAAGTAGGGAAAAAAAAGAGATTAATTTTCACTAAGTTCAGTTGGTAGTAAAATGCTCTTAGCCTCTGATTGTTTGCTGCGCTACACTTTTTACAAAATAAAGCCATTTTTAACAGTGTTGCTGTTTTGAATTGAACCTCCATGGTACAGGAGGGCTCTTCTCTGCATGGACTATATAATTTGTTTTATATTCTTGCTCTCAGATAGGAAATTGTTATTTTCTACATTGGCTCATGGTAACTGTAAAACATCTAAAGGATTTTTAAAATTTTTGCCTCATAAAACCTTTAATAAAGGTACTTCTATATCCGGAAGTCATAAATGCAGATTTATACTTCTGATTTCGTTTTAAGTCAGTCTTTCTCCCATGGGAGTTAGCATTTTTTTTTCTCTATCTGGGTCTATGAGTTAGTAGTGAAGCTTGCTCCCCACCCCTTTCTGACAAACGTATTTGTAGTTCCAGTTTCAAGGTTTTGGATGAACGTTTAGCTTGAAGTCATCAATGGTGATTTCTCCTGGTTATTTAAATCATGGTATAATTCTAGCCAGTTCCACTCCTACTCTTCCCAGTTCCGATACCACATTATTTGACCCTTTATATCCTGGGTACACTGGACACTGGACAGTGAGGAATCAGCCTCTTTTACAGTCATGACTTCAGATTTGTTGCTTCAGTTTTCACCGCTCTTGCAATCTTTATTCTGAGAAGAGTCTAGGAAGCACGTGCCAAAAAGGTAGAGCCTTCTAGTGTATTTCAGGAAAACACACACAATTCCAGTACAGCATTGTATTTTAATCTGTATGAAAACTGTATGAAATCCAGTTGTAGGAGGTCAACCACGCAACGTAGCACATGCAGAAATAGATGCAATTCCTATGTTCCTATGAAGTATCTGAACTTTTTTTTCCTACAAAGCAGCCATTTAGTCAAATTTAATATACACAGAAAAGAAATCTCAGATAGTAAATATGTCCTGGCAGAGCTACTACTGCCTGATGCTGCAGTTCTGGATCAAAGCCCTGTCTTGGCCAGTTGCAGACACTTTGCTATTTCTATCTTTTTTTCTGTGTTTTAATCTGGTCACCAAACTGTTAGTTGAGGATAACCTCATAGTGTTAGCATTACCAGTTTTGGTGTGTCTCATTCCAAGTTTCAGTTAAACTCAAAGGCACACTGGGAAAACAAACTCTCCCCTATAGAGCTGGTCATGTTATTTATCACCAGCCTTTTCCAGCTGTGGTTCTGCTAGCACAAGGCTGACTTTGCACATTTGACGTTGCACATACGTGGCCTTTCACTGTCAGCTCATAAAGTCTGCAGGATAAAAGGCAATGTAACCAATTGAAAAAACAACCTGCAGCACAAGGCTAAAATCCTTACAGTAGCCCTTGCCTGTTATATGTAGTATCGGTGCATACATTTTTCATTATGGCAAACAGATTTTCATTAGACACGTTAGGTAATACATGGCACATACAAGTAATACAGAAATCAGACACCACAAAAGTGCTTTAATTATAATTTCAGGGAAAAAAAAAGTCCTGTTGTTACAAAAGAAATGTAATACTAGAGCACTGGGAGTGTAGTTTGTTCTCTTTGTACTTGTACAGGGAACAATGCAGGAACTTTACCAAGCACAAACCTGATACATGCCAAGCTTTGTTCTCTATTGTTGAATTAAGGATGTTTTCACAGTCCAAGTTTCCAGTTCAGCTCATTATTAACAACTTCCCATCTTTTTGTTCATGCTTCTGAGGATGGTGGATGACAGATTTCTA
>WKFP01014209.1:0-50117 GCA_011057875.1 Pterocles orientalis | reverse complement strand
GGCTAAAATCCTTACAGTAGCCCTTGCCTGTTATATGTAGTATCGGTGCATACATTTTTCATTATGGCAAACAGATTTTCATTAGACACGTTAGGTAATACATGGCACATACAAGTAATACAGAAAACAGACACCACGAAAGTGCTTTAATTATAATTTCAGGAAAAAAAAAAAGTCCTGTTGTTACAAAAGAAATGTAATACTAGAGCACTGGGAGTGTAGTTTGTTCTCTTTGTACTTGTACAGGGAACAATGCAGGAACTTTACCAAGCACAAACCTGATACATGCCAAGCTTTGTTCTCTATTGTTGAATTAAGGATGTTTTCACAGTCCAAGTTTCCAGTTCAGCTCATTATTAACAACTTCCCATCTTTTTGTTCATGCTTCTGAGGATGGTGGATGACAGATTTCTACCTGCAGTCCAGTTGTAACACTGGATGTAGCTCACAAGCAATGAGAGCCTGCTTATGCTCCGCTTTCAGCACACAGCGAGGGGTCATGGGTCTTAATTAATGCAGCTTTGTTTACTCCAACAGTGATAAACTTAAATGTATAGTGAGAGATAGATGCAAATAGAGAAGCAGAGATAGTGCTCATTCATTTTGGGGAAAAGACAGTTATTATAGCCAGTTTCCCAGAAGTGGGTTCAATGGGCAGGCACTTGGGATATAAACTGTGTTGCTGTATGTGCTGGTATAGCTGCCTCTGACATGCATAAAACATGTTTTGAGACTAATCTGGAGAGACAAGACCAGACTGACTCACATAGTTTTTCAAGTTAGCAATATACAAATCACAGCTCAGCAATGTGAACTTTAAGAAAAATATCAAGTTCCTCCTCATTTCTGATTGGGTCCCTTTGCTATTTTAGCTCTGAAAGCTGTCTGCCATTCCTGCCAGATCTACTGTAAGAAGAGGAAGGGTGATTCATTCTCACAGTGTGGAATGTCAGAGACACAGAGTGGTTTGATGGACTCAGTCAAAAGGTACCTCAGATAGGGAGAAGGTTTTATGAAGAAAAGCTGTGTAGGTCAGATAGGAAAAAGGGACTGATGGAAGCAACAGTGGTAGGTGCAATCTACTGCATATCGGGCTGTAGGTGCTATAGTACTTTTGGATAACAAACAAAATGAAACAAGGCAATTTTTTCTTGGCTTTTACTGAAAAAACAACCTTCTAAAGTTACAGAGCTGAAGGAGGCACAGTCAGGTGATAAAAAGTCTTTTCATCAAATAAAACCTACTGTACTGAGATTCATCACAAAGCATTGAGGGAGAACAAGAGGAGGAAGAAGACAGTTGCACTGACTCCACCTTCTCAGAGGTGACAATCCTTTTTTTTCACCCGATCAAGAGAGCGGAAAAACAAACTTCATTCCTCCCACTGCTGCAGCCCCTGGGGGTGGAGGGAGGCAGCACTGACCTAAGGACATTCACAAGCAGCTGAGACTGGCCACCTCCACCACCCCCCCACCGCAGTAGATGCTCCTCAGTGCAGCTGAGGAGGTAAAGAGAGAAAAACCATTGCTGGTGGCCAGCAGAGCTGAAAGTCTGCTTTGTCACAGAGTACCTGTGTTCCTAGGCCCTTTCCTTGCTCTCCAGAATACTTTAGAGAGAATAGGACACCTGTTACAAACATGATCACCTCCCTGTCTTCTTCCCTTCCACAATACATTAAGATCCCCCCAAAAACCCTTCACCCCACTTTTGACTGAAACCCTTTGGTATTGGCTTGCCTCTGAAGATGACATGATTTGTTTGTGATTCCAGGCTCTCCTTCAGGCACAAGGGAGCACTCACTGGGCCTTTCCATTCCCACTTTTTGAAAAGTGACTCTGTCCCAACAACAGGATCCCAGCAGTAGGCAGTCAGAAAAGCTGCTGCCAGAAGGCTGCTCCCTCTATTCGTGGATGTAGAAATACTGAATTAGCTCATGATCTTTAAAACCTGACACAGTGGCAGCTTCCCAGGGAGGCTATAATTTCTAAATCATTAATAACCTTTCATTTTTATCCTTTTCCTTGAGTATGAAAATATTGCTGCATGTTTTCTGACACCTAAGAAAAAGTTTGAGGGAAATTTGGAACTAGGAAATCCTGAAACTGGGGAATTATTTTAAAACTGTTGTTTTTCTGGATTCTTTCATGCAAATTTTTAACACTAGGTAACACAACTCAGCCAGATTCAACATCATGCAGATCCCAGACACAGCAAGCATGAAAATAGTAAATGTGGTTTTCTCAGTGGGCCGAGACACAAAACAGTCCACTACGTTGGGGCAGGGCCATGCACTGCACTTCACCAGCCGAGGCATCTGGTACCCATCGTACATGTAATAGAACACGTACATGAAGACTGCTTCAAAGACGATCCTGAAGAAGATGCTGCTTGTGTACGTCCACCACAGGGGGCCCCGAATGTGAATCTTAGCATTTTTCAGCTCTTCAATATCGATTTTCTCACCGTTCCTGAACCGCCTTTTCTTCTCATGCCTGGTGTAAGCTACGTGCATGGCCACCAGCAGCGCAGGTGTAGAAACAAAGATCAGCTGCAGGGCCCAGAGTCTGATATGAGAGATGGGGAAAAAGTGATCATAGCAAACATTTCTGCACCCAGGTTGAAGTGTGTTGCAGACAAAATCTGCTTGTTCATCTCCCCAGACTCTCTCTGCAGCCACAACCAGGATCATGATACGGAAGATGAACAGGACGGTGAGCCATACCTTCCCAATGCTGGTTGAGTGTTTATTTACACCTCCTAAAACAGCTTGCAGAGTTCCCCAGTCCATCTTCTTTTCTGTGTCCTTTTACCTGCACGATGACATAATACACCAAATGGTCAGTTTTCAAAGGGTGAAGAATCAGCTCTAGACCTTCTATGAACGAAAGGACTTCCTAGCACTCACTCAAGAGTCATAGGCAAATGCAAGTCATTTTCATAATGTCACCCATATATTTATTAATTCAAACAGCTTATTAAACTCCCTCTTCCTAGGTATTTATAACAAGCTAAGCATACCTTGATACATTTCTCAACAAGGCTTTGGGCAGGAAGTAAGTTACATCTTCATATACATTTCCTTCATGCATCCTCTATGCCCTCCTTTCCCTTCCTGAGATTTCCCTTTCCATGGTTGACTCTCACCAGTGTTTTGTTTCTCAGGGTATTTTCCAAAGCAACAGAAATTACTATCACTGCACAAGTTAAGGCCACATCTAGATAAAGTAGAGACTTCTCCAGTAGTTTTCATAGCATTTCTTTGCCAATGCCACAGCCCTAGAAGGCTCAGCTGGTGTTTTCTTCCTCTCCCTCACTCCTCCCAGACACCTCCAGTAGGCCTCCAAGGCTTTCTGCTGTAACTCAGACATGTCCCTTTCTCAGCAGGCCTTTCATCTCAGAAGTAAAGCATTTGATTTTGCTAACACTGCCGAGAAGCCTAAAGCCAGCTCCGTCAGGGCTGCATGAACATATAGCACAAACCAACAGGCAAAGGAAGATACTGCAGAGCCTGCCCTTCCACATTCATTGCTATCTCATCCAAAAAGGAGACAAGCAGCACCATAGAGCTGGAAGGAAAAATACCTCAGCTTAAGAGTTTATGTTCATTTTCTAGATGCTACCACATCTCCAGCAGAATAAACAGGAGGTCAAACTTCAGGGGAAGCTCCATTTCAGCTTTCATCCTACACTTGAAAATCTCTCCCTGCCCCTTTGAAAGTTAAAGGTAAGTTTTGGTTCAGTCAGAATTCAGTTTCAGGGCTCAGCTTTCACTGATCACAGCCATTTGGAAACTATCACTGCAGACAAAACACTTTGAAACCAGAGCTGGGAACTTGCATAGCTGGTCCATCATCTTTCAAGGCTCAACTTTGCTGTGTGGGAGAGCCACACTGGCCATGGATAAGAGCTCCATCTCCTCTTGAAGCAGGCTGTGTGCTGTGGGGAGAGAATGGTACCTCGCAACACCACACTAGTCGAAGTTTTCAAAATCGCTCATTCTCACATAACAGAGAAAAAGAAAAGGAACTTCTCTGCCCTGGTGTCATTACAACACACCTAAAGGACTAACGTGCCCCAACACACACCCTTGGTACACGGGCCCAGCTTGTAGAGACAAGCCTTGAGGCAAGAGGGAGAGGTCAGATTTACTGTGATGAGAAGTGCAATTGGGTAAGAAAAAAAAAAAAGCTTTAAGAAGCTGGCTGGAATTCCTTAGACTTCTCATGTTTTGTCTCTGCTGAAACTGAGAGCATTTTATGCAACTTTTTACACCGACCTAAACTCTAGGCTATGATCAGATACCTGCATCTTTCTATTAAGAATTTCCTTATGTTTATTGCATAGTCATTAAAATAAAGTCAATGCAGCCTTCCCCAAGGGGCTAACCAGGACTGACGGTAAGTATGTGAAGCGTATATCCCAGTGGGATACATAGCCCGGGCTGCAAGGGGGTCTCACCCTGCAGTTCTGAGCCAGAGCTCCAAGGCTGGGGGCAAAAACCCAACATTCCTCCCCGCCCATCTGCCACTGCTGAAATACTGAAACTCGCTGGGGGACTGAGTGAACCTACCGGGACATTCACCCTGCCCACCAGGACATCATTTACTGGAAACCACTCGAAAACCCCACTTCGTGGTTACGAGCTCCCACCCCTGCCCCCGCACCGAGCCTGGCCCCCGCCAAGCTCCCGAGCGGCGGGAGCGGAGCCCGCAGCGTGCCCTGGGCAGCGGGAAATGCCACGGCTGATGGCAGCCGGCACCCGTCGGCACACACCCGTTGCAAACACCGCTTTTGGCTCCGGGGCCCGACGGCTCCTCCCGGAGCCGGCAACCTGCGGTGCGACCCGCAGCCCCGCCGCTTCAGCCAGCTCCAGGTAGCCACCCCAGCCCAAGCACGGCGGCCCCGCCGACAGGCAACTGGGGGACGGCAGTGGGGTGTCACTGCCCCGGCCCCGCAGCAACCCGCCCCGACCCCCGTCCCGCCCGGGAGGCCCGGGTCCAGGCTTCCTCCTGCTACACTTCACCGATCGCGACCAGTTCGGGGGCTGCACAGCCCAATCCCGAACCCACCACCCCAGCACACGGAGCTGCTCCAGACCCTCACCCGGCACGGCTCGGCTCGGCGGGGACCCGGGGCACGGCGCCCACCGCGCTGCGCTGCTGCTCCGCTCTCGGCTCCGGCGGTGCTTGAGGAGCGGCCAGTCCCAGCGTGGCCGCCCCGGAGCTTTAAAGTCCCTCCCCGTGCACCTGCCGCCACTTTTAACCCGGCCCCGCCCGCCTCTGCCCGCGCCGAGCTCCTCCGGCTGCCCGCGGAGACATGGGTCAGCCTGGGGCGGGGCCGGGCGCCCATCCCCGCCGCGGGGCAGGGCCGCAGGGCCGGGCTCTGCCGTGCCGGGGGGGCGGGAGCTGCTGCGGACGGAGCGGGGCCCCAGCAGCCCCCGGTGCCCCCCGTGTGGATCGTCCTCGGGTTCGTCCAAAGTCCTGCTGAGGGCCGAGCATCGAGCAGGGTGGGCCCTGTGCCCTGCAAGTGCAGCCCTGCGTCGGGATTGCTTCCCAAGTGTTAGCAGAAACCACGTCCCGGAGGGAAATCCAGTCCTGTGGGTCCCTCCAAAACTGCCCCGGTGCTGTGGCAGCCCGAGGAAGTTGTCACCGTGGGCCCATTCGGACACTGCTCGGGTTTAAAATGCAGCCCCCAGAGGCTTTCTGTAGGGTGAGGCAGGGCTGGAGAAAGAGACGGCAGAGACTTTCCCAGATGGCCTGAGTTTGGAAGATAAGGAACTGCTCATTTGATACTAACTGAATGATTGTGGTAGCCAGATGTAGGGGCAAAAAGGGCAGCAGTCAGCTAAGGGCAGGATAGAAGTAAGACTTAAGGTTGCTTTCCCTTTGAAATCTTGTGGGCTTTCTTACAGCTCTCCAAAACCTTTCTGGTATCTTCATGAGTGTGCACAACCTTGATTTCACCACGGCTGCACAAAGGGAGGAGCTAAACTTGGTTTTGTGAGAAAATAATCTAGCAGAAAGGACAAACGGTGAAACAAAGAAGAGTTACTTGCCATGTGAAAAGTCACTAGGTGTTACTTTTCTGGACCCTGAGCTGTTGTTGACAATAACAAAATTAAAGAGGTCTCTTCTGGTTATACTGTCCTTTAAACCCCATCTTTAAGGAAAGCTTCTGAGGACGGAGACGGTGGCAGGATCAGCACTGCAGCCCTTACTGTGGGCTTTGGTTGTGAGATGTACCCAGTATTGCTGTCAGGCTCAGGTCTGCCTCACACGGTCTGCACTTCACCCGGAGCATCCAACCAAGAATGGTTTCTATTAAAAGATGCTTGATTACAACACAGTAAAGAGTCTTTGTTTTTTAAAACACTGTGACCAAAAATCCTACCAGAAAAGAACACTGTGTTAAAGAGGGTGTGTGGGAAAGCTGGAAGGTGGTGAAATGCCATGCATATGACTTGTGAGATAATAAAAACTTGTCTAAGTATATAAAGTGCTGCTGAAAATGCTGTTTATTTCTCTATATTGAAGTAGAGATCTGTCCTGTATGTTGCGATTAGTACTGAGCTTAGTTTTATGAGGCGTGTCTGGAAGTAGAAATGCTTTCATCAGTAGGGGTTTAAACAAAATCTAAGCTTGATCTAGTAATTTGTGTGGATAACAATTACAAGAAACTAGAATTTGCATGTGTATCTGCAAAATGGGAAAGTGAATTTGGTTTTGTTCTCAGAGGTTTAGAAAATGAGGTCAGATATGTAAGATCTTTAAATAATCTAAGAAGAAATGTCTGGAAAAATCAACTATGTTTTATAAAATAATACCCGTTTGATAGTGGTAAATGTAAATGCTTGAAAGAAATCCACAGCTCGTGTCGCTCAGCACTGCCACAGCAGTTTTCGTTTACAACCACAAAAAATCTGTGGTAAAGGTGAGTGCTGCCTTTACTTTCCTTCATTTTTGTTTGCTTGCTTGTATGTGTAAGGAAGTATGTAATGCTTTATTTCGGAAAAAGAGGGGAATCCTGGGAATCTTCTTGCCTACGCTTTGCTTAACACCTGGCTAGTTGGCAGGAGCAGTGAGAGCCAAGTATTAACGACTCTGGTATCTGCAAAGGTTCAGCTGTAAGGAAGCATTATTCTGGTAGCATTGAAGGTGGTGAATGTTAGAAAGTGTGTATATATGCACAAAACGTTGATTCTTGTGGATTTCAAAGTAATGTGAAAATAAAAGCTTCATAAAAATAGAAAAATAAATACTGTTGTAACTTTCTCAACACAGAAACAGGCTTTGGCTTATTTCAAGGTAGCAGAAATCTTGGCAGCATCTTCCAATAATGTCTTACAGCTATCCAAACACTGTGTCTGCATCTCTTCATTCAACAGCCACCAGGCACCTCCAGAAGTTCTGTCTGGATCTATACTTCTCACAGCTCTTGCTTCACTCTCTGCTCTGGCTAACCATGTTTTGGTGTCACCTGTATCTGGATTATATAAATATTTAATATTTATCATTGTATATCTCAAAATCCACAAGATCCTGGAGTAATTAACTCAGTAGTTTAATTATGTGTGGTGAAAATTGTTTCATTTACTGAAAACCTGCTCTTACATAATTTAATGGGACACTCCTGTGTCCTCACCATTGGGAGTAATAGCTTATTGTCTTTCCCTGTTCATCTCCTCCATGAATGCATAAACTTCTGTCATATCCTGTCTCCATCCCTTTTAATCTGTGCTGAAAGGACTAATTTGTTGAATCTGTGCCATGCAGGAGCTGTTATGTGTCTCTATTATCCTCATCACAACTTTTTGTGACCTTTTCACAAGAGCAGTCCGAGTACCTGCACAGTTCATACATGCACAGAGCAATGCTTTCCGTTGCATTCTCCATCATGTTCTAGTAACTCCTATTTGCTTATTTTAGTTTTTCAGAGACCTCAAAGCAACGAGTTGACTTTTTAATAGTCACTCCAATATTCTTTCTTAACTGTTTCTAGAAACTAGAAGAGTACCTCCTGGGGTACATATATGCACATATAATTGAATAGGTGTACTTTGGATTAATTTTCTCACTGTCTATCAGTTTGCAGGAGCAACACTGAGGTTCATTTGCCATTTTGTTATCCAGTTACTCACACTGGATAAGATCTTCTCCTATTCCTTGTGGCCAGGATTAGTTTTGACTACTATGAACCATCACTTTTATAATGTGCTATTCACAAGCGTTTTGATTTTTGCTAATTCATATGTATAGCCACCTCCTTACTCATCACTTTTTGCTTAAAATGAGGCTCTTTCAACAGCTAGCAGCTTACTTGCTACTTGTCATGCAGAATTGTTGTCAATCAACTGGTAATGCAGCTAGAGACTGAGATAATACTTTGGAACAGTTTTCGTTTCTTTGAGGCTGAGGCAAACATGTGTCACACCTGACATTTTTGTGATAACGTCAGCAATAAAAGCACCTTCCTAGGGCAATTCAGCATGTGTAACCAGCTTGTCTCTGCGCTTACTTTTCAAACATTCATTTTAGCCATACTAAGGGCAAAAATACCATTCTTCTTTAGCCTTTGAGCAAACCATTTTGTCTCCTTTGATGTCTTTACACACATATTATTATTAGCGTCTGAAATAGGTACCCAGCCATTATTTTCATGTTCACTTTGATTGCCCTCCTGGCCTTTAAAAAAATAAGCCTTTGCATTTTATAAAACAGTGCCTGAGATGTCGTTGCAAGGTCTGGCTAATACAAATTCATGGTCTTAGGAGGTCAGATCCATGAAGCCCTGACTTCCGTGTCTACTGTGCAACACTGAACTCTCAACGCTTGCAGAGCCACCATGTTCAGTACACTCTGCCCCCTCCCTCCCTGCACAGAAGAAAGGGGCCCATGTGTCATATTCAAGGAACATTTTCTTAACAAAGAGTAAATTTTTATTGTTTGACATAAGCGCTTTGCTACTTCATCAACTTTCAGCTTCTTTAACCGTAAAATGTTAATTTGATAAAAATACCACTGTGGTTAAGTGCTGTAGGAGGAGGATCAGAGAATGCGAGGCTGGTCTGAGTGTCAAAACAGCACTCGCTGTACTTTTTAAACCCAACTTAATGTAAGGGCTGCGAAGATCCTGGTTTATATAAATGTTGCTGCAGGTCACTCGTTTCTCTGGCCACAGGCATTGATCCCATAATCCTTACAGACTCCAAAAGCTTCTCTGTCAGACAAAGCTTAAGACCACTGAAAAACTAATCCAGTGCAGAAGACATCAACTTTTTTTTTTTGTGTTCACTGCCCAGTTTAAGCAATTAGGATGCTTCTGGAGAGGGACACAGCACCTAGTTTACTTCCATGAGTTAGAGCTGTCTTCTACTGGACCGTTCCTCCAAATAGTTCTCCAAAGTTACTCCACAGAGCAGCATGGGCCCTGTCTTTTCTGTTGGTGAAATCTTGGCTGTGCAGGATAGCTGGGAGGTTAAACAGGTTTCATAATTTCATCCAGCTGTTAAAAAGAAGTCAACAAATCCAACAGTATGACACTTTAAAGTCTCAGTAGCTGCCGGTTCCCTTATTTCACCCCCCTGTGGCAACCAGAATTTACGTTGTCAGTGGCTGTTTGCATTTTCTGCCTAATTCAAAATAGATCAGCATGGTTCCTGAGCTTCCCAGGTCCTTTGTCCAAGTCCTGCAGCTCCAGAGACACCTTCCCAGGGCTGCTGCCTGTTGGCCCAGGGAAGCAGCCGGCCAGCCATCCCCGCTCACTTGCCCGTGCTGGCCTTGCAGCTTCTGGGCTCTCCACCGCCCCGAGCTCTGCAGCCCCTGGCCCTGCTTGTGTGCAAAGGCTCCAGCCCTTCACGGGTAGCAGAGTCGGTGGGTAGGACCTGTATTTCCTATCTGTTGCTCAAAAAAAAAGTTTTGTGAGAGAGTAGCAGAGTCTCGTGCGACTCTCAGTGGAATGGCACCTTTTCACAAAGAGGGTCTCGTCTCACTGCTGTCATCACCGACAGCCATGTCGTGAAGAGGCACCATAGAGCCAGGCACCGACAGGCAGAGGAGGGTTTATAAAGGAGGGTCGTGATTTTCTTTGCTTCTGGAGAGGTACTTTACACTGTCCCTGAGCAATAATCACTCACCAAAGGAGAGGGGTGTAGAGCATAGGCCAGAGCTAAGGGCAGACCTTACTTTTGACTAATTCCCACCCTTTGTCATGCATATTACATGCACTGTTAGAGTTCAGGCAAAGTCTTCTCACGTTTGCCAAGAACACTTTAATCTTCCACACTAATCTGAGGAGTTTTTGTTCTCCTGTATCTCTTGGAGCACACAGAGCATAGAAGAAACCCACATTAGTTTACTTATTCACAGATAAGAATGGGAAGAAGCCAATGAGAGAAATCAGTGGCAAATGCTGGAGCCTGGGCAGAGAAGTTGCTAAAGGCACTATTGATGGAGCAGCCATCAGGGCTGCAAAGTACAAAGGGTAGTGGCAGTGAAGCCAGAGGAGAAGCTGGATGCCAACAGTGGGAGAGGGGCTGATCCTGTGCACCCCAGAGAGGGAAGGGGAAGGCCTGGAAGGGGAGGGGAGCATTGGAATTAAAATTTCTGCTGTGAGTCGTTGGACTCAGTGACAGGAACTCAAGGGCAATGGAGGGCAGAGCAGATAGCATCTGAGAATGGTGTGTGATTCCTCCATAGGAAATGGGCTGGATTCACATGTTTTACATTGTTTAACTTCAATCAGAATAAAGTACATTCATTCTCTTGTTCTTTTGTCATTATTCAAATCACTGACTAGTGCGACATGACTAATCCAGCAGAGTTTGCTGAGTTCTCAAGTGCAAATCCTGAATCAGATTAAAAACAAGAATAGGATGATTCAGCAACAACCTGGTTGCACCTATGCATGCATCATATTAACCAAGTCATTTCTTGAATGCAAATATATAATGGGAAACATTTCCTCTTGCTAAACTAATGAGAGACAAAGGAGTAGAACTGGGTTTGGGAAGGAAGAGTCACGAGGAACTAAGGGGATACAGTTAAAATCTCATGCTCTTAAAAAAAAAAAAAAAAAAAAAAAAGAAAAAAAGAAAAGCCACAGCTATTACAAAGAGCTTTCCAGGCAGAAGCTACAGTCAAGCCCACAACAACATGCTCTACCAACAGATCTGTGCTGGATTACAGCTCATGTGTCTGTGTGGTATACTCAATCATCTGCAACCCCAGGGCCCTTTGGGTGGCATCCCCATTTCCAGTGCTAATCCCTGGAGTACTGCCCCTGGGAACATGCTTGTGAAGCCTTATAGGAATGCATCTGGGCAGCATCCCAGGACATAAGGACAAGTCAAATTCTCAAATGCCCACTGTTTGTTTTCTCATTCCCTAGTTTTTCTGCATTCCCCATTTCTAGACTTTCTTTCCTGGCAATTCAACTACTTGTCAAACAGCACCTGTCACTCATCCCATCAGATGGCTCCTTCACATGTCGAAGCCAAGCAGTTCTTTCTTTATTTGTTGGTATTCAAGAACAAAGGCTCCATCGCTGCTGAGGAGTGAAGATAATTTAGCATTCTACAAGGGGGTTATGCACATAATTTGGAGAATGGTCAAGATCTGTTGACTTCTGGTGGCTATCTGTACTCTGTGGTGCAGATTGAAAAAGAGGACAGCGTGACAGGGTGAGATAGTGGTACTGATTGGGGAAAATCTACAGCATCTGCAGAGCTCTTGGGTGCTGAAGCATGCAAAGCTGCATGCAAAGCTACATGCAAAGCTGGCACTAGTGCCCCCATGAAGAGATAACATCAGGAGAGCTCCTGTCGTGAGAGAGAACCATGCAGGCAGCTGCATGCTCAAGCTTGACTGCTGTTAGTCAATGGGAAACAATTTGGAACTGGAAAGTCAACATAAATTATGCAAGGAAGCCTCCAGAGGGTGGAAGCAAGGGCAGGTAGCCTGGGAGGAAAACAGAGAAATTGTCCAAGAAGCCAGGGATCAGGTTAGGAAAGCTAAAGCCTTGATAGGATTGAATCTGGCCAGGAACATCAAGGGCAACAAGAAGAACCTCTATAGGTACATTGGTGATAAAAGGAAGACTAGGGAAAATGTGGGGCCTCTTGGGAAGGAAATGGGAGACCTGGTTACCCAGGATATGGAGAAGGCTGAGGTACTCAATGACTCTTTTGCCTCAATCTTCACCAGCAACTGCTCAGGCCACATCACCCAAGTCACAGAAGGCAAAGGCAGGGACCGGGAGAATGAAGAACTGCCCACTGTAGGAGAATATCAGGTTTGAAACAATCTAAGGAACCTGAAGAAAGTTGGAGAGGGACTTTTTACAAGGAAATGTAGTGATTGGACAAGTTGTAATGGCTTTAAGCTGAAAGAGGGTAGATTTAGATTAGATATTAGGAAGAAATTTTTACTGTGGGGGTGGTGAGGCACTGGCACAGGTTGCCCTGAGAAGCTGTGGATGCCCCATCCCTGGAGGTGTTCAAGGCCAGGCTGGATGAGGCTTTGAGCAACCTGGGCTAGTGGAGGGTGTCCCTGCCCATAGCAGGGGGGCTGGAACTAGATGATCTTTCAGGTCCCTTTTAACCCAAACCGTTCTATGATTCTGTGATTCTATGATTCGAAGACTGTGAGGCTCTGCATTGGACAGGAAATAATAAAAGAAGCAGAAGGAGGCTTCAGGAAGACCTGATTGCTCAAGGGCCATTGAGGATATAATGAAAAAGGGTATTTTCCCAGATTATACATGTACTGGGAAGGAACTACAAGCCACGGGCACTTCAAAGAACACAAAATAGATGAGGTAGTAGTCCCTGCCCAGATCCACTCCTCCTGTTTGGGAGTAGTGCTTTTTGAGTGATAGCTATGGCTCATCAATATATATGCTGGACACCAAACTGCATTAAGGAAGGATTCAGATACCACCTACTAATTGATGTTCCACAAACTTGAAACAAAACCAGCAATGACCTATATGTCCTTCCCTCATATGTAAGCGGGAAATGTTACCAGCAGTGAAATCAGCTTGCTGGAGTAATTCTGCTGACCTGCAACAACCAGACACAAAAACAAATAGCAAAGTACACAAAAATGCTGCTAAGCTGAGGGCAGCTTCCTTTGTCAGAGGAAGGCAGATCCCGCTTTGCTGGAGTTTGAGTGAGGTGATGCTGGACTACAGCACGGTATTGCTGCTTGGAAGGACTCTTCTGAGTTCTATGGCATATGCAAACCCCAGGCTAGCAGCACAAGTCCCAGATAGTGTATTTGAGATGTGAAACCTGATAAATAAACACACAAGTAAAAACAGCAGAAATATTAGATACCTTGCTAACACAAGTAAAAAAAAACAAAAACCACCAAACTTTTTACTAAAATAATTCTTCTGCACTTGATAAAATGTTCATGGGCCAGTAAGCGTGACGCTTTTCGTGCCCAAATTTTTCTGTTTTTGCTACATTCATTTGATACATTTCTATGGGTGATAAACAAATGTTCAGTATAAATAGATGGACTTTTAATATTTAAGGACTAGATAATTATCAATACTTATGGTTTATGAGCGCCACTGATAATTTTTATCTACAATTGGATAACAGCTAGGGACTGAACAAGCAGTTAATGAAAAGAGTCAGTAATTTATGACAGTATAAATCATTGTGAGCAGCCACAGGAAAGGTGAAGTGGTTGTTTTGCATTAGTTGAAGTTTCGTAGCCCTTTTCTGTAACAGGCTGGAAAAGGATGTTGGCTCTTCTCTGGCTTTGTGCAATAAGAGGTGGAGAACACTTTGAACATGGCAGTATCCTTGGGGTACAAAGGCTGCTGGTGAAGAAATCCCTGGAACTCTTTCACCAGTAGTCTGATTTGTCTGTCTGCTATTTCAGGCTCTCCCTGACATCCTGATGAACTTTACTTTTACATTTGTGCTTCCCAGTCCTAACTTCCTAAAAGACCCTTTTCCTTTCCTGCAGCCCTGTCACTTTCCCCAATCTTTTTGTCAACAGCTGCCACAGGCTACAAAAACTGAGAAACTGCCTCACTTCTGTGTTTCTTTTTGTTGAAGACCAAGAAGTCCCAGATGTGCAGAATACTCCCAGGGAGAAGAAAGGCTGTTCTCTGGGCCTGACTCGGACAGTGGAAGATGACTTCCAAGCTCTTTGGGGAGACAGTTGTGTTGGCTGATTTGAAAGGAACAGATAAGCTGCAAACTGCCAGGATGTTCCCTGAAAGATCTCTCCAGGATCTCTGTGCAGCTGCAGGTGTGTTTCAGCTGTGCAGAACCAGGGACAGGAGCTCAGAAGGCTGCTGAGTCTACACTTAGACTGAATCATCTGGACCTGGACCAAGCCAAAGAGACTAGATCATTCAGGAGTGGAGCAGTAATTACCACTAAAATAATATAAGGAAGGAGTCCTTGATTTCTTGCTCCAAAGGGTGGTGGAGCCCGAGGGAAGGTAATGTTCCAGGTACCAATGTCTCTCCACCTTGCTTGTCCTATCATGCTGCTCATTGCAGAAGTCCCAGCAGAGCCTATTGCAGAGGTCTGTGGGAAGGGATCTTGTAGACACAGAAGAAACAGAGCCATCATGCCAAGAAATGACACAAAGCCACACAGTATCTCCTCAGAAAAGCCACTGAGATTGTTCCTAAGCAGTGTATGCATTCAGGATTACAAAAACTCCAGCAGAGACAAGAAATATCCCTTTCAAACAGCACTCCAGGAGAAACAAAAACAAACCCCACTGGATCAGGAATGTTTCTGCCTTTGCTTTCCACTTTATTCAAGTACACCATAAAGGGATTTGCTTCAGGCAGGGAAAGGTGGACATCCAAGAAAACCATTGTCTTTTGAAATGTTTGCATTACCCATGTACTCTCAGTACTTCCTGCTAAAAGTCAAGGGCTCCAGCTAAGCAGGTACTTGGTGACTTGCTGGCGTATTTTAGTGGGTCAGTAGGTAATTTATTTTGTTAAGAAATAAATTTCTGACATGTTTCTGTTCCCTCTTATTTGAGATTCTTTGTCAGCACCAAAATGTGCCTTCTGCTAAGTGGTTCCTCTATGAACTGACTCTTTTATGAGTAAATGATGGGTGGCAAAACGAACTGAGTATGGAAAAGAAAAATCTATTCCTTTGTTATCTGACTACATAAGAGAGTAACATTTTGAAAGAGAGGTGGGAGGGATTTGAGGCACCCTCAAGGGGAAATGCCCAAACCCCACACATTCAGTGTTGTGTTAGCTGGGACTTCCTTACCAGAGCCCCTTCTTGACTCAGCCCGCAGCCACACTTGCCTGTAGCTCTGTCCTGCACCCTCCCATGTCCCTGCCGCCCAGCACAGTCACGTACACTCCGGTGTGTCACACAGGCTGTCCACAGCCGCAGAGAGGGAGATCATAGCTGTGCTGGGATGCCCTCCAGGAGAACCCCAGAGTAATTCCCAGCTCTTTTGGCAGGCTCATTTTTTATCCCATGCTGCTCTCTCTGATCCCAGTGGTGGCCCTGGGCTTGCGGTGCCCCTGCTGCCTACACCTTGATTACTCCTCCCCACCTGTGTGTGCAGCCCTTTCCCAGTATGGCACTGCGAAGGACTGAGAAGTCTTTCCTGGCCAGGGGAGCACAGGAGAACGGGATGTTGGGCTGTCTCGGCACATAGTCATGCCTGCTTTTTTGCAAAAGTAAAAAGCAGGAAAACGCCATTTCCCAATAAAGCTGGGCTTTCAGAGAAAATGGAAAGGAGGGGAAGAGAGGCAAATTCCATGTCTAGGTGACCCATAGGCTGTGGGGTTCAAAACCAAAATGAGACCAGGCACTGCCAGGAAGCATTCACAGTGGGACTCACCTCTTGGAACCAGTGTGGGGAACGCTGCAGCCCTCCTGGCGTCTGCACAATACAGGCTGGATCATGGCCTGAACTGTACAAAGAGCTTTGTCTGGACAACAGAAAAATGGGATTAAAACAACCTTACAGCAACTTTGTACATGTCTAGCTTGTGGAAAAAATGTAAAAGAAATCAGGCCTAAACCACACAAGATGTTTTACTGCAGGTATTTTATTGTTATGGGTAGAGTGTCAGGCAAGGGTGCTCATAAATCTGTTGCAGTAGTTTCTATTCTTTCAAAATAGATAGAATCTACTGGGAATTATTCTGATCTACAGCATTTATGTGAAGCTGCAAGGAAATTCCAGGCAAGATCAGAATTTGCAGAGTTCCCAGTTCCCATCAGAGATTGCAACTGCTGTTGAAACACTTTATTTCCAAACAACCCACAATCCCAGGTGAGGTCATTCTTCCTTGTGTCAAGACATGTTGCATTGTCATGTAGCCTATTGTACATCCTGGGAACAGGAATTTTGCCTGTAAATCAGCAAAATACACATGCATGTCTATAACTTCAGAGACACAAAATGTTGGCATAAAACCCAGGATTGTTCATGCCCTTTTAGCTATGCGCAGCTCCAGTTGGCCTGCTTAATTGGATTTGTATTTTTTTTTTTTTCTGTCACACTCACTACACTTCCAGGACTACTCACTAGTGTAATGGCAGTGCCTGCTGATGTGAAAATCACAACGAGATCACTAAAACCAGCTAAATTATTGTTCTTTTTCCTGTTGCTCTTTTGATATGTCCTATGACAGCATTGAGGTCACAGTCTGGCTTTAGGAGTAAAACAACTTGTGATCCCTTTGAAATTCCAGAGAGCAAAGGAAGATACAGAGAAGGTTGCCTAAATACTCTCCAGCAAGCCCTAGAAGTTACTGGCCAGATTTCTGAAATCCAGCACTTTCTGATAAACAATACATTTCTATACCACACCCCAGGACAGCTAGGGAGGGCTTGTGAGCTGTGCCAATGGAAAGGGGCACGCTCACCGCTCTCTCTCCTGAGGTTAGACCATCCCTTCGGATGTGGAGCCCAGAAGCCACTCCTTTGGCATGGAGGAGTTGTTCCCATAGCTTTTCCTACCAAAAGCCAAGCAGCTCGCTTTCTTCTAAGAGCAGCTGCTGGTGCTGATGATTTAATGTAAAATGCAGAACCCTGCCTCGAGGATCCTCTCTTTTTTTTCACACCTGCCTCATTTATAGAATAATTTTGGATATGCCTACATTGCTTTACATTATAGTACATTACACCATATTACAGCACACAACATTGCAATGTACAGACATAAGCTACGGCTACAGACACTAGCAACCACTGCAGCCCAGCAAGAGCAGTCTATAGAAACAGCTGGTGCTGAGGATCCAGCGGTCGCCCCGCAGACATGTGTAGAGGGTTTGCTTCGGGCCAGTCCCTGTGGACCAACTGGCAGGGCAGCTGGAGCATAGGGACTATGCTCCAGGAGAGGGTTTTCCAGTTTTGCCCAATCCAAAAGAGACCCAGGCTGATTCCCCAGTGAATCAAAACACCAGAGTGGAGGTAATCAGGTGATTCACTTCAGCAGTATGTTCCTGTTTCCAGTTAAAATGCTAATGTAGAAACATCTTTAGGTTTTCCCAAACTCGCCCAAGATTTGGAGATTTTTGCTTTGCTTGACCAGGGACCACTCAAACCTCTATCTCCTACTCCCCACACAATGCTATAACCACCAGGCTCTAGGTTAGCCCTGGCTGATGTTGGTCTCCACCTCTCCCATAGAATTTATTCAGCTGGGCCGAGGGGAACAAAACTCATCAGGACAAAAGAACCCAAGGAGGGAACAAGATAATCTGTGGGAGGATTTTCCGTAAGGACTAGAACTTGGAAAGGGGTGGAGGCTCTGGAGTCTCTGCTCCCAGCATTGTTTATGCATTTTACATTAAACACTGAATAAAAGGCTGCAAATGTGCCTCACAGGTAGCCTTATGCTTTCCTACTGACAGTCTAAACCACCAGATGAGTCAAGGACCTGCTTTGCATGCTCTCTGTCCTTCTGTGCAGTGTCCCACAGGAGTGAAGAGTGTCCCCTTCTTCCTGCCCTGCCTCCACACCTGGCCCCCAACCTTGGGAAGGAGAGATGTGGGATTGATGGAGATGTGGGATTGAAGGAGAGACATGGGATTTAATCCTGCAGTCCAAAGGAAACACAGGTCTGTGCCTCCTCCTTGCTGGGAGACAGACATACCCAGAGGGATAGACAACTATCCAGCCAGCTCCATGAGGAAAGGAGACGTTTTGTGAGGTGCCAGATCATGCCCAAGCACACACAGGCATGTCTGCATCAGGCTGACAAAAGCCTTCGGGGCCATGGGTTTGTGGTACAGAAGGGACGGGGTCTCCTGAGGGCACCCTGCAGCCATGCTGGGGGACAAGGGGGAAGCTCTCAGAAGTGTGTCCTGAGGAGCCACATTACGTGTGTCCACACAAGTGATCCCTTGAGCATGGTTTCTTTTCAGGAGCTGAGAATTTAACAACTTTCCTCCAAAAGTGATAGTTAATCCCCAAAACAATATCCAGGCTTTTTCTGACAGTGTTGCTGGGTTTGGCTAGTGCTAAGAGTTTTTCCAGTGTTCAAAGTGGTTTAGCAGCACTGATGGCCTACCAAATTAAGCTAAAATAATGTGTACAAGCTTAGACTACTTGGGGCGCGTCTACCACAGGAATTTACCAGGAATTTATCAAGATAAATATAAAATTAATTTACTTAATCAAAACAGCTGTTCTGCTACAGAAAAAGCCCAAGCAAAACCGGATAGACCTTATCTTTCAAGCATGCCATGTCAGACAAATACACCTCACATATGATCCAAGTGAATTTGATTCTGCTTCAGATTTGCACATTGGGCTGCGTGACGTCTTATTTCTGATATTTACTTTTTTTTGCTTAGTTCCTGTGTCTGGAAAAAAAAACAAACAACAACAACAAACAAACCACCTCTTCCAAACAGATCCATTAGGAAAAAAATGCATTTGCTGCTGGTTTTTAATCATGTTTAATAGGTGGCTATTCTTCAGTGTTTAATTTTTCAGTGGTCAACTGGATAATGCCTCCCAGATCTTTGGTGAAGGAGGGTGTATAACATCAGAACTTGTTAAAAAAAAAAAAAAGGAGTGAGAGTTAGCTTGCTGAGGAGTAAATTAAGCTAGTGAATCATGTGTGAACCAGGCAATGTCACAAGACCATTCGGCCTGGGGACGTGCAGCTGTACCATCTTTGGGTCGGTCCCCAGAGGCAGTGGCAGGGCTGAAGAGCTCCCTTGGGTTCGTGAATAGCTGGTACATGCCTCTGACTGCCAAAACCTTTGATTGCTAATCAAGGTTTTCCTGCACAGTGACAAAGGGGTTAGACAGGTTTGAGGATGAGTTCCAAGAGACTGTATAGGTGCTGATAGCATTTAAAGAAATGTCAGACACCTACGGTTCAGAGCTGCAATAAAGAAAACCCCCACCCAGCTGCCACCCAGCCCTCCAGGCACTGAAATTTGCCTTTCAGTGTGACCTGCAAGTGCACCCACAGCTCCTCTTTTCAGTGTCCTGAAGGGGCAACGGGGGTGGAGAAGGGGCCTCCGCCCACCCAATCTCAGTGTGGGGCAGAAAAAGGGAAATGCTGGAGGGAGAAAGTGTGGAGGGAGAAAGTGTGGGCGGCTGTTCAGCAAGTCAGGCTCTCCCTCTGGAGGAAGCCCCAGCATGACTTTATATTTTGCAATAAGCAGTGGATAAACACAAAAATAATCTGTCTGTGAGGAGGGAAACCTGAATTATGCGGTATTCCCCTTTCATCCCTAATTCCTGTGAAATACCACACAGTCCGTGCTGTTCCAGGTTATCGGTTTCATATGCCTGTGACAAGTGACAAAGTTACTCTTATTGATGTCCCTCTTTTTCCTTACATTGACCAAGAAATAGGGCGGTGTCTCTGGCCATCACCCCTCAGCTCTGCTGACTGTGGGCACACCTTCCAGCTCCATGACAGAAGGCATGTGTGTCTTTGAGTGCAAACCCCTTGTGTCTCTGGCCTCCCGTGGATATCTGAACCTGCTCCCCACCTGCCAGCATGACTGGGTGACATAATTATCGATTTAATTTTTAGTTTCCTTCTTTATACATCTAAATATTTGGGGTTTTTTTTCTCTATCACCTCTGGGCACAGGGCAGAGCTGACCAAAGTGCCAGCCTGGCCAGCTCTCACCCCTGAAGCAGTTCAGGACACTGGAAACCAGGGGGATGGATGAGGAGTTCAAATTTTTCCTTGGAGTGCATTTTATTTTACACATATCACCTACCATTTTGTGTCTGCTAAAATGATCTTCCCCCAAAAGTGCCTCAATTCTTCTCTGAAGTCAACTAATTCTCTCTCTACCTGATTTTGTCTTCTATCAGCCTCTTCTGGTCATAATAGCCTTTTAAACATAAATAATTATCACAGATGCCAAAATAAAACTGACTCTTCAACCCATCATTTAAAACATTTGCTGTGAATTCTAATTTTTTACTGTATTTATTCAGTGTTAATACAAACTCTTATTATTGTTATTGTTATTATTATTTCTCCCTTTGGTCAAGGAACCGTGGGTCAGAGCTGGGTTCAGACCCATCCAGGTGGCTGCTCAAGCCTTACCTGCACTGGGAAACTTTGCAGGGACTGGTGAACTAGTTAAAGTTTGACTAGACAAGAAACCGGAAATTGAGTAACCATGAGTGAGTGATTTTTTTTCAGACAGCCTACTAAAGCTCTGTTGGATGCTTTTCATCTGGTTTTTATTATCACCAACTGGACACATACTGTGTGCCTACCTGGGAGCTGTCTTGATTAAACCCAAGTATCAGCCCTAATAACAGGATTAAATGCTCCCTCCTGTGTCACCCAGGTCCAGCTAAAAGCTGCAGGAGTTGGTCTGGCTTTCACTGTTGTGAACTTGTTGCGGATGAAGGTTTAGATAAAAGTGCGACTTGACAGATTTTGATGGCAGGGTTCACTCTGTTACCTACTACATAGAGAAAACATACAGACAGAAACATGTGTTTACAGCTAACAGATTATATGTGCACACCCAATTCACTACATCACTTAGCAAAGATTTCAAAGTTTCATCATGCTTATTCCCAATTCACTTACCTTTTACCCGAGTATCCAGTTTTAGTTCACACCAAAGTTCAAACCCTAGGTTTCCTGAAGCAGACACTCAGGCATCAGATTTTGTAAAAATAAATAATTTAATGGTACAGCATTAGGGTCAGCTTGAGCTGGGTGCCTCCAGACAGGGACGACCCCAATCAAATAAATTCCTGGGTCTTTATACCGTTACAGACTATTCACTGTCCCCTCATACGATGGTTGGTTCAGTAGTAAAATTTGTGTCTGGGGTCTTCTTGTCCCTCACTGGATTCTTTCACTGTCTTCAAACAGGTCGTTATCTTGCCTCATTGCAGCTGCTGCTAATGGTTGTAGCCTTGAAGCCTCCATATATTCTAGTCCGTGTTTTTTCATCAGAGCATGAGAAACTGAAAAAAGTCCCAGATTTAGGATTAAAAGTTCCAGACTCAGGGCAAGCACTTCTTAGCCAGAACCACTACATCAGTGTGTTATTCTACATTATTCTTACACTAAAAATCCAGAACACAGCACATTGTACCGGCTACTAAAAGGAAAAGCACACCTAAGTGGAAATTTGGAACCTAAGGTGTCAGCAGATCTAGCTACTCACACTAAGTAAGTAAAGCTAAGCAAACAGCATACTAAATCACACAATATTATAACTCTAAGTGATTTATTCTATTCAAAACTTGCTTATTTAAACTAAATGAGTAATATCTCTTAACACTGAGAGGCGTTCCTGCTAAAGGGGAGAGCGCGCTGGCGTGCAATCCAGTTGCCATCCAGGAAGAATTCAAATGGGGCTCATGCAGTGATCTGTCGTTGGTAAAATATCTCGTTGCCTGAAGGAGCACCCGAGAAGTGTCCCAGCTCAAGGGGAGATCATCACCATGCAGCCATGCTGCCTAGCAGGGAGAGCTCGAAGGAGGCTCACTCAGGCTGTCGTATTTATGGGATGAAGTGGCTGGCTCACAGTCAAATTGCCTACAATGAGAGAGGTGTGCACGAGGCTCCTTGTACCACAACTTACCCGTGTTCACTGGGTCACTCTGCTCCTTGTGGGTTTCCTGGAGGAGTTCTTGGCCCAGCTACAGCTCAGGCCTGTGCCCGAGCTGCTGGTTTGGTAAAAGGCAAGGGGGGATGGAGTGCATCCGTCGCAGAACTTCAGCCCCAGGGACATACAGGGAATTTTACCTGGGCCATGGGGTTCACCAGCTGCTTTTCTTTCCAGCCTTTTCATATATTGTAAGTGGCATCAAAGGCCACAGTTCAATTCTTTCTTGAGGTCATCATCATGCTTTATATGATTTTGTTGTCATTGTTGTCATCGTTATTTAATAATTGCCTAAATTTCCCAGACATCCCCAAGACATCACTGAGACGGGTCCCGGGCCTGAGAAGTGCATCATGTAAAAGGTAACGGGGGGTGGTGGTGTCAGATACCAGGAGAAATCAGCCAGGATACCACTGTGGTTTTGACAATACAGAATGGCTGCACCATGCCGCTCTGGAGAGTCAAGAGCATAACCAGCTCTGCCTCTGGGTCTGAAGTATGCAAAATAGCCCAATTCTCAGCGGTCGGGAGTCCTGGGGGGTTGGGAGCTGGCAGGGTGTAAAACCTTCCTGCTTTACTGACCTCGCCGCCCCAAGTTCCTCTGATTTGTGGGCTTGTACACAAGTAAACAGCTACCCAACATCCAAGCCGGTGGAGAAAGCAGGCCCTCAGACTTGTGAAGAGCCAAACGATTTTAGGGAGCTCTCCCCCTCCTTTTCTAAGTAATAAACTCTTGCCTGCAGCCCCCAGCAAATCAGTGGCTTGAATAAAAATCACTGGAAACAGATAAAATGGTTGCAAGAACATGACTGCATGTCGGCATGGGCGCTTTGGTCTGCGCAGCACCAGGTAGGCACGGCCCCAACGGGGAATTATTTACCCAATTCGCAGATCTGCTGCAAGGTGGCAATAGTAGCTGCTATATGAAATGGGACCTGATGTTGCGAAAGGGCTGTGCAGAAGGTGGCTGAGTGGTACCTTGCAGTTTTTGAGGGGTTACACCCTTCCTACAGGCCTGGCCCAAGCCCATTGGGATCAACAGGGACCTGCTGAGTGATAAAGAGGAGCTCTGGATCTGGCCCTGAAGCATCTGCGAGACTGCAGAAAGTGCCAGTGTGATTTTTCACAGCATTGATGGGAAGGGGAGGCTGAAGTTCTGCCATAGGTGGGTGACCCAGTGGCACAGGCTAGAGGTAGCCAGGCGGTGACAAGGTGCAGGGAGTGGCACTCCTGTCCACACACACCTTGGCGGAGACGAGGCAGGGTGCTGACTGGGGCCCTTGCTAGGACTTGACAGCTGAGTCAGGGCTCTGCAAGAACCTCTCCCTGTCTCCTCCTCCCACAGACCCACCTGCCCATTGCTCTGCGTGTCAGGTGAGGCGTTGAGTGCTGCTGCGCAGAGAAACCCACCCAAGCCACCCAGCTGTGTGCGCATGCTGGAACAACAGCCATGCTCCCCAACGAGCATCGAGGGGGCAGGGCTATGTAGGTAGGAAGTTGCTGAAGTGTTATTTGCACCCCACCCCCACATTTTTTTTGGTGAAGCTGGCCAGTTTTTGGCTTCTGTGGAGGCTGAAAAGGAGGCCATTCACGTTTACATGCCTAACCTGAGAAATTCAAGCCTGACAACATGGGGCTGTGCAGGGAGACAGGCATATGCGCTTCCCCTGGCAGGGGAAAGGCTGCCGCAACAGCAGCACCCTTGCTGCACTCCATGGTGCAAAGTCCCTCCAAGGATATTTTCTGGGGTGGAGATGGTCTCTGCCCATGGCCCCACCTGAGGGAACACCAGTGGCCAGTATGGTGTGGGATTTCACATCCAACAGTCCCTCTGGCTTCAGAGGCCATGCTCTCTGAGAGCACAGCAGAAATTTGTCCCCGATGGTCACACACCAAACAACTTAATCAGCTGTCGCTCACCTCAGACATGTACATGGAGAACTCTTAAATGTGTGCTGGTCGTCCGCCTTCTCACCATGGCAAGAGCACCTCAGTGAGCATGGTGTAACAAAGGCAAGAAGCAGCATAATTGCTTTTAACCCAGGCTCCCAGCTGCTCCTTTTGCTGCAAATCAGTAAACACAGCCTACAAGCTAGAAGATGAGCTGTGCATGAGCCTTACTCAGATATACACAACAGGGACTCTTCTCCCAGGCAAGCTGCTGGGCACCTCCTGACCTTGCCGTGCCATGGTCACCATGGCGGCAATGGGGGGAGCCAGCAAGGCACCACACGCTACTTTATGAAGAAGAGAAATAGATTTATTTCAGGAGCACGGTATTAAAGCCTTGGTTCAGTAAGGGAAATAGAGCTAACAGTGGTAACAGAAAAACATACCATGCAGCTGGGAGCAGAGGTCTCCCTTGTGTTGGCTGTGGTGGTGCTTTCCAGCACGCCATCGCAGGGCCAGGGTGGGTGAGGTGCCGGGCCGGCACAGCACGCACCAGCAGGGTCTCTGCTCGACAGAGGGGCTGGAAAAGCCGAACTCACTCTAACCTGGCAGCAAAGAGCTTGCAGCTGATGTGGGGTAGGGTAGGCAGCCTAACTATGCAAAAAAGGTGGAGAGCAGGTTCAGAGCATCCTGCAACTGGTCTCATTTGCTTTTAGCGCTTTGCCATGCAGGGTTGCTTGAAGGGCTTAGGTCAATGGAAAAACAAAGCCAAAGTTGCAGGAGAGCTGGGCTGAGAAGAGAGGGGGATGGAGGAGGGCATGCAGTGGGGCTGGAGTCAAGGGCTGTTGTGTGTAACGGGAGCAGAGTCCAGCAGATGCTGCTGCTGTGCCCCTGTGGTCAGGGCTCCTGCCTGTTTGATGGGAAAGCAGAGAGGGGAGGTGGGAGGAGTTGCGGGGAATTTGCAAGAGACCTTTTCCAGAGGCTCTGATTAACATGTAGCACCACAGCCAATTTAAGCAATCTCTGCCCCAGGCATAACAAAGGGGAAATCAAAGGGTGGGGAGATGCAGCAGGGATGGGCAGGGACAATTAAACCAGCTGCCATGAGACAAACTGGCTGAACTACCACGGGGTGGTGGCTGTGCCAGTAGAGTACAAACCGGCAGTCACCAGTGAGGAGGTCAGAGATTTGGCAGGGAGACCCTCTCCCCAGGGGGGATGGCTATGAGGCAGGAGCAAGAGCAGGTACAGGGAAGGGCTGGGAGCAAGTGTGCTCGGCCATTCAGAGCAGCCCCAACTTGCAGAGAGGCGGGAGGAGGTCTGAAACCAAGAAAAGAAGCTCAGCTTTTCCCTGCAGAAAGGGTTAACTCCCCCACCCAACAAACACAATTGCCTCCCCTGTTTGGGCCACAGGATGTGGCAGATGGTGGGAAGGTGACTTGGAGAAACAAGACACTGAAAGCTGCCATTTCTGTACGATGCCACCTACTTCAGCTGAACAGAACGGGAGATGAGGAATTGTTCAAAGAGGGCACTAAAACCATCAGGGACTTGTCCTTGGCAGTAACAAAAGTCAGGGGATGTCTCAAATAAAGGAGAGTGTTCATGATTAGGGTTGCACAGTAGTGAAATGGGAAACATCCCAGCCAAACACATCTCAGTCACAATTGATCTTACCTGCTGAGTCAATGAATCAGCACTGGTGTACCTTGGATAAGCTCTGGCTCTTTGATTTACAGCTGCTCTTGGCATAAGTTGGACAGGGACTGGCACATTTGTTCCTGACCCACCTGGCTTCCAGGACACCCAGCAGCAGGACAGTGTTGCTTGCTGCTTACCAGGTCCTGCTACCATGCAGGAAATGTCCAACCAACTCAAACCCATTTACAGCACAGCCACACACACAGATGTGCTGGTGCACAAAGGACCACATACACCCAATTTCTTCATTTAAACTTTGCCTGCTTATCCAAGCTTACTATAACAACAGATGTGGAACTAAAAATCCAGCTGCTGACATAAAAACCAAGCATGAAGTTAAAATACAATAAAGAGAGCTATTGTCATATCCCCATTTCGGGTTTAGCAGACCTGCACTTTATTGTAGACCAAGAAAAACTACCCCTCCTCCATTTGAGGAAAACTTACCTGCCTTAAGGTGTTTTCCAGGTTTACTGGCATTCAGCATGGGGCTTTTTCAATCCGATCACTAAAAGTGGTGAAGCATGAGCAGGCATAATCATTAACTGGTCTCCATTCACATTCCCTACACAGCATGCGATTCACAGCATGCCCTGGATGAAAGTCCATAGCTCAAGTTGCTCTGTGAAACAGAGTTCTGGAACAGAAGCAGCTGTGTCTCCACACCTTGGGACCAGCACAACACCAGGCCTGAGCCCTCACTGTTTATCTCTGGGCAGACTGGGGGGTGACGGGATGAGGTACAGCCTGAGCACCCACCTTCCTGACCCTAAAGGAACAGCTCTATTAAGTAAAGGTTTAAACTACTGCCATGGCAGGGTGCAGAGCCTGGACAGGAAGCCATCATGAGGCCACGAGAACAACGCCTACAGTGGCAAACCTGTAGCGCTCTTCAGTTCTGCTTGCATTTTCAGTCTGCAGAAAGAAAAATACAAGCACACTAATATACAGTTTTATGTTTATTTTTTTTCCTCAAGCTTGCTGGTAGACACATTCAGAAGACTGGTAGCAATTTCTTTTCACAACAGCAATTAAAAAAGTTGTGCTGCTAAGGCAGGAAAGATCAGGAGCTTGCCAGCAGAAGAGAATAGACAAATGGCAAGGCCCAGCTCAGGCCCTCATGCAGGTATTTTTTCTCTCCTGTTGCTTGTGCCTGCACCCTGTTAGGGTTCTACTGGTTACCCATAAAACAACCAGCCAACCCAAACCCACTTACAGCTTGGACACACACAAAGGTGTGCTGGCACCTGTAAGAAAAAGCAGGAGGAAAACCACACTAAGCATATCTGCTCCTAGGGATACCTGCTCTTTATTACACCTCTTTCAAGAGTAGCTCCATGTCACAAAAACAATGAGGCCAATCCATTTGCACTGCTATAAAAAAAAAAGGAACACTGCTGAGGTCAGTTTGTCCATGGCATTTGTATTGTTGTGAGAAGTGATCAAGAATAGCACACACACGACACAACAGGGTCTTGTACTACACCCAGCTCTTTGACCGTCAAGATCCCCTGCTTGCAACAGTACACCCTTCCCACAAGTGCATACCCTGTGCACTCAAGGGATAATGTGTGCACCTCCATTAGAGTATGGGCAACAGAATTAGGGCATCAGTGCTCTGGCTGGGAATGAGGGGTGTGTATGGGCTACGTGTACTCTGGATGTAAAGTCCCTGCTTGAAAACAGTTTTTCATAAGCACTTGTCCTGCTTAAAATCTCACTAGCATTCACATAGACTCTCACTTCGTTGAGAAAGGTTAAAGTGTTTGCCTTTTATTCAGAAGACATGTTCCATTTCCAATTATACTTTTCCCTGCCCTTCAAATCAAAGAGCCCTTAGTTTCATAAGAGCACCATCAGTCTAACACAAAAAAGCAAACAAATCAAAACAAAAAAAAGTTTTGTGATGTCATATAGCATAAAGAAACAAATACAGCTAATACATTAGAGGAAAATATTTACATAAAGTTATGTATGTTGCTACAAAACTGGTAGTATGCAATTAAAAGATCAGCAAGATTACCAGGTCTGCTAGATGTTTAAAGCAAGTCTACTTAGACTGTATCTATATCATCACGCTGGTTTTAGGCATGACTTTGCACTCAGGACCTAGCTACCTCAATTACCCATGCTGCAGGTGGTGGACTTTCATACACCTTCCCCTACAGCCAGGGGTGTGCGTACAAATGTCTCAAGCTACCTGTCCAGACTCAAGCAATGCTTGCAAAGCTGTGAAGATGAAGCCTACTGCGGTCTCCTCCCTATGAATATGGTATTACAGGGTTCATCTACATATGCATGGTTAAGAAACAAAACACAGTCAGTTGTATACTGTAACACCTTAAGTAACATGGAATCTTAGATTTTTAGAAAAATATTTTGTCAGTTCACAAGTAAAAACTATCACTATTACAAAACATCTTGTAATACTAGAATATCTAGCTTGGAAAGAATTTTGTTCTTATTGCTGTTGCACATGGTTTTCAGGAGCTGTGTCAGCACAAAGATATTAGTGGCTTTCCCACTTGTCATAGTCAGCTTGTAAGGGTACTCATAGGAAGATACACCTTCCTATTTAAACCCCATACAATTTTCATATGTTTAGGCTGCCCTTTTTTCAGACGTGCATAATTGACATCTGACACTATATATCAAAGTGTTGCTCAACTTAAATTCTTATAACAAATTTGCAGCCTTTAAACAAAGAACATTCACTCCAAAAAGAGTGAACACCAGCTTGACACCACCTTAGCTACATGTAAATCCTATAACTGTGTTCTGACAGCTATCAGATATTAACTCATTCATTTCATTTTGTTTAGTTTCTTCCTTATTCTCATGGTTGGGGTGCTGTTTTGGATTTCCAGCTCTTTTAGACCTCCTAAGGAAAAATTTTGCCAGTAAGTAACATAATTCAGCCACATTTAAAATAATGCAAATGCTGGACACAGCAATCATGAAGATAGTAAACACTGTCTTTTCAGTAGGTCGAGAAACAAAGCAGTCTACTGTGTTGGGGCAGGGCCAAGCATTACACTTCATTAAGCGAGGCATTCGGAACCCATCATACATGAAATAAAATGCATACATGAAGACTGCTTCAAAGACCAGTCTGAAGAAGATGCTGCTAGTGTATGTCCACCACAAGGAGCCCTCAATACGAAACCTCTGTGTTCTGATTTCTTCAATGTCCTTGTATTCACATTTCTGGTCTCCCTTTCTGAACTGCCTTTTCTTCTCATGCCTCCTGTAAGCTACGTGCATGGCCACCAACAACGCAGGAGTGGAAACAAAGATTAGCTGCAGGGCCCAGAGTCTGATGTGAGAGATGGGGAAAAAATGATCATAGCAAACATTCTTGCAACCAGGTTGCAGAGTGTTGCAGATAAAGTCATCTTGTTCATCTCCCCAGACTCTCTCTGCAGCCACAACCAGGATCATGATACGGAAGATGAACAGGACTGTGAGCCATATCTTCCCAATGCTGGTGGAGTGCTTATTTACACCTCCTAAAATGGTATGCAGAGCTCCCCAATCCATTGTCTTGTTTCAAGTGTCTGACCTAAGGCAAGACAAATAAAAAAAAACACCACACATTAATCAAGATCAGAAAAATTCCATCAAGCACGTGGTATAAAAATAAAGGCAACATCATCATATAATTGCAGCATACCCATTGGCTGTGGTAACATTTTGTTGATGCAGTGGGCTTACCTGTAAACTGTCATAAATTAATAATCTAATCACATACCAGCAGGTAGCATTTAATTACTTGATTACACACATGGTATCACATCCATTCGACTTCTAGGTGTATTTGCCAACTGGAAACAGCCACATTAAGTAGGAAAAGCAGACAGGGGAAATTGATAAAAACAGCCTTAATTAAAAGCTACAACTTCTAGTAGTTTGATAACAGTAAGAAAAGAAGATACATCAGCCATGAGTAAGGTATGTGTTATGTTAAAGAATATAGTGTTAGACAGCTAGAATTCCTATATAAATTAAGCCAAGTTGGCCCATATGCTTTAGAGCGTAAACAACATTTTCATGTGTACATTCCAGCAGTAAAGACAGACCTTGAGGAACTGCTGCCGATGCTCTGCACCTTCTATGAGCAGGTCTGGATAACCTGCACTCACAAAGTTAAAAAGTGTGACTGCAGGGCTCCGTGTTGTTAGTTGAAGTAAATTCCGCAATAGCTTGAGGCAATGAAAGTGAAGTCGTGGTCATTACCAGTCTTGAGCTGGATGTTTAAAAAGATTCATCCCAAAATTGCATTTCTCTCTACTAAATAGAGAGCCAAGGGTAACTAGACAAAGACTCCTTCATTGTCAATGCCTGTCAAGGCGATTCCTCCCCCCTTGTAACACAGACTGCATTGCTCCTACAACAGGGGAGACATTTCAGAGGCTGAAAGACTGCTAAAGTCAACATTTGAAGTGTTCAGACAGGCCAGCAGTAGCTCAGAGACTTTTCAACAGAAGCATATAGTTTCCAGTAGGTGAGTTTCAAAGTACTATGACTGTAATGAATCAAAGGGTTTCACTTTTGTCTCCCAGATACCTTCCCAGGAACACCACCATTGTCTGAATTTGCTCAGCTTCCACAAACAGCCTTTCACAGAGAGCATTCACAGGCATTTCAGCCCACCTACCCCCCACTTCAGATGGATTTACAGAAAGTTAGTTTGCAAGCTACTCTGAATTCAAGCAGCCAGCATTTCTTGTGCTTATCAGCCAGGACCCTCCAAGAGTGCTCACAGATCTCTTTGCTCTGAAATTCCTCATGAAGGTTATAATTTCTCAACTTTGTTAATTCATTTGTATGTGAGAGACCAGCTTTCTTTGGCATTTACAACAACGGGCACCAATAAGCAAAATCACATTTTCAATGTTTTCTAGAAGAGAGCAGCCACTGGCACAAAGGCCATCATATCCACCATGTGACAGAATTTTTAAGATTTTCCTAACTCTGAGCTGGGTCACATTGCATGAAGAAGAAAATGAAGACATTTCTTTGCAGTTGTCTTCCCTGTCACACTCCAATTCTAAGTACTGTCAAAAACCTTTCTGCTTTACTGATCATATATAATTCTGATGTAAGTCACATATAATAATTCAGAGAATCAAAGCACAGAACAGCTCAGGTAAAATAAGGAGATTTGATCATTATACGAATGCAAGGTTATATTCTTATCTTGATAAGTTATTTTTCTAAGAAGAAAGTTTATTTTTTAATATCATGTAGATATAGATGTATAGATATATACAACCCTATGAGGGTACAGGAAAGACTCTTAATAGCAGAGATACTTACAAAACATACTAGCCAGATTTTCAAATATTTGTTTCCACCCCTTTTCTGCCATTTGATTTTTCATCAGACCAGCCTTTCTTTCAGGATTTGCTTTGGAGATTATTGTATGTTAAACAGAGGAACAGTTATAACTTTATTACTGTTTTTTATTACTGTTCTGTTATTATTACATACATATTGTAATTACAGTACTTAAAAAATGACATTACAACTAAGTTTTATGACTAGAAATACTTATGCACACCCAAATATAAATCCTGTAGAAAAGTGGCACCATGTAAACTGCAGTATTACACACATCATTCACCCATCCTTTAATTCCAGCAGACTCCTCGCATTTTTTCCTCATTGTTCCTTCTTCTCCCCTGCCTGTCAGCCACCTTCTTGCAGTATGAAAGGCTGAGAAGTGGAACCTGTGTATCCCCTCTTCATAATCCCTGTTTCTTATGTTTCATCTCTTGCTGTATACCAATACTTCTGGCCTTTCTGTTACCACAACTTCACAAGGATTTGTTTCAAATCCTCCCTTCCTGTTTCCTTGTACAGAAGGGCATCCAAAATACATGAATGGCTCAGGGTGTAGTTAAAGGGCACCATCTCTTCAGTAGCAAAGTTAGCTCAAGATGCTTGCCCACCACTGTTTGTTCCTGAGGTTACACTGTAGTCCTGTATCTCCAGCAACTTTGTGGGGGCACATTATAAACCAGGTGGTTTGTTCAAAAGTTATTCCTAGTACTAATATGTTTTGGTTTTTTTTTTTTTTTTTTCAAATCTGATCCATTTCACTGATCTGCTTTAGAACACAGACCCACAAAGCATCTGAAAAGCACAACTTCATTTTAAAAAACATGCTGTAATTTACAAAGCATGGGAAGGAATGAGCAGTCAGTGGGGAACAGGGGTTGGCAAAGCTTCATTGCTGAGGGCAATCCATAGTGAAACTATTAATCTGACCTGCTCCTTCTCCTTTGGAACTGTATTGTGCTTGCTAAGCCAAAACTTGGTGCTTCAATTCTAGCAAAAGCACATCCATACCTGGATCGATGCATAAAAAGCTAACACTTTGGCAAGGCAGCCTTTCACCCCAAGTCTCCTAGTGACATCTCTTCCTTCCCAAGAAAAGCTTTTGTCTTTAATATCTGCCCAACACCCTCCCTCCACCATTCCCACCTACTTTTCCAAATTCTCCAGCTATCTCTTCAGTTCCTCCTACCACTATCCCCTATTCTTCCCACTGCTTGCCAAGATATGCCAAGATAATCACCAACCTTTGCCCCTTCTTGCTGTACCCTCATGACCTCTCAGGCTTGTTTTTAAGCTGGTGGGAAGTCATATGACTTCTAGGACACTCCAGAGACTGTTACAGGCACTGATGATACACCAGTAAAGTCTCACTATTTTCTCCTTGAAGGGTGGCACATTTGAGATTGTGGGGCTGTATCCAGGCAGCCTGAATTACATCCAAATACTCTGGCCCTGGTGTTTCCTACTAGCTGGCTTTAAACAGCTCTCAATGTAATTTAGAAGATCTAATGAAGGCAATTCATGCTGAATCTATCTGCCTTAAAAAAAAAATTCAACTGGTCACAAAAATAAGCCTTTCCAAGCCTCCCCATAGATCTCTGTTTGCTACCAGTTAAACCTTCTGTTCCATTTTGACAATCAGATGATCACAATAGTATATGGCTGTTACAGTAGGAAAAGATCATCATACTCCACTGACAAGTTAGTTACAAAGGAAATGGTTCTATATGATCACAAAACATGTAGAGAGGCAAGTGTTTTATTTTGGGGTGGGGGGGGATAGAGTGTTGTTTTGTTTTTTCACTAGTAGACAGAAGCAAAAGAACTACAGCTTAATTGTTTCTGTAGTTCTGCAGCTTCTGGGTAGTGTTGCTTTGAACTCTGCGCTGCCATGGCTAGACTGCCTTCTACTTTAAAGCTATCTCCTCTACGCCTACATTAAACCACAATCACAGCACCTGTGCATAACACCCAGTGAAAATCCCTGCAATCTACAACACTGAGTACAATTATCATTGAGCTCCTATGTCTACGAGTACGGCTAGTTAGCAAATGCTTTTTTCACCCTGTTAAAGACTGTTAACACTGGGAAATCATTAGTCAATGGCTAAATCCACAGCTTCAGCAAACCACAACTAGAATACAGCAAAGGTAAAAACAACACAAGACACATTCCTTTCACATATGCAGCATGATAGTTGCTGCTATAAGATATTATCAAGCAAAAGAAGTAGTTGCTAGCAGCTGTTACAATATTTGCTTATGCTATAGGAACATCTAGGAGTCCCAGTCAAGAAGGGGTCCACAGCATGCGAATTTATGCATAAATTCAGAATAAGATTATACCCTGCTCCCCACAGCTACAAACTGGATACCAATTTACTTACTCTGCTGGAATTACACAGAAATGCAGAAGGTGTTCATGATGCCTCCACTCCTATCAGAATTTTACTGTAGGGCGTACCAAGAGTTACCAGTTTGGTGGGACACTCAACTTTCAGAGTGACTCCAGATACTGATCAAAGACAAGCAGTCTGCCAAGACAAAAGTCAATTTAGTTAACCAGGATAATCTTTAAGCAAAAAAGCACTGGTCTCAAGTGTTCCTCCCCACCCCCTAAGCTGAATACAAAGACAACACAGATGCCCGAGAGTGGCAGTTCTAACGCAGAATTTTTGCCATAGAAAAGCTTTAGAACATCTAAACTGCTTCAGACCCAAGATCATTACCAACATTATTTTATGACCCAGCTTCACAAAAGAAGTCTTGCTGCACGTTGAGGTCCAGTATGCATTCAAACACGCTGCTGATACAACTTTCCCGTCAAGTCTTGATCAAGACAGTTGTGCTGGGAATACTAGCTCCTACAGGGGCTGATACCAGCATCAAGGTGTCTTTGAGCTGTATATGCTGTTTCATACCCAGATTTGAAAAACACACAGACCTGTATTTCAGCAGGTTTGTATCAGCATACCTTCAGCCTGCAAACTGGGATCTAGTTTATTCCTAAGCAAAACAGTAAGAGCTTAATTGCTATTGGGTAGATTTTGTTATTCCTATTGCTGAATTACTTCTGGTGCTGTACCACAAGAATAGCAGCTCTGCCAGGACTGAATCAAGGAACTTCTAATACATACAAATTAACATTTTCTAAAGACAGAATTTTATTTTGCTAAGGCTGACACAGTCTACAGCAATTACTTGCTAACTCTCTCAGACTTCCTACCTAATCGTCAGCCTGCCCCATGCCTCAGTTTCCCAGACATTAGAGTGGAGATAACAAAACCTGACCATCTCACAGGGCTGTCCTGAAATGCTCCACTACAATTATAGGCTTCAGAGGCTTGTACTTTCAGTGGATGGAGACAGGTAAGTACCAGCTCAAAGTTGGGAGTAAAGAGCTTGAATTCAATCATCCAGGATGTTCTTGCTACCCAAAAAAGAATACAGCTCCTTACATTGCTATAGCTTTAATGCAGAGTTCAAACTAAGAAAATACACCTTGAACTCGGACTTTGGCAACCAAAATCCTTTAAAATTTCACTAGTACAGACAGCTTTAATTTTACAGCAATATATTAGAAACTTCAAAGAGCATGCTAGCTGGAACACAAATACCAACAACTCTACTTCTTCCCTAAAAAGTTGAATAGACATCAAAAGAACAGTCCAACAATCACTAAAGCCTGTACAGTTCTCTCTACTAGCTATTAAACTTTGTTCTGAACACCTATCTCCAGATCAGAGTGGAAACTGGAGAACAGAAGAGCCATGACAGAGATTACAGTATATCCAATTCCACACAAGAACAGGCAAAGACTAATCAAGAACAGGAAACCTCTGACAGTTGCAAGTCTGAACACTACAAGCATTGTACTTTTCTTCTGCTCACATTTATGAAAACAGGAGGCATTCTTTGCTCTAATTAAACCCAATATGAAACCCAGAGATAGCCTTTAACACAACAGATTAGGACCCTGCATGCATGTAGTTAAATGTTTAAAAAGTTTACCAACAGTGTAAAGGGTTCAGTTCTACCCACAGTGACCCCCTTATGACTGTTCCATATTCATACCCCACACAAATTTTAAGTCATTTTCCAGGCGTGCTTGGAAATACCCATAGCTATTTTACTGGCCTACAACTGTAAACGAAGGATTACAATCCTCCAGAACATCTCTGCACAAAATTCACTCCACTTGTGAGAAACAGGAAATCAGAAGTGCCAGTCACACTTGAAGGCATAACAAGACAGCACAAGTCCTATTACAATTTGGCCCGTCAGCCATTTTCCCCTGTAAACCTTTCCTTCAAAATGTGCTTTAAATTTCTCACTTTGAAAGAACGCCAAATTCTTGAGGATTATGTCTTCACTGATGCCAAGTGTCCTATTTCCCATACTTTAGTTTTATACACAGTGTCCTGCTCCCAGTCAGGAAAGCAGCAATTTTTAGTTATGACTTTTTAATGTATTTCTTGGGGTTTTTTTAATCTGTTATTTAAGTCTTCTTTCCTTTCACCCAGACCCAGGCAAATGCTTACATCCCCTTTCCAGATCTGACCACACTCACGTCAATGTAACATTTCCTACAAAGCTGGAAGGTCACTGTCTTTCACACAAAGAGATCTTGCACCCTTTCGGAAGTCCTAATTAAACTTATAAACACTAAGTTTTTATACTGAAGTGCAGTTTTTCCTTGAGCATGTATTTTGTTATCATTTCTTTCATCAGAAGTAAAGATAAAAGCAGTTTTTTCCATTTAAAAAAGTCTACTATAGGAAGAAACATTTGTATGAGATAGAATTAGTTTTCAACTTTGTTTTATCAATGAATAAATGTGTTTCTCTTTTTCCATTCTCCTTCTGTTTTGACAGCACATTATCGCTCCTCAGGTATCATCACTTCCAGTTTTTCCTTCCACAAACTGGTGTTTAGCCAGGCAAGAGTCACAGTTCTCCTTTCAGATAACTCATCAGTCATCATGAAGTAACAATTAAAAGCCATGAAGAACAGAACAAGGAAAAACATCCAAAGAAAAAAAAACAAAGATTACACCCAGGCTCCTGTTTGGTGCAGTTTCTGGTACCACTGTTTTCATTGGAACTGTTCACATGAATAACACAAAGAATCAACTTGTAAAGCATCCTCTTTATTCACAGGTACCACTGAGTTTATGCAACTACTGTTAAGACCGTGTACATATATCTCAAAGTGCTGCTATTTTTCTAACTACTGAGATAGTCTGCTACACCTTTTTTAACATTCAATTACTTTTTGCACAAACTGAATGAGGTTGCCTGGGTTATACTTCAAGGGATGCAAAACAGCAACACAGACAGAGGCCCAAGCTTCAGAAAGTTGAGAGAACTAGCTCTGTCAGGACACAATTAATTCCTCCAGAGAAATATTTTAATTCACAGCTTTTTATTGTTCCATTTAAAATTTTGTGATATGCGATCCTTCTACAATTATGAGACTGATAGTTCTGGGGACTGAAGTCTCTCAGAAACCCTGACATGTGCAGTAGAAGGGCAACCTCATAGGTCTGCAAACATGTTAGAAATCCCAGCTGGACAATTACAGTGCAATGCCTAGTTGACACATGGAGGTAGGTCCTTCTTCCAGGCTAAGGCTTGGCTCACCATTGCCTTGTCCTCCAAGCTAAATTTAACACAATCATGTGCACATCCTTCTGCCTGCAGCCTTTCCACTGGGGCTCTTCAAGGTAAGTATTTGGTAAGCAGGATTTCCAGGATGAACAATGGAGAGCAAGAGATACCAGAAACCATATACAGCTTCTTTAACAAAATCAAGGATGAAAATAGATTTTACTCTGCTCTTGACCCAGTGCACACAGATGTACACTGTGATAACCCCAAGCAGAATCTGGGCTCAAACCCTCATATCATTTCACATATGCCATAGTCAATAAAATCTGCCTAGTGATCAAGTCACAAGATTTGGGTTTCAAAGAGAATTCCTAAGACAAAAGGCCACTTCTTTCTTTCAACCCTTTGCCTGTTCTCTGAGGCTATTTCCAGGCTACATAGTAAAAACTAATAGAGCACAAAACAAATGAATTCTTCTATGGGGGAGGACAAAAAAAGGAGAGATTCTTCAACACAAGAGACTGAAAAAGTAACACCCAATCTAAGAAAGCCCAAGGACAGGACCAACAGCCACACACAGCATGCCACAGCCATCAGGGACTGCTGTCAGCCGAGCTCTGCTCCTGCCCTTACTCCAGCACATCCCCTCTCATTCTATTCAAGGGCTCGAGTACTCACTCCCTCTGATCTTATCCGGCCCAGATACTCCAAAATACATTTATTTCTGACTCACACCTCTCATGTCCTTTTCCCCCGGTAATTCTGCGGAATGTTTCCAGCGTGTGCTCAGACGCTCGCTCACAGGAGCTGTCAGTTTTACTGATGCAAGCTGTTTACCTTCATGCAGCTCTCTTAATGTCTGTAGGCGTGTCGCAAATTACCTGTAATTGCGGAAGCCTTTACTTTGCTTGGCGTTTTAGCTGGTCGGGTACTTCACATAACGTGCTTACAAAGAGCTGCTGGGAAAAGACGATTAAAAAAAAAAAAAAAAAAGAGGGATAGTTAAGAGTTAAATGGATAATTAAAGAGTGACTAGAGTATTCCCAACCAAAACTGGTGGCGGGGTTCAAGCACTCTCCCTCACGCTTCAGCCCGGAAAGCGAAACCGAGATCTCCCAGGCCCAGCGGGGTAAATCCTGTCGGGCACAGGGGGGAGCGCACACACCGCCCCGCCGCCAGCCGCTGCCTGGCCCCACGGGCGAACCCCGCTCCTCCCGCCACCAGAGCTCCCAGCTCCGCCGCGGACAGCCCCAGCCCCGCACTGGGGCGCAGCAAGTGTGGCGGCAGCGGGAGAACAGCCTGTCCCGCCGCGCCCCCACCCCTTCCACCGCACCCTCTCCTTACGGAGGACACGCGGGAACAGCCTCCCCCGCCATCGCCAGCTGAACTACCGGCCGGCCCCGTCCCGCCGCACCCCTCACCTGCCTCGGTAGTGCCCACAGCTGCAGGGGGAGGTCAGCTCCGCTGAGAGCCCCCGGGACTAGCCACCGCGGGGCTCAATGCGGGTCCGACAGTACCTGAGGAACGGCCGGCCCCAGCTTCGCCGCCCCGGAGTTTTAAGGTCCCTCCCCGTTCACCTGCCGCCACTTTTAACCCGCCCCTCGCCCGCCTCCGCCCGTATCCGACTCCTCAGGCCGTCCGCGGAGGCGGCGGGAGCCCGGGGCGGGGCCGGGCCGGGCGCCCGTCCCCGCCACTGTGCCCCGGGGAGGGAGGGTCGCTTGGAGACCGGGGGTTTGGATGTGAGGGAAAACAGCCAAAATGAAGGGCAGGCCGGCTGAACTGAGCGTGGAAGAGCGGGCACAAGGGGTTGTGTCTGTCCCGGGGGTCGCCCACTGCCCCCCGGCCGCTCCGGGGCTGGTTTGAGGTTGGAGGGGGAGAGCATGGGAGGAAGGGAAATAAAGATAACAGCAGACGAGCGGTTTTTTTGTTTTGTTTTGTTTTTCCGAGGAAACGCGTATCTATTTAAGATAACAGGGTTGTATTTCCATCTTGTCAAATCCAGGTATTCAAAAGGGCGTTGGGTCAGAAAAAAACGAGGCCTTTTCTCCTGGAAATCATGAAGGGATTACCGGCCAAACACAGAAGGAAGAGCCAGTAGTTTTTGGCAAAATTTTTAAGGTTTATTTTCAAGTGTGATTGAAATGCTACAGCAGTGCCCTGCAAATTCGCAGGCTTTCACGGAGCTGCAGATACTTGTCAGTGCAAAGACCTAGTTTGGAAAGTTTTCTGTTTCCAAGGAATTCCAAGTTGCTGAGGAAACAATTTACTTTGGGTTCAAAAATCCCTGCCCAAAACAGCATCCTCCTTCTTGCACGCCTGCATCAAACTAAATAAATGGTTTCTAATCCTCTTCACTAAACTTCCAAAGAAAACGTACAGCGCAACTGCAACAACAATACATAGGCACAGGTTCTGGGTGAAAAATTTGTGTATTTGCACTTGTTTAGAGTATAAGGACTCGAGTGATAAACAATTTCCAGCTAAATTCTTCTGCCCTTTATCTCCACTTCCTGGAATAAAAATAATTCCAAGGAAAATGTTTTGCAAAAGTCAATAGCTTAGTTGATCTCATGCTCAGGAAGAAGAGGTAGAAATTTCTAGCACAAGCAACTCAGTCTTATACTTGAAAGTTAAGAAATTGCCATTAGCTGTGGTTTAAACATTAGCCTCTGTGTCTTGTGGTGCTCATCTTTACCACCCCTTCTTACCCTTGTGCTTAGATGCATGGAACCCACACGTAAGGACCATGGGGAAATGCACATTGGAAGGGAAGTCAGGAGCCCTCTAGTCCAACCTGCTGGTCAAAGCAGGGTCAGCTCTTATCTTGGACCATCCAATAGTTACACCCCATCCATGGGGTACCCAGCACTGGCTGCAGCTGGAACCAGTTCCCTGCAACAGCTGTAGGACCAGGCCCAAGGTATGCGATGCTATGCTGAGCTAGCCAAGCAATAAATACCTGAGGCCTGATTCTTCCAGTGCTTGCTGACTTCTGTGGGAGTTGTGTGTTCAGGTGACGTTCAAGGTTCATGGGTATGGCATGTATGAGGAAGGGAAGTGGCTCTGGAGCTGGCCACGCATCTGCGCTTTGCCTAAGGGGAAGCCTGTCTCCTAATGTAAGAAAACTTTTAGAAGAGACATCTGGAGCTCGTCTGTTTTTCCTTCTTTTCCAATGACCTTCCAACATGTTTCAGTGACCTTGAAAAAGTAAAATGTGTCCCCTCTCTGTCTTTCCAAGGTCAAAACACTTTAAACACTGGGTATATTTAACTGCAGCAGAGGATTTTGAGTTTTGTGCTGTTTTTCAAGGCTGTGTTTGCTGCCAAAAAGAGGGGGTTTTTTTGCAGTGAGTAAAGTATTACGAAAAGCAAGTGGAGACAAGACCCTATGGATCTCACTGTGAAGTTACCTGAAGGAGATGACAGGCAGGAGTACAGAGTGGACCTCTCTGAGCTGCCTTGCATCAGATCTTCACTGTGCTGCCTTTGGGAGGGTGTTACCACTGGCGGCCAACACCTGATGTTTATCCCAGGGCAGAAACACCCAGTTCTGGAAACAAAGAAAAAGTCTTTAGCGGTGTTCTGTGTTTTAAAAATGAGACAATATCAAACTAGCCATTTTTTATCTGGAACCATGGTGGGGAGAACAGGGTGAATGGGTAGTGGGGAGCAAGGGGCCAGATTCTCCTCTGATGGGTTTTTTTTTCCATCTCTCATCTGTTCAATGCTGCTTCTCTGACTTGTAACATCAGCAATGCTCTTTGATTATGAGTGATGATGCAAGGGACACTGGAGAGAAAGAAGGAGACATGTGTCAGTGCTAGAAATCTATGGAATAGAAAAAGGGTTTCCTAGTTTTAATCCTAGGGTTTTCTCTTTAATTATGAGGAAAAAATGAAATATATTGAGTAATCAACCACTTAGTAATGAAAGCTAAACTGTACTTACTCCTTTACAGATGAGGAATGTTTTGCGTATTATTTACCCAGCATATCAGAAGTACTGTTTGATAAACCTGTGAAATAAATATATGTGAATTGATTACTTTTGAATTATGACAACCCCTCCCCCTGTAATAGCTGCAGCTGTGCACTATAATGTGCATGAGTATATTTTGTTTGTTGACATGATTTTTAAGTAAAAAGGAAGAAGAAAGGGACAGATAAACATGGAAACCATATTATTGACATATAAACAAAGAGAAAAATTAAAGTTACAGATTTTCGGAAACCATGTGTTACTAGGTACCTCTCATGATAATGCAGATACAAAGGAAACATCTTTTAAATACATTTTTTGGAAAATAAATAGAGATAGTTATCACAACATAATATTGAGGACCAAGAGTAGCTTTAGGTATAAAGCCTAACTTTAGGATCAGGCCAGTCTCTTTGGTAGTGCATATCATCATCTATAAGGTCATAATCACAGGCAAGGCTGCCTATCCTGTAAGAACATTTAAATCTCAACCACCATTTTTAAAATACTGGCATAGGTCAAGTTTTCCTCCTGGCCACTCTAATCAAACCAGAGCCTGAGATGACTAGAACTTTTGACTGAAATTTTAACTTAATTTTCATGTATTTCATTAGACTGAAGACTCATACAAAACAAATCCCATTTCTCAGTCTTCTTATTATTCAGAAGGGAAAAAAACAAAACCGAGAAAAAAAAAATCACCAGGAAGTTGCTTTTCCATTTGCCCATGGCAGACTGCTGCTCAAACATTGTGGTGAAGACTGGAAGTGGGAGGTTTTTCTTCCTGAAAATTTTTGGTTCCTTTCCAAACCTTCACATCTCTAATTAGACTCTTGGTGCCTTCTGACTATTTAGCAGTTCAGAGTGGGGGGAAAGAAAATTAAGTCCAGTCCCTCGGTGTAAAACTGTTGTGCAGGTGTTTCTCAAAGTGCATGGTCGCCTGTGGCACATTTATTAGGGACAACAGGCATGCATATGGTATTCATTCTATATACTAATTCTTGGATCAAGCACTGTCCTTCTTGTATGCTGCTCAGGAAGCTGCTCTTCTTCAGCTTTTATTTGCAGTTTAATTTACTGTCTGATGTTCCTCCAGGGATTGTGCTTGGCCCTGATTTACACACTCTCTGGGCAAATCCCAGGACCTAATTTAGCCAGAAATGACACCCTGACACCCAAAGAGTCACTTCCTTTTCAATATAATTACTTTAATGACAGTGTGTAATATTATAAAGGTTGCCCATGTAATATCGCTGTTTATTTACATTTACAGCTCCTCAAGCATTTGTAGGGCTATGACAAGCTTTTTCCCACTTACAGGGGCTTTACAGGTGCTCTTGCAGAACAATTAGGATTGCACTTTTTTTGAATGATGGGGCAGAGGGGGCAGATGTCTGTCTCCCTTGTCTTTTTGACCTCAGGTTTTCCTCATCAATGAAACTTTGCCTTTTTTATTTTCAGTTAACTGATACTCATTAAATATCCCAAGAGAAACTTATCAGGTGCTTTCCTGTAAGGTTGCTCAGTGATGTTCCCTGCTTGTGGAGATAGAAGAAGGAACAGAAGAGAACTGAAAACTCCACCACAACACCAAATGATAAGGGGAACCAATGAAAGGGGATGAAAATGGTTCCTAGGACTGCCAGTACATAACCAGCCTGACTCACACCAATTCATATAATTTGCACTTTTAACCTCAAAATAGACATCCACAGCTGGTTTAGCACAAGTGGCCTAATAGCCACGCTCTTCCAGGATGCCACTGGAAAGTGTAACTCTCCTGCATGCTATGTAGGGTAAACTAGAATCATCATCAAGCACCCATCAAAGCCTCTTAGTTAATTTATTAAAATGACAGCTCTGGATATCCAGCATCAGCTTGATTTGAAAGGCAGAGCTTTCTCCATCCTTAGGCAGCCCAGTAATTTTTGCAATGCTATTTCTAATTTGGAAGCTGACAGTTTCCATCTCCCCACCCCTTTGATTTATTACAAATATTTCATCAGACCAGCTGTAGTCTGCCGTGTCCTTCTTCACTCTGGGAGAAAGGAAGACAAGAAGGGCTGTCAGCAGCGATGCACAGTCACTGTTGTGTTTCTCCTGGAGCAGGCAGCTGCAGCAGGAGCCCTGGTGGCATCTAGCCGAGGCTCTGGATGGACCTAAGGAGGCTTCTAGCTCATTTAATTGCTTCATTGTTCCCTGTTTTGATGTAATAAGGTCATTGTTCCCCAGTTCAATGTAATTGAGTCATTGTTACCTGATTTAACTGACTGATTGCTGCTTGACTTGATTTAATTAATTACCACCTGACTTGCTGAATAAGCAAGCTCCTGCTACCAGTTGCCAACATGGCTTCTGACCCATGCTGCCTGCCTCTGCTCCTTCCTCTCTCCCAACCTGCTCTTCTCCTGGGACCTGCTCTTCTCCTGGGACCTGCTCTTCTCCTGGGACCTGCTCTGTGATGTCCTCTAGCCACATCCTCTGTTCCCTTCCTGCTTCTCCATTCTGTTCCTGTAGCTCTTCCCTAATCCCGGGAGCTTCTCTCACTCATCCTCTAATCCTCCTCTTCCTTCTCCTCTGCTTTTCCCTGGCTTTAGCCTTGGGCATGCCTCCAGCTTTCCTCTCAGAGCTCTCATCACTACATCCCCCAGTAACCTTCCCTGCTGTGTGTTCCTCTAAATCTGCTCCTCAGCTCCCCCAAAGGCTTCATATTTCACTTGCTTCATGTGTCCCAGATTGCTCTTCTTATGGTGGAGTTTTTTTTATCCTGTTCTACCTAGCTATCCTACACAGGCAGCAAGACTTGTTTGGTGCTCTCCTTTTTCCTTCATTTCCTCTTCTTGCCTGTACTCAGTTTTCTCTTCCTTTAAGGTATCATCCAGAAGCTTCTCCCCTTGTTGCATGTTACCTAGTATTGTAAAATCACAGAATGGTTTGGGTTGGAAAGGTCCTTGAAGATCCTGTAGTTCCAACCCCCCTGCCGTGGGCAGGGACACCTCCCACTAGCCCAGGTTGCTCAAAGCCTCATCCAGCCTGGCCTTGAACACCTCCAGGGATGGGGCATCCACAGCTTCCCTGGGCAACCTGTGCCAGTGCCTCACCACCCTCACGGTAAAAAAATTTCATCCTAATATCTAATCTAAATCTACCCTCTTTCAGCTTAAAACCTTTACCTCTCATCTTATCACTACACTCCCTGATAAGGAGTCCCTCCCCAGCTCGTCTGTAGGTCCCCTTTAGGCACTGGAAGGCTGCTATAAGGTCTTCCCCCAAGCTTTCTCTTCTCCAGGCTGAACAATGCTGACTCTCTGAGCCTGACCTCATAGGGGAGGTGCTCCAGCCCTCTGACCATCTTTGTGGCTCTCCTTCAGACCTTCTCCAACAGGTCCATGTTCTTCTTACACTGAGGGCTCCAGAGCTGGATGCAGTATTCTACGTGGGGTCTCGAGAGCAGAGCAGAGTGGGAGAATCCCTTCCCTCAACCCACTGGTCATGCTTCTCTTGATGCAGTCCAGGATACAGTTGGCTTTCTGGGCTGCAAGCAGACATTGCAGGGTTGTCTTAAGCTTCTCACCTAGGCTCTTTGCTCTTCTTTGTTCCTTCCCTGTACCAGATCCATTCACTTCCTTTTAGATTTCTGCATCCACTGTAAGGAAATCTTCTCTGATTGCTCCTTATCTCACACTGTAGCCTTTTGTTTTCACCTAAAATGTTCTGATGATGGTTCAGGTTTCTCACTGACCCACCTCTCTCTGGATCTTACTTCATTCCCCGATCTTTCCAGATCTCTTTCACTTTTCCCTCTGCATTTCCCTGTCTCTATTCAGCAGAAACATGAGATATAGGTATATCTTGTCCTCTTTTCTCTGCTGTTCTGCTCCACTGTCCATCTGATGTCAGTCCTAGGAACAGACATGCACTTCTGCAAGAAGAGAATTAGTTTTCCTAAGTATATGTGTCAAGTTGTAAATCTGCATTTATATTAATGATCAGTATGAGCTCAGGCTTCCCCTTGGCCACTTCAGTGCATACAGGTGAAGTCAGCTCTGCCTGTGCTGTCAGTCCAGTACGCACAGCATCTTGTGTGAGCACGTATCCCTCCTGGCTTTGCACTGACCAAGCCTTGTTGACCATGTCATACTTTCTGGCCCATCCTCAGTCTCTTTATTTACCCATTTTTTCTTTCTATTGTGTTGTCAAGTGCCTTGGAAGATAGTCCAGGAAGGGTTGCTTGTCCCTCCAGTGTAATTCCCAACACTCAGTGGCCAACTGACAGCTGGCTTCTGTATTCCTGGGAACAGATTCATGGTGTGTGTTGCCTGTCCTTCCTCTAGCTCTCTCTCTTCACTGATTTGTCGATGTTTCCTTGAAGAGAGACCCTCATTGTCTATAAAGACACATCTCTCTTTCCTTACAGTCTATAAGGGACCTTTACTCATCCCACACTGCATGGCTGATAGTCTTCAGTTTCGCTTGCAGTGAATTAACGTGTCTCTGCGTTGCTTTTCGTGCATATAAAAGCCATCGTATTCCTAGGGAACTTTTGTTTAGACTGCTCTGGTTTCAGAGGGCAGACTCCATTGATTTCAAATACCTAAGAACCTTGGAATATGCTTTGGGAGAGCTGGGTCTTTGGCTTTTTAAAAATCAGCCACATGTTTTCTTTTAAAAAAACCTGTTTGTTTCCTTCAGCTACAAATTTATTTCAGTTTGTTTCTTTTTCTTACAGGCTCCTGAGCCTGAGCACAATTCTCTGAGGGAGATGTGGTATGGTAGGCAGGATACACAGCTTCAGTATACACTAGTTAATGCAATACAGTCATATTCCTGCTGCTCTGATATCCATTCTCACCCCTGTATAAGTGACCTCCTTTGAATTAATCTTTGCAGGTCCTCCTATTGCTGACTTCAGCTCATTTGCTTGATTTACAAAGGCCATCTGACTTTACAGACGATAGAGATACTGGCAATCCCTCTCGCATTACTAGTATATGAAGGTATGACACCCAGCCCTATTCTCACGAAAGCTGGTGCCAAACCTCTCATAAAGTGTTATGAGAACAGGACTGGGCCACAGAGTCTTCATACCATTCTCCATTACGGTAATTAAAATAACATTAATATTAGCTCTAGAATCAGGGGGTGTCAGACTTTTCTTGACGTCCTCCATCTCCTGCATTTGTCAAGGCATGTTTCTGATAGTGGTTCCATTCACTGACCTGATAATCTGCAAAAATATTGATGCTTGAAGCTTTTCATAGCATGGAGCACATGTTAAGAAAGAGAGAAATGGGGACAACTGCCCTTTGATGTACAACCAGCCTTTCTATTTGTATTTGCAAAACACTCCTGTGGCAAGAACAATAGCTGCACAGATGGTTAACATAAAGAAAGTATTTATGACCTTTTACGTTTATTTGGTGTGAAGTATTTTGTCCTTTTCTAAAATGTTAATGACAGCCTGAAAGTTGTTCCCTTTTTCAGCCCCACCCCACACTTCAGAGACTTCTGTAGTTTGGGAAAATACTGATATCAAGCACTCTGCACTTCCTTTAGAAATTGAAAAGGAAGCTAAATCTATGCAAGTCACTTCACTGCAGGCTTATCAGGGGTTTTCATTGGTGTCAATATGCTCAATAAAGAGAAGTACAGAAATAAAAACCCCCAAACTTTTACAAAATTATTTATGCACATGATTTTATCTCAAACTGAGAAACAAACAAAAAATCAGATGTAACCATTTTAATGCATTTGCATCAGGAAAGTGGTGTTGCCTGCTGCATGGTGACATGGTTCCTCCCTTTCACATGGATGGTATGTAGGTCAGAAAGGTCACTCTGTGACCTGGGATGGTTGTGCCGCCTTCCACAGCATACAGGTGCAGCACCTCGAGCACAGACCAGGGCATGGGATGCTGCTTTCCTGCACAGTGCATTATGAGATATTCACCATGATGCAGTCATGAAAGGCAGTACTGGTTATGCACTGGGAGGTAGCTGGGGTCTTTTTCCCCCACATACAGAAATCTGAAGATTTTCCTCTTTTCTTCTCTCTTTATCCTGTAGTTTCCTTCCTCTCCATTTCAAATTACAGGACTGTGGTGAAGGACAAGATGTTTCTCTGGATTTCCCTGATGGGAGTCAGGATCACTAGATGGGTGTGTGGATGCAGCTCATGTCTCCAGAGCTGTGGGAGCTCCCTTGTGCTAAGCAGTGGCAGCAACAACAGTTTTTACCAACAACTTCCCTTTCCACCACAGCATCCTCCTGTCTTTCCTTAGTGATTTCTATGCCAGGTGATTTTTATAAACATAGGACACCTACTAACATGCCAACCTTTAGTTGACATTAGCACAGTGATCTGAAAAGGCCAAATCCTACACACATTGCCTTAGATACATGTATTATCAAAAAGCCCTGTCCCTCCCGTGCATACTAACAATACCATGTGCAGATGTCACCACAGTATGTTCAAGAGTTTAAATTTTTCCAGTTAAATCATGCTGATAACTATATTCTCTGACTCTGGGCAGGGGTGGTTGAATACCCCTAATTTGGAAAGTATTGTTAGACTCTTCTGAAAGAGGGCCAACTTCCAAGGAGCAAGAGGAGCCTCACTGGGGCATCTCGAAGAGGCAACATTTCAGGTCAAGGTGTAGGTCACAGAAAATTAAATTAGCTTGATCTCACGTTCCTTGCACACGCAAAACACCCTGATGGCAAAAGCCCAGAAGCCACATGCAATCTACGTCTGGAAGAGCTGAGTGAATGCTGCTGGATATAGACAACAGCAGAGTGTGGGCAAAGGAGTTTAACCATTTGTATCTGCTCCTATTTGACAGCCAACCAGAGACATTAATTTGGGAAAGAATGTATAAATACAGAGCTAGATAAATACACAAACTGCATATTTTTCTTACTGGCTCAGTCAGGCAGAGTAAATTTGTATGACCCTCTAGTTCAGCTACTTCAGTTTCACAGCACCCAGGCATACCACAAAAACCTGATCTTCCTCTGGAGATTTGCCCTTTTTTTTCCTACTCCAACATGATTTGCTATTAAATGTTTACAATGTTTTATGCAGCTATGCAAAGAACAATGAACCATATTCCGCAGGACAGAGGCTCTGTAAATTAAACCTTAAATGTGAGCTTATAAGGGCCTGCAGAATTTAGCCTTAGAGACACAGTGTGTGCAGGAGCTTATGAAATGCAAAGATAGAGACACAATGAATTAGCAGCAAAGTTCCTGAGTGACTCAGGTCCTTCAGATGCTTTGCTGTCTTCTTCCATGGCTTTGTATAGAAACTGCATAATTACACAGTGTCACTGCTTTCATATATATTTTATACCATTGTATGTGTTTCAGCTGTGAAAGACCATGCTTTCTGTTGGCAAAGGGGATGATTATGGTTAGAATATATTTATGGACCTCTGACTTTGCCCCATCAGTTGGTAAGTGCAGCTGTATGTTCACTTCCAGGCGTATAATTAGGCATAAGAAAATAGCTTCAAATATAATATATTACACTGACATTTTCACTTTGTGAATTATCATATCTAAGAAATGTCATTATTTATCTTCCTGTTGGAAGTGTCACAACTGATCTCAATCTTCAGAGCTCCAGCTGGGCATTTTCCTCCTGCCCCTGGAGACCTGAGGGTCTGAAATTGAAGTTTTCATATGTCCACAAAATAATTCAAAGGGACCATTTTCATAAGCAGGTATTCACCTACTTACATGCTTGCAAAATCAAACCCTAAATGAGTAATGGCATCTGTCTCAAGCCCATGTGACAGAAATGTGCAAGGTCACCATTCTCCTCATATGCCAAATATTCCTTAAAACCTTTGGCCAAAGAGTGAAAAAAATGTCTCCTTACTGATGCAGAATGGAAACCCCATCAGTAACTCACCTTTTTCCTCATGACTTAAAGGAAACGTTTGCCATTAATTTGTTGCCTGTTCCCAGATTTCCAAATTTAAAAAGGAACAGGCTCTCCTGGAGCTTCCCAGCTCTCCCCAGACAGCTGGGACAAGTCTACTGTGTTGTCTCTGTCTTAGAGAGTGCTGGGCTTCCAAAACACAGCAAGACGTTTTGCCTTACTGGTTATTAAAAAAAAAACCAACAAAACCCAAAGATTTCACCTTACATTCCTCCCTTACCTCTCTTTCACCTTTACAATGAAATGAGAGAGCAGGCAAGAGCTTTTCAAAAAAGTGGTGGGCTTAGAGAGCAGGCAAGAGCTTTTCAAAAAAGTGGTGGGCTTAACTGCAATGAAGCCCATGTGACTGAGGCTCCAGGGGTCTCATGGCTCTTAACCTCCCCTTTCCTCTTTCTTTCCTCCCACACATCTTGCTGCTTCTCACTTGGGACATGTCACTGCTCTTTACACCTAGGCCAAGAGCAAGAGTTTTTGCCTGTTCTCACAAGCATTTTGATTATCTAAGCAGATTAACAAGCAGTGGCAAAATAATAATGGGTTTCCATGAGTTACACCAAATGGATCGTTAGTTTGAATTAATGATTTGCAACAATGGAGTGCAAGATTTTGCTATGTCAGCTAGTGCATTTGCACAGGAGCCATTCCCAGCACATGCTTACAGAAGCATCTCAAAAGCAAATGCTTTAAGAAAACACTCCTTACACAAGCTGATTAAACTGGAGTCTGCAACATAGGTATAGGCTGAGCAGAAAGCTAGCAGCCTTTTCCAGCTCAAGCACTGTTGTTCCCAGCCCCAGCACTTGCCTAACTTTAGAAAGACTTAAGGTATGCAGATGGAGTGACTAATGAAGGTCTTAACAGACCTCCCCTCTTCCTCTCAGGACAGAATGACTAAGTTGGGCTGCCAGGCCCTGCAGGAAGAGAAAGGAGGAAGGGATCTTCCCAGCTCTCCTCCCTCTGTGATGATCCTCAGTCCCCATCAATCAAAGCCACTGAGATAATCTCTCCTCCAGTGCCAGGATCCCCAGGTGGATGGGCCAGGATAGTCAAGCCAGTCTTGTCAGAATAGTCACAGTTAAAACCATAGCCTCACTTTAACTTGGTCACACTTCATGGCCTGTATGAGATCCTGCCTGAAGAGGTAAGAAATACATCCTTCGCCCCATAGGAAGTCATTCCAGAAATCCCATGGGGGGCCCTCCCTGCCCTGAAGCATGTGGGCTACTGCCAGAGAGAGGGTACTGAGATCAGACAGTGACTGTTAGCATCTTTCTGGCCTGTCCGGAGAGCCCATTAGTATTATCTAAAAAATTTAATTCAACCAATACTATTGATTTTCAGTGGCCAGTGAATGCCTCTCATCTAACACCTCCTTGGTAGAAACTGATGGTCTCTGTTTAGCCAGTGTGGCCTCCTCAGACACTGCAGTCAGGATTACACCTAGGGACAGCCCATCCCATCAAAACCCACTCCAAGCCACAGCTGCTACTAACTAACCGTGGGCTAACATGCCAACACACTCCACATGTCTCAGTGACCAGCCCTCTCCTCTCCCTCTCCCTCTCCCTCTCCC
>WKFP01014208.1:604926-630309 GCA_011057875.1 Pterocles orientalis | reverse complement strand
CTTGAGAACAAATAGCAACATCCTAGCAATAACTATAAACGTTCTTCTCTTATCAATTCTCTCCTGAGCAGGAATCCAAAACATAGCTTCTTGCTAGCTATTTATGAAGAGAAGGGAAAAGGAAAAAAAAAATTAACTCTGCTCTGCTTAACCCACGACAATATGCAAATGAATTAAATACTTTATTAGACAAAAAGAAAAATTCTGCATCTATTAAATTACAGTATCAAAATACCTTTCTCAAGGCATCATCTGGAGATGGTGAGGCTAACCAAACTGGCCAACAGCATACCCCATAGCCAAGGTGCTATATCACTTGACTACAATTAACTCCTAGAACAACCCATACGCTTTTTCCCACAGTGACACTTTGGGAAGCATAATAAATGCTTATTGGGAGTTTGCCTGTCACTATCTCAACTGCCTCACCTTGGGCACAAAAAGGACTGTTGTGGTATGGACCGTGGCTGGCAGCAAAACACCATGACAACTGCTCACTCACCCTCCCCCCTTCCAGAGGTGGGGGAGAAAGTTAAACAGGTAAAGGGAAAAGAGACTCGTGGGTTGAGATAAGAACAATTTAATAACTAAATTACAAAAACAGAGAGAGGAATAATGATAATAGTAATTATATACAAACAAGTGGTACAGTGATACTGCTCACCACCTGATGACCAAGGCTCAGCCTGTTCTTAGCTAATGATCTCAGAGCAGGGAGAGTCCTGAAATTGCAATCCCAGAAAAGTCCCAGAGACTGAGACAACGTGAGAGAGGCAACCACGAGAGACAGAGACAACTCCTGGGCAGCTCCTCATCTACGTACTGGGCATGGCATGCATTATATGGAATACACCGTTGGCCAATTTGGGTCAAATCCTAGGCTAGTAATTGAGGCTGTGCTCCCTCCCAGCTTCTGCACCTACAGACACTGGCACCGCAGAGAAGCTGAGAAGTCCTGGCAGCAACTATAAACATCAATATGTTATCAGTCCCCTTCTCAGCACAAATCCCAAACACAGCCTCATACTCACTACTGTGAAGAAGGTTAATTCCATCCCAGCTGAAACCAGAACAAACGTACACATAAATGTAATTTAAACTGATTAAATTCTTTGGTCCTGTAGCTCCTAGTACGCTTGTGGTTAGGAAGCTGTTAAAATTCTCTTTCTGTGCCATGAGTACTGGTACAGCAGCACTGTTCTTGGGATTGCTGGGTGTTATGAATCTTAAGTTTGGAGAGAAGGCAAGCAAGTAGAGGCTGCAGGGACCTGTGTTGGTATGTTATGCTGGCATTTGGTTGTCTGCAAACATTAATCTACACTACAACATAAATGGAAATCTGGAGAGCTGTTCTCGTTGCCTGGTTGTGAACCATTCCCAGATCTATCCCTGGGCAGGATTCCCTTTAGACTGGTCAGCAGCCTGCTCCTACTGGATCCAGTTCTGCCTGGTTTCCTTACAGTAAGAGTATGCATTTGTGTCTGTGTTCTTTAGCCTGATAAAGCTATCCTTTGGCTAACTTGCAGCTCTTCAGTGTCTACTCAGTATGCTACATCTATGTTTGTGATGGCTGGGCTGCCCAGTATCCAGGGTGACTTCTATACCTCTGCTCAGTCAGAGGTCATCAGGACGATAGGTGACCACTACATACCATGTCAGCAAGAGCCCACACCCTCACAGCATAGTTATCCTTGTTCCTAGGCAGCTTGGTGAAACTCTGCCTCCAGAGTTGCAATGTTAGGGGTCTGAGGCTCTTTGGCAGTCCACCTTCTCCAGTAAAGTCCTGTGGCAGCTCTGGAAAGGGCATGCTGTAGTGGAACTCCTTTTCTTTCTATGTGGTGGTACTGGTGGTACTTTGGTCCTATTTCACACTGTGCTTATAGGTTTGAGGAAGTTTTTCTCAGTTCTAAAGCAGTTTACAGATTAAAAATGGAAGTTACGGATTAAGTAGTTTAATCCATAATTAAATTATGGATTAGATTTTGTGTATGGTAATTATTAAACTGAAAGGATTTCAAAATATTTGGAAAGTTTTTAGAAATTCTTTCACACGTTTTCTTCCCTATGCTCCTTGAACTGTCATAGGTGGAAGCAGATAAGCGAGCTAGTCTTACTGTAAGAAAGCAAGCCTGTAACTTTAAAATGTATTTTGAAAAGTACATCATGCAATTACCTGACAGGAAGAGTTTCATGTTAAGTAGCTACTGTTGCCTTTATAAATGCTGCATGTAATGTTTTTAATAGAAACACTAAAAAGAGTTTTGAAAGATTGAGGACAGAGGAAATCTCACCCATGAGAGAAGGCCAATTACTGGATGCATTTTTTGAAAATGCAAATCTACAATTACAAGATGACAGAGACTCAAGTGTTGTAGCACCTTTCAATTTCAATGGCAACATCATGTTTTGTGATAGTCCTTCTGACAGTTCTGCCTCTTCTATGTAAGATGTTTATCTATGAATTAGGGACTTGGAGTTTTACTCAATACTGGCTGTGACCCCTCAATCCCACTAGTGTCAGCTTGGTATACATTTCTCGTTCTGACTTGTACAGGCATATCACTCTATCCACCTCATCTGTAGATTCCTTTACTTGGCATTTTGTTCTAGTACTTAGTTTCAAGGTTCTGATTTTGCCACTGCCTTTTCATCAGGCATAGGTAAAGTATGTTCTATTTTAAATCAAAAAATGGTAAAATCACCAACTGCTTATGACTTCTTTCTGGGTAATAAGGTTAGTACATTCTAATAGAACTTGTCTTTTTGTAGATTTAATATCATTTGAAAGATCTTGACTTAAGTCTGTGGATATTGCCCTGGTCATTCTGGGTGGTCATACCCTCTTGGTACTGGGGAGGGAGTTGGTATTTTGGTGGCTGGAAAGAGGGTATGATGTGAGGCAGTCTTATTGACCTAGGACCCTGCTCTTGGGAGGTAAGTGGTACCGAAGGTGGTATCCATAACTGAGGTGAAGCCGAAGCCCTGCACTCGTGTACAGGCACTTTGCAAGGTTTTAGGACATCCAGTTCCACATCAGCGTGGTTTAATGTGGAGTTTCTCTGAAATATCACAGACTGTGATCCACGAATCTTCCTGTGATACTTGCAAAACTGGTAAACCAGTATTATCAGGACGACCCCAATAGTGACACAAAGACTGCTTATTAAGGCAGTTGGGGTCTTCCTAATCGTGGAGTCATTTTTGTCTTGAAGTGTAGGCACAGTACTGTTGAAAGACCCATCAAATGGGTTTGTAGTGGGAAAGCAGACTTCACTATATGAAATGTTAAAAATTACATCAATTTTGTATTCTGGCAACATTGCTTGGACAAAGCGTGGGCTAACATCCCCATCCGACACTCTTAATTTCTCTAGTGCTTCTTGGATTTCATCTTTTGCGCACAAGCTGGAAGATCTGTTGGCAATTGTACACAGTGAACTGTTATACCATGAGATTAGTGTGGACCCGGGTTTGAGAGCAGTCACCATGATGTCTTTGGGACTGCTGGAGTTCAAATAGAGGGAGAGCTTCTCTAGAAACAAACTAATCCTTTTCCTCTCTCTCAGGAAAGAGTAGTAGCTGTTTTTTGTTCTGATGGTATAATGGTGGCATGGTATATTTGTGGGCTTCAAAAGCTCAATGGTGAAGGATTCCCAGGCAGTCAGTCCTCCGGAATCTGTGGCAGACAGCGCAAACTCCTGAGGTGAATACTGGAAGTCAATATCAAGGGGATAGCCATACATGGTTTGCTGAGATGTGTTAAATTGCAGCCAGCTTTCTGATCCTGATGGAGAGCCATCAGCTGGAATGATTTTTAGAGATAACTGAGTTGAGTTGCCATCTTCCTCATCGTAAAATGTGTTGGCAGGTATAGGAAAAAAGAAGAGGCATCCGATAGTTGCTGTTAGGACTTTAATGGAATGAACAACTCTTGGGGAAGTGTTTGCTTGCCCTTTAGAGAGGAGAGAGAAAAGGAAAGGAATGAATTATGAGGAAAAAAATTGCTATCCAATACTGAATGATAGTAAAGAAATCTCATCAGCCTCATAGGATTATGGAGCATGTTAGCTAGAAGGGACCTCTGGAGGTTGTGTAGCCAACCTCCTGCTCAAAGCAGAGCTGTAGCCAAGACAACATGAGATCAAGAATGGCTTTGCCTAGCTGAGTTTTAAAAACTTCTGAGGATGAAGGGGCCCAAGTCTCTCTGGGTGACTTGTTCTATTCCTGCCTTCCCCCAAGTGAAAAAGTTTTCCTGATCTCTCAACCTCCTGAGATGCAGTTTTGTGGCCATTGCCCCTTGTTATATCATCTACCACTTTCCAAAAAGAGAAGTGTTACATTGCCCTCTAGACTCCTTTTTGAGAAACTGTACCTCTTATGGGTTTTATTTAGGGTTAATAGAACTGCCCATTGCTTTTCTTACATTATTTCCATTTGTGAAAGACATTGCAAATCATTCTTTCCTATGAAGTAACTGAGCACAACCACTTAGCTACAGCATAATTTTGCAAGGGCTTTTGAAGATTTTTTAAAAAAATTCTTTCTCTGACTACATTAAGATGGAAATGTGTTGGTAATGTAGAGTTTCTGTAGCATCCTTAAATGGGCATTACATACCAGTCCTTGGGAGACTTTGACTGAAAATACACAGGTGATCACTATCTGAAATACAATAGAGCACTGTTTTATCTGTATTTTTTCCAAACCCGACACTAAAAAGACTAATTCAACAAATAATCAGAGGATAATCTCAAACGCAATTTAAAATATTCAAGTTTAGATTTTAGTCATAAACAGATTCATTCAAAGCTAAAATATAGAAAATAATTTAAAAGATAAATTATCTTTAAAAATCTGCTTTACATTGTGTGATAACTAATTGCCAGTGTCTTGCAACTCAGAAGCAAGCCACTTCAGCTGTTGTCCTTTCTTAGCCTGCATTCGACTGGTTGGATGACATTTGTTTTTTCAGTGGGCAGCGTGCCTGTCACCTCACACAACCTCTGACCTGCGAATCACAATGGCAGATGCTGAGAACTGGTAAAGAAAATTCTGCACTTGCCTCACTTCTACTGAAATTTAAGCTTATAATAGTACTGTAAAGTGTTGTCCTTGATCACAACAACTTCATTTGCTTAAGCATATCTAGGTTTATGTTTATTTAAAGGGTTGTAAATATCTGTTCTTTTTAGTCCAACACATTTGTCAGGTCTCATATAGTGCTTTCCTGAACAGTAATATTATAGTAACTTTTACACAGAAGTATCACAATATACCTCTCAAGTGATGATTTTACTTCATGATGGCAGCTAAGAATATCTCATTTCTAATGCTTAAATATCAAAGAATAATGACAGTGTTCCTTTCTATTATTGCAATCTTCTTGCTTGATTTTTTTTTTTTTTTTGCATTTTGTGTTATGGAAAGCTTATGTAAACTTCAAGGCCCTTCCTTGTATGATTGGATGATCTACTAAAATCTGAGTTTAGATGACAGTCCAAAGCTGCCCAACAGGAGACTGCCTGGTACTGTGATACTTTACCTATCAAAGACAGATATCTCATTAGCAGGGCTGTCATCAGGTATTACCTTGATTTGCCTTCATTCCCAACATTAAGTTTGCAGGAATCCCTGGGAGTGTGCTTGCACAAGCTGAGATCCTCAGAAAGTGCAGAAGCTCACTATTATGTTTCCACATGAAGTGTCCTCTTGAGAAACAGACACAATTTTTGAAAACCAGCTCTTAACTCTGCAAGGAATCAGTCCCAGCCCTGATGGGAGTGCTCCACCATCAGATTCTGAAACAGAGCTCATGTACGAAGTAATTATTAAAGCATGTTACTGTTTCATCTTCTATTTCCAACACTAATCATGGATTTTCTGTTTGGGGATTTTATGAGAATGTTTGGGTTTTTTCTATATACTATTGAGCAGTGTTTAGCATTAAGAATAATTCCAGATTAATCAGGCAAGCAATGGGTGTCTCAGCATCACTCTACTTCTGGAGGTGTGAGACACCTTGGCTGGGACAGGATTACTGTGAGTGCTGCATATCTGCCCAGTTTGAAGAGCTATGAATATGTGAGTGGGTACCAAGTAAGCTGTAGGATGATAAAATGTGGTAACAAATTTGAAAGGAAATCTCTCTGTGACTGTTAGGTGAAGTTTGCTGGCAGGCTCAAGGAGTAAGGGGGAAGATCAGAACACAGGGAGTTCTTGCAACCTGTGACAAAAAAAATCCTTCCTGCCCTTTCTGGATCTCATTTCACAGAATCATAGAATGGTTTGGGTTGGAGGGACCTTAAAGATCATCAGGTTCCAACCCCACTGCTATGGGCAGAGACACCTTCCACTCAAGCAGGTTGCTCAAAGTGTCATCCAGCCTGGCCTTGAACACCTCCAGGGATGGGGCATCCACAACTTCCCTGGGCAACCTGTACTCCAGGTGGGTTCACAAGAGAGCAGAGTAGAGGGGGAGAATCACCTCCTTCAACCTGCAGATCATGCTTCTTTTGATGCAGCCGAGGATGCAGCTGGCTTTCTGGGCTGCAAGTGCACATTTCTGGGTCATGTCAAGCTTCTCATCAACCAACACTCCCAAGTCCTTCTCCTCAGAGCTGCTGTCTATCCATTCTCCGCCCAGCCTCTATTTGTGCTTGGGCTTGCCTCGACCCACGTGCAGGACCTTGCACTTGGCCTTGTTGAACTTCATGAGGTTTGCGCAGACCCACCTCTCAAGGCTGTCAAGGTCCCTCTGGATGGCATCCCTTCCCTCCAGTGTGTCCACCACACCACACAGCTTGGTGTCATCAGCAAACTTTCTGAGGGTGCACTCAACCCACTGTCCATGTCACCAACAAAGATGTTAAACAACACTGGTCCCAATACTGACCCCTGAGGAACGCCACTCGTCACTGGTCTCCACTTGAACATTGAGTCATTGACCACAAGTCTTTGGGTGTGACCATCCAGCCACTTCCTTATCCCTTGAGTGGTCCATCCGTCATATCCATGTCTCCAATTTAGAGACAAGGATGTCATGTGGGACGGTGTCAAATGTTTGTGTTTTCTATATGATAGGGACCGATTTGCAAGACTGAGTAAAATCACAATCTACTCTTATACTATCTTTTATTACCTAATGTAAATTATAGGGAGGGATTAATTCAGAAGGACACGAATCTTTAGTTCATAATAGTGGGAAGACTGCATGGGTTCTAACATAGGAAACCAGAGGTACCTTGAAAGATGGATAAAGAAGTTGATGACAGCTATGTTCAGAAGTAAGAACATAGAAGTAAACTTCTTTTTACCTAGGGTTATATTCTGAAGCTCTTGTGAAACAGCAAGTGGAGGAAGAATCCATGTGCTTTCCATGGACTGCAGTCTTTCAGATGTGGGAAACAGCAAGGTGCTTGGATGCTGATGTGAGGGCAATAGTGTCTGAACCACCTCTGTGAAGATAATTACAGCTTAAGGTGAAAGATCGTTTAGATTTATGTAAAAGGGATTTTATGTTAATAATTTGCTGTAGGGTTGGGAATGTAGTTTAAAAGCGTGTGTGGCATGTGATTGAAAAGTCTTTGTCAGCATCTGCCAGCATGGGAAAGACTGTGGGAAGGAAGCTAGAGTTCGACCTTCCCTTTAGAAAGTGGGGGAACTCTTTACCCAAGTGTCTTCTCTCACTGGAGCAGAAAGATATTTTTTAACATCTCTAGATGGCCTGTGTTTGTAAGTGTGTTAATAACCGTATCATGTTAGGGCTGTGTTGTCCATCTGTGGGCTTTTTCAGATGCTTGCTTGGGCACCTGATTGGAAACAGAAATATTTCAGACTACAGTCTTGTGGTATGGGTACAGACGTAATGTAGGTCTGGTAAAGTTCTACAAAGAAGATGCTTCTGAAGGGCGTTAACAAGTTCAATGCATTAAAAACAGGGACAGTCAGGGCCCTCTAAAATGAAGAAACAGTTTGGGTCTGAATGCTGTACTTAGTAAGTATTTAAGATCTACCATGTATACCTTTTTACAGATGTAGTATAAGCTGATTCAGACAATCCTGCAAATTTACCCAACTGGTCCTACAAACATACCGTCTCTGTAGTCTAGTATATACTTAAGCCTGAGCCACAGATTGATAGGAGAGTGTCTGGTCTAATTTACCCTATAGGATATTCAACTCCTTCTGTGTCATTTCTGATAAGTATGTATTGTTCTGTTCTTAAAAACCCTCCACAATGTTCCCCAAGCATCCCTTCTAATGTTTTACTATCCTTACTGTGAGAAAGTTTATCTAATGTCTAACTTAAATCATCTTAACTGCAATTGAAGGTCATTAGTACTGCTTCAGTTCCTAGGGGATGCTGAGAACATCTTTCATCCTTTCAGCAAACTGTTACATAAACCTGTGGCTTTCCTAAGTCTTCTAATTATTTGTTTGTGTTTTCTAGACCTCTGACCATCCTTGTGTTCCTTTGGAGCTTTTTCAATGGGTCCACATCTTTCCTTGGATAGGACAGCCAAAGCTTGGTTTGTTTAGCTGAGCTGTTACCTGTGCCTAGTTCAGCAAAAAAATTACTTTCCCTTATGAGGAACACTGCTGCTGACACATCCCTAGTGCAGTGCACTCGTGCTTTTGTGGAAGAAACTGTCTTGAACTATTCTTTTGGGACTCTCAGGGCAGGAAAGAAGATGAATGCAAAGTCAAATCTTAAACATACCTGGTATACTGCTGGACAGATGAGTGGCATTAAATAAGGTCACCAGAGGTGCTTCTGCAGCATCTGACTTTATGTCTGAGATTTTGTGTGACGCCAGGGTAGGCTCAGTAATGTTTGGCAAAATCCTTCCTGTTCCCAGATCTCTGTCTGAATGCAATTCCTTTGTGCTGCTGGATAAAATACTTGCAGACTGCATCTCTGTTCTGAGCATGCTGCTGCCGTAAGAAGAATGAGGTGTATTTCTTGATCTGGATGGCTCAGACATGTCAAAGAGAGAAAAGTCTCCTGGCAGAGTAAGAACTGAAGCAATATCAGGATGGGATGGAATGATCAGACTTGGTTCATAAGATGCTTCCACTTTACTGGGGAAAGTGCTGTATAACGTACTAGAAAAGCAGGCTGAGGCTTCAGGACTGAAATTCAGTTTGGGATAGAGGGTCTGTGCTTCTTTCTGGGTTACAGGAGAGACTGTGCTTTTCCCTCCAGCAAATGGAAACCCACTGGGCTGTGGGATAGTCATAAAAGGTGTAGATAACTGTTCATAGTCATTGGCAAACACTTGGTTCAGCCTGCTACTTGCTAGCACAGGTGGAAACGTGTCATTGATGGGAAATGTGAAGTCAGACAAAGTTGTGGCTCCTACGGAAGCATTGAGGAATAGTGAAGAGAGTGTTTCTGGAGAGAAGGATGTATTAGAAACCATTTCAAGTTCTGGAAAGTGGCTTTTTGTCTCGTTGCTGTAATCTGGCACTTCTGATACTGACATTGCTTCTGGAAAAAATACATTAAATTCTGTCTTAGAAGGAAATGCCTCTGCTGAGCTGTGAGGCCATTTGTGAAGAGTGATTATCACCCAAGTGTACATGGGTCTGGAGAGTTGGTCTGCGTCTGGAGTAACGTGCTGTAGGAAATGGTATGTGGATACTTCTGATTTACTAGAAAGGAAATATGGGTCTGTCTCAGGCATGTGAGGTTCCAGCTGCTCTAACAGCAAGGATGTGCCAGAAGCTCTAGTAGGCAGCACTTCCAGTTCAGTGAAGGGAAGCATTGCTTTAGTCATCAGTGAAGGCGAAAGATCTGGAAAATTAGAGCCTGCAAACTTAATAGATACCAGTGGGTTAGTTGGCATGTCCCATGCTGAGTCCATTTCTAAGGTGGCCAAAATTTCTTCACTTATAAGAAGAATATTGTTCTGCATCTTGGAACTTGCCATTGTTATACTTTCTTTATTGAAAGATGATAAACTCTGGGTAGGCCATGCTGCCAGTTGTGTGAATAAGTGGCTTGGCACAGTAGAGGATAAAGGCCTGGAAACATCTCCTGCAGATGGTCTCTGGGTAATTCTAATTGGTTTTAGTGTAGGTGTTGGTGTGATCATTAATTGCCTACGTTGTCGTCTTGGAGACTTTCTCTTATGATCACCTCTCCTAAGTATTCTCCAGCCTGCAATTTCATACCCTAGCATCTGTGAGAGGTGACATGAGTCAATGTTGTGTCGCAGAACTTGGATGAATTCATGGAGCACAGCAAACCCTCCACACTTCACAGGCCAGGAGAGTCCTGCGTAATGGTTCACTGTAAAGTCAATGTGCCCAGTGTCTTCAGCCAGTATGGTCAGGTTCTGTGAGCCTCTGTGTGCCAAATCTGTGTATTGCAACAGGGTGAGCAGGGAGGAATCCAGGTGGAGATAATCAGCCATCGTGCACACGATGTAGAGGCGTTTCTGTACTTCCAGGGTTTCTGCTCCAGTAGAGAGAATTATTTCAGCAGAAGTGATGGGAACTTCCTTCCCACACCTGATATTGAAAGTCCAAAATTACATTGGTTTAGAGTTGCTTGTCTGCCCCCCTGTTTTTGTGAAGATACCTGTTTGGATTTAGTCTATCATCTTATGTACATGTATCACTCAAAATTTTACCTCTTAGCCCCGAACTTCCTTCTATTGGATATACAAATGTTTCCCATTCCATTAACTTCAGTAAGCACCAAATTTGATCCCATTGCTTGTGCAGAACACAGCAGCATGGTCTTAATTTACCAAACATTATTCTCATTATGTGGCCTTGGAAGTAATTCACTTAAGAGGTATTCCCAATCCTTTAGACATCAAACGTAGGTACTTACATTAAGAAAGTACCATCAGTGGAAAAAGACAGTGACTTGTGGAGGCAATCAGAGTCTCCCTGGGAGCCTGCCTCTCTCCCTGCTGACAGGGCAGTTCCTAACTGGGGCAGGGAGGCTGGATGCCACCCGTACAGTGGCCACCTGGAGAATCAGTGCCTCAGCACCTCTGGGCTTGCAGTCTTCATGCCCATGCTTGCTGTGCATGTGCTCTAGGGCACCGAAGCCTCCTGCTTTTAGATTGAACATGTGCTCATTCAGTATTTTTTGGGGGGAGGAGGGGTGTATGGAGAGTGGGTGTTTTTGTTTATTTTAGTTTTGCTTCCCTGATGTCATATTTCCATGGTAGAAGAACACTCTTGTGTCAGTTAGGGAGCACCCATCTCTTTTTTAAAATTTCCACCCACCCTCCCTGATTAGAGCAAAAACTGTTGGAAGCTGGCAGTACTCACTGGTAGTTGTTTGGCATGTGATTCAGGCTCCCCTCCATGTCCAGGAATAAGATGCCATCCTGAATGTGGATGGTGAAATTTCCAGCAGCTCTCAGTGTTTTCTGGGCGTGTGTCCTTCCAGAGGCAACTATGTTCAGCAGGTATACTCCGCTCTCCCCTGCCATCGGCAGTCCTTGCAGTGTGTTTGTATTGGGGTTGAAGTCCAACCATTTTGGCAAGTCTGCACCACTGGCTAAAGTGACCTGCTCCGCAAGCGGATGGCAGATAAGCAGAATTAGAAACAGGAAATTGTGTTACTACTCTAGTTTTATGTATTGCGAGTTCTAACTGGACAGAAGTCCAGGAACAGCCACAAATGATCCATTTAAAAATCTAGAAACCACAGTGGATTGATTTTAATGTAGTGCTTGGTTTGTGTGTTTTTTAATGTAGCAGCAACACTTACTGTCCATTTTTAAGACTCTGCAATCCTCAGACTGCAGGTAGATAAAATACATGTTGTGTTGTGTGGGAGTTTTGTTTATTTGCTTATTACATAACTCCTATATTGGCAGTAATGATGGTGAGATTTTTACCTACTATTTTTACCTGTTTTTCTACTTGTTTCTGATACATCTGAGGCACTTCTCTAGAAGGAGATTTTTTAACAAGTTCGTTTTAAACATAAAGTGAATGCCCAATTGCTGCAGGATTGTATCAAGAAGTGTGTTTAATAGCATTACCTTGTACTGAGTTATCCTTCCCTGAAAGGCAAATATTGGCAATGGATAATAGAATATTTTTCCTATGCGGACGGATATGTCTGGGATTCCTTGCAGGCTCTTTGTTTCTTCGTGTCTGTTATTTGATCCCTTGGCAACCGCCGCAGGCATGCTTATACAGACAGATACCAGTGCAAAGAGAAGAGGGAGCGTGGGCAAGACTGGCGTCCCCGCGAGCAAAGGGAACCCTGAGGCAGGAAACCTGTTGTGGGTACCTGCTGGGTCCCTGCAAGCTTCCATCCTCACCCAGCGGGCGTAGGGAGCTCTGTGCTGCTAGCAGCTGGGTCCTGCTACTTCATTGCACTTCGAAGCTGTAGGAAAAAAAAAACAAACCCACAGCCACATGCACACGCGCTTCAGATCAGGCAACTTCATCTTGCGGGGAAGCAGAAAGCTGTCAAATGCAGCAAGGCTTCACAGTGCATTTGTTACAGCCCAACTGGTCTGTTTGGGTCGTGGTGGCACCTGGGGAGGGTTGTAGGCTGGTACAAAGCCTTGGTACTCACCATCGCCGCTCCATTCAGCTGAACGGTTTTCATGGAAAAACACCAGGTAGCACAAAGCCGGTTCATAATGCTTTTTAACCCAGTTTCCTTCAGATCTGCTCCCATCTCTGCTTCTGTCATGATAAAAGCCTGCTTGGTCTCTAGGAGATGAAATGCTACACCAGGGCCTCACCAGGGAGCCGTTCAACATATGGCTTCGAGGAGAGCCAGGTAAACAGTGCAGTAACCTGACCTGCCAGGGTTTTGTGATATGGGGGTAGCAAACGGAAAGGTGAGCGTGGCATGTGGCAGACAAATTGTGAGGGCAAAGACAGGCTGAGTCGATATCCTTTGCTTTGTAGCATCAAGGGCTGGACTTTTGACTTGCTACATTTGATGCTGCTTTTTCAAGAGGAGATAAAAGCAATAACAAGTAGTAAAACAGTTCCTGCAGGTGTGGGGCTCTTATAAACTTGTGAGTGGCTTCCAACTTTTAGATGAGAAGAGCATACAATATGCTCGGTCTGTCCTCCTTAGGATAGATTTATTTAAAAGCACACAAGAAGAAAATAATTGTAGGCAGCAGCGACAATGTTTACTAAACCAATTTATACAGCTGGAAAAGCATGAACAATTTTTGGACTCAGACAACTGCAGAAGTGGTGCCGTGGATGTTCCTTTCTTGTTACAGCTCTTACAGCAGGATTTCTTCAAAACCATGGCCACCTTTGCATTGGCTCTACAAACTCAATGGCAGTCTTTCTAGGAATGAGGTCTTGCTCTGCTGGTTTTTAACAAGTATTTTCTTCCTTCTGTGTTTGGATGTGTTTGCAGTGTGCTTTGTAGTAGTTGCCAACCGTTCTGTCATGCTTCATTGCTCAGATCCCTTCCATTTTAAGTAACAAGTAGCATATGCTTTGGATAGAGCAAGAAATGGTAATGTAAATGAATGCTCCTAAGTATTTGTATGTAAAGGCAAAAATTGTGTGATATCTCCAGACACACAGTAGTTTACTAGAGCCTGCAGTGTTGTCCTACTGGAAGTATACTCTGAAAAAAACAGATAACAATTGCCCTCCTGATAGGTGTGCAGAGCTCAGTGAACATGCTTGAGGTTGTTGGCTGCTTTTGAACAGAGATTAATCTGTATCCAGCTAAATCTGTTTCTGTTGCAGCTGTGACTGACTCTGAATAAATCAAAAAGTTGTGTTTCTTTGATTATGCTCAGTTACGCTGAGAAACAAGTTGCTACACTCAAATCTTCATTTTTCATTGTCAGTGTCTCTCATGCTCCTTTCTTCTGCAATCTCTAAAATGTCCTCATTCACTGATTATGAAACTATGAAAAGAGCGAGTAGGTGGTGGGGCAGAAGTTCAAGTTGGAGATGAGAACTTTTATTTAGAGAATATAATTCTTATGCAAGGGGACGAGTGCTTGACAGCTGACTAATCTCTCCTAATGAACTTGCCTCCTGAGAGCTTAGTAAATATTGCCATGTAACCATGTATGAATCACCAATGTGCTCTATAATGATGGGAACGCTCTGAGATCCCTTGGTTACTGTGAGCTGAAAGTAGTCAAAACCACCTCTAGAAGTGCAACATCTACCCCAGTTCAGGGATCCAAAGCCTGCAGACCCACCTGCATTTCAGGTGGGGGAATGCCAGTGGGCGTTTCATCTATTTGGATCCCTTCTTAGCAACTTTTTACCTACTGGCTTTAACAGCAGCACATACCATGTATTTGCTCTGTAGTGTTAGGTGAGGCAGAATATTTTCACATTACCTGCTATCTTGGTGCTCTGGATATAAACGTACTAAAACTTTGCATGAAGGTGCTAGGGAAGATTAAAATAATTAGATTTTAAAAACTTCTCTGGAGACATCCTGTAATTCTCACTGAGGTACAGTTACTGATCTCGTAATTAATTTTTCTAGCTAAATTGCACCAGAGGCATGTGGCAGTCTATTGAGTAAATGCCTTTTGATAAAAGCCAGCTGAAGTGCCACTCTGTGGCTAAATGCAGGAAAACTTGTGAACAAATGTAGCTCATCCAGAAACAAGGGCTCCTGGCTTAAAGTATTTATTTCCCAACCAGAACGAAGAAATATCAACAGTCTTATGGAATAACTTCATTCTCATATGATTTCATGACCAGTCTCTGCTGAACCAGGTACACAGATAAAGGGGGGTGGGTGTAATTCAAAGCTCACCTGAGTCAAACAGGATCTTTCTGGGGCGCCTGTAAGTACTTGCAAAGACAAAAAATGGCTTACTTATTCTGCTTCACTTCTGGCTTTAGACACAATCTTAGTCTTACAAGTCTGTATTACCTTTACATAGATATGATTCTGAAACTGGAAAAACCCCTAAACCTTTATCTGTAACACCAAGGAATTGACACAACTCCTCTCCTCTCCCCTCCTCTCCTCCTCCCTCCTCTCTTTCATCAAGACAGACTCAGTTATCAAACAAAGGAGGAAAAACACAAGCTTCTAAAATGGAAATAATGACTGTGTTGTTTCCCTGTGCTGCCCCTGCCTAAGACATTCTCGTCACTCCCGCTTAGAGGAAAAGGGGAGCAAATGTCCAATACTTCTCTGGCCAATGTTTAGCAAGCCTGCTCAGAGGTTGCAGAGTCTCCTGCAACATCCAAAATAGCCTAGAATGATTGAGTTTCACAGCCTCTACCACAAAGCTAATGTTTTTTTGATGAGGTTGGTTTTTTCATCTATTAAAACCCCAACACCTGGAATCCAGTAATTGCTTGGCAATTTTAACTTCCTTTTAAGACACGCTGATATTCCAGCTGCCTTCTCTGCTGCAGATGAAGTCTAGATATTTTCCCAGTATCCCCAGGAAACTCAGCAGAAGGTGACTTAAAAACAATATTTTGGGTTCTCTTAGGAGACCCGATTCGCTATGTTTTTGAATGTCTGAAGCTGGCAGCGCTGACAGCCCTGGAGTCCACACCTTGATAACTCTTCAGGCAGTTTCAGAATGGTTTGCGTTGACATAACAGGAAGTCTGGTGGTATCACATTTTCTGCTGAATTATTCAGTATGGGAGTTTTCCACTTTTTTCCTTTGACTTCCATTATATTGCAGGAAAAGACTCTTGTTTTGGAGTTGCCTAGTAACATACAGAGATACGCCTGCAACTTGGCTGCTGGTGCGTTGAGTCTTACACAAAATATGGGAGATGTTTTTGTTTGGACTGTTGCAATAAACATGTTGTCTGTTTCTTGAAGACAGAAACCTGGTAATTGGGTGTTGGGAAAGACATAAATGCATATGACAGAAGAAACGAGGCTGTATGTTCCTGTGTCCCTAAACCCATATCACTCCTGTGTGACAGGCCAGCCAGAACTAGCATGATCGCGGAAACACACCCTTTGTACACAGGGATAAAAAGTCTCAGGCCACAAGATACACCAGTTTCCAAGAAGTATACATTTTACCTCACGGTTGTTAAATAGGGATGTTTTTAACAGCTCACCCCTCTACCCAGAGGTAGGGCTCTGTTAAAAGGGGATGCACACTTTATTTTCGATATGGAGGGTGTCATCCCTGAGGTGTTGCTTCCCCCCTTGCCTATTTGAGGAGGTCAAATGGTAGATGTCTAGTGTGGCTTAATGCAAATTATGGAAGAGGTCAAGGTTTTGGTATCTGTGGAAATGTCAGAGTGTCTTTTCATGCCTTTTCTTACTTCAAAATAATAATGAAAATCCATAATTTTGTGAAATTTAAGCATGCTGGTGTTTATCTTTGAGTTGCTGCCTCAGGTGTTCTTTCTTTTTCTCTTATTTTAAAACAACCAGGGGAAAGTGTGGAAAGGACAAAGGAACAACGTCTGAGGGAAAGCTGCTTCTTAAACCTTATCTTTACTTGCTTCTAGTTCTCATTCTGCTTAGAACTGAGAAAGTATTTTCACTTCCCACCTCACTTCCCTCCCAAACCCTCATGTTTCCTCTGAGAAATTGTCTACGTGGGAAGGTTTAAATATGAAAGACAAGGTATGAATTTATATTGAGGTTAAATTTGGTTTTTGATACCCATGTGAACACTCTTGGTTTGCTACAAGCATTTCTTTTTCAAATTATGGTTTTCTTTTCCTCTTTAAAGCTTAGCTTATGACGTTGCAAACTGTTTAAACTGAGCTGTAAGAGGTTGTAGTAAAAGGACTCGGGCACTTACATAGTTACAACTATATATCTAGCAGATAAAACTTTCCTGCTCAGACAAGCCCTCACTATTTCATCTTAATATTTTTTCCTAGGTAGATGTAAAAACTGAGAAGAAATAATTTATTTCAATGATTTCTTTTTCTAAAGTGCCACCTTTTTGTTTTCCATTTCAACTTCTATGAAAATGAGGAAAACAGATTAAATTCAAAGCTTCCATTTTTTTTGATGTAAGATAATATTCTGATAAAACTCGAAATTATATTCAATTTTGGCCTTTTCAAAAGTTATTAGCTATTTAATAGAAGGTCACTAGATTGGCTTGAATAAAAATGCTCTTTTGTAGGAAGGTTTTGTTTTTAAAGCTGTGCTCTGCAGGAAGGGAGACAGGAGATGGTGCTAGAGCTGCCCATAGAGCAGGACTTCTGGCTTTACACCTTTTGTTAAATACATTTTGCGACCTGCAAATCTTTAAAACTGCCTGGATGTCTCCAGCTGTTAATAAAAACATAGGCTATCACTTCAAAAGGGATTTTAGAATTCCTGTGAGCTGATATTACTCTAAGCTGTCCTTCGTGGCAAATGGAGCTACTGACTGAAATATTTTGGCAATTTGCTCATTTGTTTGGGTTTTTTTTTCTTCCCTTCGCCCCCTTTTTTTTTTTTTTTTTTTTTGGCCCAATGGAGGAGCCTAAGCAGAGCTGAGGTTTGTACAAACACTAGGGCAGGATGCCAAGTTCTAGCCTCGTGTGATTTTTTTTTTTTTTTTAAAGGGGGTGAATTATGTACCAAACAAGGAGCACAAGGACATGTTGACAGAACCTTATTTACGGTGCCTCCTGGGCTCAGCTTTTGCATTCAGCCAGTGTTGCTGGCTTCCCGTAGTGGATTTTCAAACAAGTTGCTGTAATAACCTCATGATGTTTTTTTGTCTTGCTCAACATGCTTAGTTTGGCCTTGCTCTTAGCTGATGTGACAGTTTGGGACAGAGCTCCATTCCCCTGGCACCAGCCCCCAATTTGGCTCAAAGCACTCTATTAAATCCTGCGCTGCCCCTCCATTAATACAGATGCTGTTGCCATTGTCAGATGTGAATCTTTCCCATAAAGAGAGTTAATTAAGCCCTGCCTGAAAGGAATGAGAACAACGCAGAGGAGATGTAGCCTTGCCCAGGGCATGAGGCTCACAGGCTTTAGGATGTGTGCTGAGAATGGGGCAATTGGTCTCTTTGCCCTCCTTCACCCCTGTTTGTTGTTTAAAGTGCCTCCTAAAGCTCTCTCTTTAAAAACCGAATGGATAAAAGCTGATATCCCTGTGCCTTTCTTGTGTTGCAGAAACTGAGAGGCTGTTAACTGGTGGGGGATCAGAAGCAAGTTTACAGCCAGATCCCTCTTACCAATTTTTCCTCCCAGATGTTTTTCTTTCTGTGCTTGTTTTACTTTGGCAGTTAACTAAACAAATTGCTGTCTGAGCAGTGGAGCTAGTGGAGTCTGGTTTCCTTCAGATTCTTCTGCAGTTCCATCTCATTTCTCTTAATGATCTCAGCTTCATCCTCTACCACACCATCTGTGGGGAACACCAGCGAGGAGCTGAAAGGAGCCAATTGGGCCTGGTTTTGGCTTTCTCATCCCTCAGTGAGGCCCCGCTTTTGGATTTCTGTCCTATACCCACCTTCTAGTTTTTTAAAAAAACTTGAAAGAACGTAATTTTCATGGTGTCCTTAAGATCCCTCGCTGTCCAAATGCTCTAAACTGGCTAGCAAACAGGGGTCAGGCATTTTTGGCTGGGGAGAGGATCAGGTTCCCTGAAGGGACAGTCAGGCTGCAATTGCACAAGTTTCATTTCTTCATGATGCCAAGGTGGAAGGTTAGTTCCTGAAAGCCTTCTTTTTAAAAAAAGGCTAGCTGCTTTCTGCATCCCTCAGGGCCATCTGGGCAAGCTGTTCCTGCTTTTTCTAAGAACACTTGAACAAAGTAAAAATTTGTATCTTTAATAAAACACTTGAGGCTGCTTCTGTTGCAAAGAAGCAACAAAAGGAGGGGAAAGAAGTGTAATATCACTTACAAAATTCTTTCCCGTTTAAAATAAAGATCCTATGATAGTTTCAGCGGTAATATTTATATTCATTCTTGATTCGATTACAATGTTGACAGCTTCCTTTCAGCTAGGTTGGCCCATAGTTACCTGTGGGATTCAGGTTCTACCTCACTTTTGTTTTCAGTTTATGCCAATCTTCTCCCTGTTGTAGGTGAAATCAAGTGTTGCCTAGAAAACCACAGACAGGGAAAAGCATTGTCTTGTGTGTGAAACCAATGATTGCAGAGTTATTGAGGCCTCTGCATAGGGACAGCCATGATTCTGCTTTCATGTCTTGGAGGAACCCTATAACTCATCAGTGATGAAGCCAGGACTTTTGACAGGGGATTGAATATAATCCCTAAATATTTAATATGCCAGAAATGAAAAAAAACCCATTTGTCGGATTTTAGAGTGGGTTGAGACTTGCTCCAAGACCCTGGTACGTATGTGCGTGACTCATGTCGAGGTGTTCAAGGATCTTTATTAAGGCTTATCAGTGTAGTAGGAAGAAAAAGAGAGAAGGGGGGAAAAAAAAGACAGCTCTTGAAGTTTTGAGTTAATTTAATTCCAAGGAAAGTGAGGGAGCCGGAGTCAAGCATACTAGGGGAAAAGGCTGTGCATGCATCTTCCTTACAGGTCTATCAATGCACCACAGTCTTGCACAGCACCTCTGACACATTCTTAGCTCTTCAATAGGGGACCTCCTCTGAACAGAAGCACAAATTTGTGCCCATTATTTGGTGGAGTTTTTTTCAATATTCTTTGAATGTAAGATAAGGCTAAGAAGCATATTGTGACCCATGTCTACCCTTTACTCTTGTGCAAAGAGTAAGTTGCAGCACAATAAGAATCAGCCCCAGAATACAAATTGTGTTGGACTTGGGGGGAACAATTTAGTTTGTATAAATGCCTCTTGCCTGAAACAAAATTATGCATGACATAATGCAAAAAAACCTTTAGCTGAGCTTAGTAACTGCTCTTATAAAAAGACAGCAGCAGTATTTGTGGGGCTGCATTTTCAAAGCCAGATGTCAACAGTAGGTTTTGATGCTCTGATGAGATATCAGATAAACTAGTGAAGTTTTTAGGGAAAGTTCAAGTTCTTTTCTTGCCGTCCTTCAGAGCCTCTGGAAACAAAACTGTTTAAAGACCTAGCTATGGATCTAGGAGCTTTACTTCAGGCTCTTATTTTTGCAAATATGTCTGGCTATTTGCTTTAATCTTTTTTTTTTTTTCCTCGCAGGCTGTTGTGCCTGCATGCTTTTATTTGCATACATAATGTTTGTTCCTGCAACAGTCACCACTCTCAAAGTTGCTACGGTAACAGATTTCACTGTTGTTTCCTTTTGAAATCCAGAGGAGAGTACCACCCTGATCTCCTGGCTGGGTGCTGGACCGAGAGCCAGATTTTAATCCTGCTTTGGCTGCTGGTGTTTGCCTTTGCTTGAGTTGCCCTGGCAGGAACCAGCAAAGCATTTCAGTGATTTTTTTTTTTTTTTTTTTTCTGGTGGGTGCCTGCTGTTGGGTAGCCACCCAGACTTTCCCTAGAAACTTCTGGCATCCAATACATTTGCCCGAAGGACTCTTTCGGTGGCCATGGGCTTTCCTCACACCTCGCTTTTCAGCCGGGCCTGGACCCCCCTTGCCCACATGCTGGATGGCCTCCAGACCTCCCTGCTTCCCCAAATTCCTTTGTAGCTCCTGCCGTTTACCTCTTGGTGTCTCTGTTTCCCTTCAGACCTCTGGTCTGTCCTGTGGACTTCCCCAGGACGGGTTGACTTTGTGGCTGTAACGCTGTTTATCTGTAATGGAGCACCAGGCCACTGAGCAAATGTTGACTTTTTTTCAGGAGTGACTGTATGGAGAAAGGAGTCTGGGTATGGTTCTCCTGTTACTGAAACTCACAGACATTGTTTAGTTTGTTTCTACCTATTTCTCACATATGTCTGGACATGTCAGAACAATGACGATCAGCTTGCATTAAATAAATTAACTTCTTGATGTCATCAATCTTTAGCTCATCCACTGAAAGCACCTAAAAAGAAGGGCAGTAGTATTGGTTTGTGGGGGTTTTTTTGTTTGGTTTGGGTTTTTTGTTTTTAAAAAGGAGAAATCCCTCCCCTTGTTTTTTTTGTTTTTGTTTTTAAACTTTTTTAAGCTCAGCCTGCAGACCAGCAACAGAGCAGGACTATGGGCAGGTCTCCTGAGTTCTCGCTGATCCCCTCCTCGATGGATCAGCCTCTTTCATTGCTCTAGCATAAAGTCTGCAGGAAGTTTAATTTATGGGATCGGGCCACCAAAAAAAAAAAAATGCCTACGATACAAAGACCTTATCTCCAAACTCTGCTTCTTTGTGTCTGCCAGGGGATAACTGGGCAGGGAGAAAAACCCAGCCCTCATGATACCCATTTGGTACATGACTGACAGATTTATGATAGGATGCGGTTTCCTCCATTTGTCTGGCAGCGAGTGGTGGGGCCATGCGATTGTGTGTCCGCCTTCTCACCGCAACGCTTCCAGCTGGATTGGGAGGACAGGAAATGATTTAGCAAAAGGCTTTCGGTGACAACAGAATTCCTGCAGATAACTTTTTTTTAATCCTCTCCCTCAGAATATTTTTACAGCGAGCCCTAAGGCATTGCAGAGTGGCATTGGAAGTGGGTGGTTACAAATATTTGATGAGTGTGTCATGGAGTGGCTTTTACTTCTGTTGAAAGTATGATTTATTTTTTTAATCTACATATTTTTAGTATTCTACTTGGTGATCAGAGCAACATAAAAATGTATTTTTCTTACTAGATGGTCATACCCTAAAAAGCAGCCTAATTTTGCATCAAGCAAAGGAGAGCTATTGTCAAAGTAACCTAAGGAAAGAGCAAGATTGTCCAAGAGTCTCCCAGTAGGGAGGACCAAGGAAGCAGTTTATGCTTACGCCAGGAGTGGTCCAACTGCATTTTAAATGGCTCATTTTGCCAGGAAAAGCAAGGGGCTCAAGTCTTGGGATCCCAAGATAGTGTCAATTTTGGAGCATATGTTTAAAAAAATACCCCAAAATTTCTGTAATGCATTCCTGCATAAGGCAGCTCTCTTGCAAACAAGGAAAAGTACATATTTGCTGTTACACAGGATTACCTTTGTCAAAGAAAGGAAAATACTAGTGTTGGATGTGCTCCCTCGAACAGCTTTTAAGAGTTGTCTTAGATGCAATGTTGGAAACGAAGTATCTTTCCTTAGAGGCTGGTGGCTTTCAGAGCTAAGGTTTTGTTTCTCACTGTAAGTGAAAAAAGCAGAATCTGAAATCCTTGGTATTGGTTCTTCTCTTAAAAAAAAAGAGGAAGAAAACATTCTTTTTAAAGAGTTGATATACATGAGAATTAACCAGCTCTGTTTTCAGTAGATAAATTACAGTTTAGGAAACTAATTTATAAGTGAGGTGGATATTTGTCCTTGGGAATTTGACACCTGTAAACAAAAAACTTTATTTTGAGAGCTTAAAGGAGATATTGTAGACTTTGAGCTGGTTTTATGCTTGAAGACTTATTTTCCCCAGCAATGTTTATTGCACTGTAGTCTCCAAACTGGGATTTTAGCAGAAAAGGATGAAAAATAGCGAAATTAGTGTTGTAAGATGGAACAGGTTTTTCTGCTGGGTTGTTCATTTGTCAGTGACTCTTCTAATGAAGTGCTACATGGGAAAATGGCCTTTTATTGTCTGTGCAGTTAGCAGAACACAGGCAAACTGCTTTTATCTGCTTTGGAGTGGGTGAATGCTGACAGCTTGGATCTTTTCATCTGTGTAGCCCGGCTGGTGGTTTTGCCTGTGCAGGAGCAAGCCCAGGAGCAGAGAATGGAGAGGGAAAACTCTGGTGGTCACATGGGATGGAAAATGAGCAGGTGATGAGACTGCGGAAACTACACTAGTGTAGGAAAAATGGGCAGAGACTGGAAGAGTAAACCATTGCAGTGGTACAGCAGAGGCTATGGTCCTAGTCTGTACTTCTGTAACTTTCACCCTGAGGCAACTTGGGCTTCAGCTAGAAAAACGTGTTTTCTTTCTAAATAAACAACAATTTAAATAATACCAGCTACTTGTACCTGGGGAGCAAAACACCTTGTAAAATTAAGATGGTTTTTGAACCTCAGAAATTATCTTGTAAAAATTGCCTTTGTTCTTTAACAGAATTTCCTGTGCGCCCCTTCCCTTCCCCGACCTGAGTATAGACAGATGAAGAAGGGTTGAAGTCTTGCAGTTTTGCTGAGTTATGGTTTTGAATGTCAGTCTGATTAAAGTCCAGCTATGTCTCCCTGCCATGCATTAGTGTCAGCGCCATTACAGCACCTTGCATGAGAAAGGATGAGCACAGCAGTTTTGCCTCACCAACGTACAGTAGAGCATAGGCCTGCGAGAGACAAAAAAGAGGTCCCCACCTCTCGTGTCCAGGCATGGCTAATGTGAGGATTGACCAGGACCGTAGCAACTAAATTCAGAGCTAGGAGAGCTTATGCAAAACAGCGGGCTGGGGCAGGCCAGGCATGTGTGGAGCAAGAAGCCCCCTTCTTCCCCTTTCTCCTCACCCTTCACTACTGGAGATCCCCCAAGGAATATTTAGATAATCACAGAATGGTTTGGGTTGGAAAGGACCTTAAAGATCATCAAGTTCCAACCCCCCTGCCATGGGCAGGGACACCCTCCACTAGACCAGGTTGCTCAAAGCCTCATCCAGCCTGGCCTTGAACACCTCCAGGGATGGGGCATCCACAGCTTCCCTGGGCAACCTGTGCCAGTGTCTCACCACCCTCATAGTGAAAAATTTCTTCCTACTATGTAATCTAAATCTACCCTCTTTCAGCTTAAAGCCGTCTTGTCACCTGATAAAGAGTTCCTCCCAATCTCTCCTGTAGGCAATGGTTGTTATTAAAACAAATGGTGGATTTGCTTCTGTCAGGCCATTGGGATGCAAACCCTGAGTGCTTCCACTAGGCCAGACTGCTGCTGGGCAGGTCTTGGGGACTGTACATGTGTGCCACTCCAACCCAAAACCAGGGGCTTGGTGATCACCTGGGGATAACTGCAGGTAGAACAGGACTGCGAATGACCATTTGCTCACAGGATGAAACTACTCTGAAAGCAATGGGGCAGCTCACAGCGTTGAAGAGAATCTTCTGGCAGGTGAGGGAAGGACCCCTCCCTCTCAGATCCAGAAACCTCAGCACCAGCCTGTCAGAAATGTAACCACTGGGTCCCCCATTTGCAGCGCTGGCTTTCAGGAGCTGTACTTGTTGAGGAGCCACTCTGCGGTAGGGTAACTGTGCCGTGCTTCGTTTCATCGCCTCGTTCTTTAAAAGAGGCTGCTGATGTCATGTCCTCCCTCTTGGCTCAGTGCAGCTGGAAGGAGGAGATGGGCTGGCAGAGCTGGCAGCTGCTTCAAGTGCTCCAGGCCTGTCTCTGCACATCCTTGCTCCCAGATTCCTAGGGTTTTCAGAGCAGCATGGCCAGAATGCTGAAAAAGCTTTCTTTTTAATCTGTCGATCTTCACTTTGTGTGTTTTTGCCAGTGCAGGAAAAAACAGAGGTGCACGCTCCATGCTCTGCATGTGCTGGTGTTTCCACCAAGGTAAGCAGGAGATAGTCTAGGTAATTACAGAGAATAATCTGAGCGAAACATCTTGTCACTACAGCTGGTTCCTGTGACACAGGAGCAGGCAGGGCCAGCAAATTTGCTCTGCCAGGGTATCAGGAGTGTTTCTTCTTACTCAGACAACAAGAAATGAGATTAATCTCTGCTCCGGCTAAATTCCTAATCGAGCATGAAGGAAAGTTTTGTCTGATGAAGGCTGGCGGAGGGAGGTGGTGCTGGTGCGGATTGACTCAATTGCTGTATTCTAAGATCCATTTTGTATATGCATCCTAAATTCATGAGGCAGTTCCTCCCATAGCACATCTGAGGCTTCAGTTTTGGTTTGGGAGCTGGCAGGCCCTTGGTGTCACTTTATTTCTCAGTTGTGGTGTTACAGGCAATGACAAGGCACTCCAGTGTTTGCTCAGGCCCAACCCCTGGAGGAGGATAATATCTTCAACAAAATCCAAAGAGGGCTTAACTGTGGGAAGAATTTCTTATGCAGGCAAAAAAATCTGCTTTTTTTTTTTTTTTTTTTTTTTTAAGCAGGAGACAACCCAGCTGAAAACAAACAGTATTACACAATATTACAGAGAACAGAATTTGGCATGCAAGTTACAAAGCATCCTGAATCCCACTGGATGAAAATGTTTAACAATACTGCAGAGCCTGGATGCTTCCTCCCACGCTTCAGCTGGGGCTGAGGACAAATTCTAAGGAGCATTCTATCTACTGGTGTGGCGGGTTGGCCCTTGGCTGGGGGCCAAACCACACATACCCGCTCACACAGTCCCTGCCCCCACCCAATCATAGGGGAGAGAATTAAAGAGGTAAATGGAAAAGAGGACTTGTGGGTTGAGATAAGGACAATTTAATAACTAAACTACAATAATATTGGAAATAATACTATATACAAATATGCAATGTGATACACAGTGATACTGCCCCTCCCCACCTGATGACCA
>WKFP01014208.1:525798-579634 GCA_011057875.1 Pterocles orientalis | reverse complement strand
TTTCTTTCTTTCTTTCTTTCTTTCTTTCTTTCTTTCTTTTTCTTTCTTTCTTTCTTTCTTTCTTTCTTTCTTTCTTTCTTTCTTTCTTTCTTTCTTTCTTTCTTTCTTTCTTTCTTTCTTTTCTTTCTTTTCTTTCTTTTCTTTCTTTTCTTTCTTTTCTTTCTTTTCTTTCTTTTCTTTCTTTCTTTCCAAACAATCTGTTGGAAAAATACATTGGGCAGCCAGTACTACTGCTGAGTTTGCCTGTAACTAGGAGGGTTGTCTCAGGGAATTAAAATAGAAAAAAAAATTAAAAAATAGAAATACTTTGACTCAAAACTGATGGTGGATATGACATTTTTGTTTAAAGAATGCACAGTGTTTTTAAGAACAAGAATCCCACGCTGGCAACAGCTTTTCCTTTGAACTAAACACTTCTATCCACTGCTGGACATGCAGTTTTGTGGGCTGCTACATGGTCAGTGAACTGAAGCAGCGTTGATTTGCACAGTCCTGTGTGAGCCCCTCGGGCCACCAAGGCGCAGGCTACGGCTCCCGCAGCCCTCTGTAGCACATCCATGGCCCTCTCCCAGTGTGCTGGGCAGGGGGCTGACAGCCCCTGCTCTGGCAAGCACAGGGAGGCGGAGGTGTCTCCTCTCTTCTGAGAGAAAAGTCTTCCAGATCGGTCTCTAGTTTGAGGTGGCTGGGGATTTTTTTTGTTAAATCGGTGGCAAATTTCTTTGTGGAAATACATGCTGTGGAAATCCCCGCAAAGGACTGTTAGCTTTCGATTTAAGAAAATAAAGGATTTGTGGTTCTTAAAGTTTATAAGCCATAAAACAGAGGGTGTCACAAGCCGGCGATTAAACTAAGCACAGTGGGACTGGGACCTCTCGGCAGAGAAGGTGTCAACGGGGAAGTGACCCCATCCCACCCACCGCTTCGGCTTTTCTGCCCTGCTCCGCTGCCCCCCGCGGGTTACAGCCCCCGGGAGCCGCCTCCAGCCCCGCGCCCGGGGGCGGCAGGTTACCCCCGGCCCGCCGGGAAATCCTAAGGGGTCGGGGGGGGCTCTGGAGCACCTCTCCCGGCCGGCTGCTGAGCCGAGGCGGCCTGACCCGGAGCCCAAGCCACGGCCTCACTTCGGGGAGGGTTACGACCCCCTCTCCCGGGGGTGGCGGCGGCGGGGCGGGGCGGTGCCGGGAGGCGGCGCAGGAGGCGGTGCGGCGGGCCGGGCCGGGCCGGGCCGAGCCGTGGCGGTCCGCGGAGGGCAGCGGCGCCGCGCTCCTGTGAGCCCGCGCCCGCCGCCGCCGCTGAGCGCCCGGCCCGCCCTCGCCCCGCCGCCGCCGCTGCGCCGCGTCTCTTCGGCCTCCCCCCGGATCGGTTTTATTTTATTTTATTTCTTTTTTTCTTTTTTAAATTTTTGTTTTGAAGGGGAGGAGTGCGGAATCAACTAAAAATGAGCCAAAATGTCTGAGAAAATGTCCAGCTTTCTGTACATCGGGGACATCGTGTCCCTCTACGCCGAGGGCTCTGTCAACGGCTTCATCAGCACGCTGGGGTGAGTGAGGGGGCGGGGGTGTTTTAGCCGGGCCGGGGGGCAGCCGTGCCGTGCCGTGCCGTGCCGTGCCGTGCCCGCTGGGGGCGGTGACCCGCCGGCTGCAGCACAGGAAGCGGTCGGCAGCGCGCGGTGCCGCCGCGACCTCGGCAGCGGAGCGGGGGAAAGTAGGAAGTGATGAGCGGGGCTGGGGGAAGGAAGGAGAGAGGGGGTGTCTGTCGGGCACCTCGGGGCGGCGGGGCCCGGCGGTGGCTCCGGGGAGGGCTGGCGGCGGGGTTCCCCGCTCGGCTCCTCCGGGCCAGCCCAAATCGGAATGCCCGGCGTCTGTCAGGATCCGCTCTGTAGAAGTAACCGTGTGCTGTACCCAGATGCGTTAATATACTCGTTATTTATGGCTAATTTATTTTTTCTTTTTTTTTTGTATGCCTGTGTTTATTTTACTGAGAGTTTTTGAGAAAGATGTAAAGGGCAAAACCTGCTTTCTTACACATCGTCGTCGTTAGCTCGTTAAACGTGCATCCCTTCGTTTCTGTTTTCTGTTTGCCTCCAGTTTGGGTTTGCCTTACCTGTGGTTGTTAATGAGCAGATATTTATAATCAGATATTTGATTTCATGGGGGTGATTTTGCCACAAGCTCTTCCTTCTCATTGCGGGGTGAAAACTGTGGCTGCTACACTGAAATGCTCCTGCTTGCTTGAGGTTTTTATTAACCTTGAGCACTTTACATCACCTTTTTGGAATCCAGGACAGAAAACCACAGTGAACGATGTTAGGAGTACGTTGATATCACGTAGTACGTGTGCTGAGGATGCGGTGGTTCTTAGGAGAGCTGCAGTAGTTTCAGTGACTTTGTGGCATGTCCAAAGTAAGCATGTCCTTAACCCTTTGTCAGTGTCACCTCCTGCACTGCATGAATTGTAGTGATCCCATTGACGAGGCCGCTCAAACTCCAGCTGAATCTCAGTGTCTTTTGCTGGTTAAATGTTAGCTGTACCTTCAGAATAACAGTTAAACTTGCGAACGCTGATCGACTACTAATTAATGTGTGCCTGGGTGTTGCTCCTGTATGTTGCATTAGGCTCCCTGTGTCCTGAGACCTCTTCAGTGGGGGACTGTAGGGTGAAGTAAGGACAGCATTCAAATACTAATGATGAATGTCTAAGTCACTTTGTGTGGTACCTTTACTGCAAAAGAGCTGATGTTCAAGGTCCTTAATATTTTTTAATCTTATTATTACTTCCTATCTTTGTTGTTCACTCATTTCATCTGTTGGCAAGTGTTTTTCCATGGTTTGTTCCTCTGTTTGTTAATTTTGTGCCTTTTCTATCCACAACTCTATTTTGTCTCACATCTCCTTTTGTTTTGCTGACTCTTGTAATTTTAAATCCTGTCTGAATATGTTTGCTTTCTGCAACTGTTAATCCCTGAATATTGCTTCTTATTCTTGTAACCCTAGCATTTATTTTTGTTGGCATAATTTGTTGTTGAGTTGTTTGATTTTTGTTCTTTTGTCTCGTTGCTGTGTTCTGTTATTTAAAGCTAAGGAAGCTAAATTTGCAGTACTTTTCTTTTACTTTTTATTCTGTTGAGAAGTGTTCCTCATTTCTCAGAACGCTGGTGCTTGTACAACTGCGTGTCACTTGAATTCGTGTTGGCATTTCCATGTCACAGTCTTCAGACTGCTGATCCTCCCCTCATCCCTTGGAGTTAGGGCAGAACATTTACCCTCAGTTTTACTGATGGGAAGCCAAGATGAAAGCTTGCCTAAGGCACATGGGAGTTCTCTCCCAGGAGAAATGAACTCAAGCCAACACCCTAACTGACTATCCAGACTCTCTTTTTAGTAAGAGCCAGTTAACCCAGCTCAAGAATACTAACTACCTGGGATGAGACAGGACTCCTGTGTGCATCTCTCCTTCAGTGGTAGGCCAGGAGTTCAAGAATGCTGATGTAGCTCTCTTAGCTTTTCAGTACAGCTTTTTTGTGTCCTGCTCCCTGGCATGGCAAAGGCTGCTGCAGAGCCAGGAGGCTGGAGTTGATGAGCTGAAGGCCTCGAAGGAAATGTGAAGTCACTAGTGGAAAACTTCCATGTCTACTGAAAGGGAATGCTGACCCCCCTGGTGGTGGTACGAGAGCTTGGACTGAAATTTAAAATTGTGATGCCAAGTCATGTTATCTGTGCCAGCTATTGCAATTATTGCTTTTGGAGAGGTTGCAGCAACACAAGAGGCAAAAAAACCCCCCAACTGTACATTCAGGGAAGACGTTTGCCCAGCTGCACATTTGCTGTGCAGCCATTGCCACACTCCTGCATCTCCTGCATTCCTGCCAGTCCTCTCTCCAGTGCAAACATCTGAACAGAGGGGGCTCCATCTTCCAGAGATGCCTCTTGTTGGCGAGGACAAAGTGGGGTAAGAGTGGGGATGATTGCTTCTTTGCTTTGTTTGACTGATGCGGGTCCTGGTTTTATTGCTCTTCCCTGTATTGCTCAGATTGCTCTTTTGAAAGGTACTAGGCACATGAACTTGCTGCATTTACACTATTTAGTCTATCGGGTATTCTCATACAGTTGCAAGAACTTGAAATCCAGCTCAGGTCTAGTGACTTCACAGCAGGGAGAGAGTCCTGTTTATTTTAAACTGTCATAGGCTAATTGTTTCTTAAACAAAGCATGAATGAGGCCATTTTATAAATAAGATAAAAGAGTGCAAAGCACCTCTCCAAGCAGGGGAGGTCTGTCACATCAGCAGGCCTTACTCCTTGAAGAGCAGAACTAGCTCTACAGATTAGTTCTTAAGGTGGAGATTTCTAAGCAAAGACTGTTTAATGTGTTTTAGAATATTTTCTGCTCACTTGCTAACGCAGAAGTTTTCATGTCCTCGGTTTCCCCAGGAAACCTAAAGCTGAGAGAAAGCTGCAGCTGAGCTATTCAGATCAAGTGTAGGGTCAGGTTAATATCTGCTAGAACCTGAGTGTGGAAATCTTCCTCTAGTGTAGTGAGGATCTCCTAGTCTAGGAGGTCATGACCCCCTTGTTTATTAGAAGGGGTATCTGTGCCTCTTGGTCCTGTGTCCAGATGAGTGTGCTGAGCGGGTGCTAAGTGAAGGCAGGAGTGTCTTCCCACACCTCCCTCTGCAGAAAGGGTTAGAGAGTTGCTGGTACGACTGCTGTAAATGGGACCTAAGAGGTTTGAGCTGGAAGAAACCTGTGCTTCTGCCCTTGTCTCTGAACTTTCTTTGCTTGCTTACTATAAGCAGCTGCTGGATGTGAGCGTGAGGGCTCTGCTTTCATGTTTGATCCCTCTTAGTCAGAAGAGGAAACTGAACCTCTCTTCCGCATCTGAGGTGAGCACTGTGGCGTGGGATGGGGGCAGGGGCAGGGAAGTCAGGCAGCGCTGCTCTGAATTCTTCCTCCTGTATCCATATTTTAAGAGGGAGCGGTTCTCCTCAGTTTTTGGAAGAAGAGGTATAACCACCTGTCTCTAGGAGGATGTTCCAGGCTGTGGATCCCAAGTGGAGAGGGGCACCTCTGGGTAATGGTACAGGAGAAGTTTTTAGGGCTCAGCATTCTCTGTTGGCTACTGCAGGTCTTGAATATTTGAGGGTACTGAGAGTCCAAGCAATCCCCCGCTCTTTTTTTCTGCTTGTTTTTGGGTTTATTCTGGGTTTGGGTGCTGCTCTGAGGTGTAATCTGGCTTTTGCAGTCTCAAGGCTCTCTGAGCTCCCTCCTCCCCCTGCTCCACCCCGCTTCCCATTTTCCTTTTTAAAAAGGAGAATGCTTTTGCATGTATAAACTGATAGTCTTGCAATTTAGAACAGAAAAGGAAATGTTTGGGAGAAGGAATTTACATCCATGGGTAGCTTTCTGCCATTTCAAGATATATTTGATACAGGATTATTGAACTGCGCTAATAATGTGGGTTTTTCCCCATTTTTGAGCTTTTAGTGTGTTTTAGCTTCTGCACAGTCAGAGGCTTTATGTCGCACAGGAGGTATGTGGCAGAGCCTGGCAATGAATCCAGGAATCTTAAGTTGTCCTAGACCAGGGTCTGAACCCTGAGACCACCTTCCCCAGTATTTTGTTTGTAAATGTTGGCAGTAATGCACGCTGGGAACTAGAGCCTGCTATTAATCACCTCTGGGTTCAATGAGGGGAAAAAGTATTCTTGCTTGGAGAGGTGGAAAAAAGGTAGGAAACAACAATGGCCAGCATCAGCTGTTGGAAAGTTTGACAATGGGCCTGTTAGTCACCATCAGTAGCTGCGTTCCTGTCTCGCCTCCATAAACACACTTCTGTGCCGTAGCAGTGAGAAACCTCATGGAACATAATTAATGGAGCATGCAGTGGGAGCTGCCTGCTAGGTAATATATGGCCATGGATGATGAGGGGTACAGAGACTCATTTCTAATTAGCAGCAAAAAGTGTGTTGCTGAACATTTGGACTCCTTTTCTTGAGTCTACTGTTGATTTCTCTTGAAGAACTTCTCTTAATTTGTTGAAGCCCTTGCCAGAACTTTCTTAGTTGAAACGAGTATCACAGTTTTATTCAGGCTCCTTCACTGGGCTTTTTGTGCATTAGTTGTCGTATTAAAGTTGGACTTCACACACAGACTGAGTCAGTCATACTTTGTGAAGATACAAGATGAAGTAGAAAGTGCTTATGAAACAGCATAAATCAAAATATTCCAAATACAATGAAGGCTAAAATGTGTCATCTTGGTAGCCTCAGGAATGATGCTGAGAGAAAAGTGTAGTGACTGATGATGCTTACGACACACCAATATAGTATTTTCGTCAGTGCACTTATTTTTTTTACTGTTCTCTCTTACTGTCTGTAAGCAAGGAACAGAGTATACATCCTGTAATTAATAGAAAATTTTTCTTTCTTGTGCCAGCTGACAAAATGTAATTAATCAGGAAAGAATAAAAAGCTTGAAGAAAGTGAGAGTGGCATAACTAGAATTACTTTTAATTTAATTCTGATACATACAGAATCAAATAATACCTCAAAGAGGGAAGGGAAGATGAATGTCAGCTTTCCTGTGGGCAAAAGTACTTGTATGTTTTATTTAGCCTCCGGACTGACAGCATCAATGAGATTTGACAGCTTTGATTATGTGTTTCTTAATTATTTTTTTTTTTAAATACTGTGCAGGATTAGCATTTTCAGAAATACGTTCTCTTGGTTGTCTTCCTAATGCAAAAGCACCGGTCTGAATTCTGCAGCTGCTTTGAATGTATGCTAATGTACCTGGGAACATAATTTGGCCTATTATATGACACTTTTCAGCTATATGGTGTATTTCTTTTCTGTGATAACTTTCTTAATCATAAGCTATACTATATGCATTATTAAACAGCTTCATTGATCTTACAATAAATGCCACATAAGCAGAGTTGTAGACATATAAATACAACTCTGTATCTTGCATACCTGGCAATTCAATACATATATCAAAGCTCATATCCTCTGTAATTATCCACTCGCATTAGCAATTAGGCACCGCTCCAGCTTTGCCATTTATAATGAACTTATTTTGATGCTCATCTCAAAATATTCTAACAGCGCTGTCTTTAAATAAACAATGAGACAAAGCTTTCCACAAAGCGCCCTTACGGGAATACAGCCAGTAATGAGACCCGGAGGGGGTTTGTTTGTTTCAGAAGTTTTACACAGAGCACAGCTTGGGTGTGAAGGGCATAGGATTAGATTTAATTACAGTATTAAGATTTATGAGACTGCATGCTCAAATGTAATATCCTTGGTTCAAAGAGCTCATTATCAAACAAGTGGAGAGAAAATTGGGATTAGGGAAAGAAGCAATTGATTTAATGTGAAAGTGAGTTTGTAAGCTGTGTGGTAGTAATGGAAATAAGAGAGGACTTAAGTTTTAAATTGAGACAAGTGGTGTGGCTGTTAAAACTTCTGTGGTTCTCAGCTGGGCTATGGGTAATGTTAGGGAAAAGAGAGTGGGGAAAGAGAGAGGATGATTGTTTAACTTGCATGACTGTAAGTCTGATTTACCTTTTACGTTATGAGGGGATTCACTAAACAGTCTTTATATGGTTCTTGGACTCACTAGAAGTCAAGATTATCCTGTATTTTAAAAGCGCCGCAGAAGAAAGAGTCGAATCAATCTTTGACTTCCCCAGCTTGGAGCATTATCTCGGGAGAAACAGACGCACCTTTGCTCAGCTGGGTGTTTCACTGCATGGTGAAGTGATTGAAACCCGCTGCCCTTCATTGATAATGGTGCAGACTGCTGCTGCTGCTTGGCTGAAGTGAGAGCCTCTTTGTTGGGCAATAGCACAAAGCCATGTCCTCTGCATGTGTATTTAATGTACTTGAAAGTCTGTTTTTTGCTTGATTTGAAAGGTCTGTTACTTCTTGTACGAAGGGGAGACAGGTGAAGTTCATGTGTGAATGTACTAGATTAGGGTTGTTTATAGAAAAAAAGGGGAAAGGAAATGAATGGTAGTTCAGGATTTTACTTTTTTCCTTGTCTGTGTTGTATTTTGTCTCTTATCAGAGATGATGTCACTGTCAGAGATGCATATTTAATTATATAAGAACATAAAATCCCTTATGACTGATTCTTTAAAACCTTCATTTGTTATTTGTAAATCTGATTCCATCTAATTACTTGAATCAGTAGTTCCACTGCTACACAGATGTGTAGACACTTCTTGACATAGATCCTGGTTTCAGCTGTTTATAATGATGCTAAACCTTGACTTTTTGGACTCAAGGTAGATGCCTGGGGCTGAATCTTTTTGTGTGGAAAATTTGAAGTAAAATGGCACTTCTGAGAACAAGACATGCAAAAAGGCATCCCTGTTCCAAAAAAAAAAGGATCTTGCAGCTGTTTGTTGAGAGCTTCCCTGAGCTGCAACATGGGAAGCACCACTTCTCCTCCAGTGTGGAGGGCTTGTCCTTCTCTGCCCCTTTGGAAATTTGCCGAGTTTTTAACATCAGTGACTTGAGGAAGGATCTCATTAGGACCTCTATGACTGCGTGGGGTGTTTTGGTACCTGCCTCTTACCTGGCAGCAGCAGATTCTCCTCTCTACTGGCACTGGGTGCCAAGAGATCTCTGCCCGACCTGCTCCTGTGTGGGAGGTGACTCCCAGTTCCCAGCATTTCCATCTTCCTTTCCTTGAGGGGTACAGGAAAGCTTCAGTTGTCCATCTGCTTTGTGTTCCCTATATCTGGAGAAGTAAAAATAATTTCTGTTTCATATTTGAAGTGAACTGAGGTAGTAAAAACAAAGTTAAACCAAGAAATTACATTGTGGCACGGTAGTAGCTTAGATTGCAAAAGTGAAAACAGAGTTAAACAAGGAAAGCAAAAGACAGAGAAAACACAGGCTTAAAACGTACTTGTTACTCATGTCTCGTATCAGGTACTGCTTGAAGTTTTCAGGGGCTGTTTTGGCTGTGGTGGACAAAAGATTGTGTCAGTAGTAGTCTTGTTGCCCTAGTGCTGTTTTTCCAACTGTCTCTCTGTGCCTGAATCTCTGTCTACCTCTTATGCTCGCTCATCTGTTTGCATTTTTTGATTGCTGTTGAATAGAAACAAAGCATTGTCCAGAGCATGTGATTTTAAAGTAATTCTTATTTGTTGCTTAATAATAATAATAATAATAATAAAAGAAAAGAGGACCCTGAAGTGCTGACTGGGCAGCCTGGAGTCCATGTGAGCACCGTTACACTGTCCTGCAGCATGCCTGAGAACGAGCTGCCCCTTCCAGAGCTCCTGCAGCGCTGGTCCTTCTGCTGAGGTTTACCTTTCATCTTAGTAAGCTAAGTGAATTGTCATTATAAATGTTGGGCAGATTTTGCAAACCATGTCTGTGAGTGCTTTGATTCCCTCCTCTCCTGTTGCCTTCTAGTTCAGGGTGTCCTTTTGCACTGGCAGAAACATTTTGAGTTTGGCAACTTCAGGTGCTGCCCCTGCCAAAGGTGCCACAGCCCTTCATTGGCTTCACAGGTCCATCACATTGCCCGAGCAGGATTTTTCTTGCCGTTACTTCTGCTGGTTGATGAGCGACCATGGGGTTGCTGGGTTGCAGAAAAGAAAACAAGACGACCATCTCTCCTGTCCTTCCAGTGCTCCCTTGCTGGCCCCTGGATGATGAAGAGGGCAGAGGGGAGATGGGTGCACAGGGATGTGTTGGTGAACAGAGGGGTGAGGCGCTGGAGGAATCAGCAGAGCAAGGGTGTGTGGGAAGTTGTAGATGTGTGTGGTGGGGCAGTAACTGATGTGTGTGGTCTAAAAGGTGGCACAGATTAGAAAGAAAGTAGGGCTGAAGAGGAACAGAAGATGGACAGTTGCTGAGAGATCTGCAGTCCCCTGTTGACAGAAAATAGTTATGAAAGCTACTGGCAAAATGCCTTTTTTTCCAAATTATTCCATATAGAAGAGAGCAGCCTGTCACTGCTGCTTTCTACTTTGGTATTTCAAATGGTGGAGGTCTGCTGAGGCTGGTATGGTCTCAAACAATTGAATATTTGGTATTTTTTTTCCCCAGGATTTTTGGTGTTGTTTAGGAAAATGCATAATAAATACTACCTTCTCCAAGAGAATATCTGAATTACAAAATCGGTTCCTCAGAAATAAATAGCAGTTTTAAGACTGTCTGTGGTACCTCATGCAATTCTTTGTGTAAAAGCACAACAGTCCTCATTGGTGTGGTCCTGGACTATAGATTGCAATGCATGGCTGACTTGCTGTATTGGGTTTGCATGGCAAGGTTTTGGTAGCAGAGGGGATACAGGGGTGGCTTCTATGAGAAGCTGCTAGAAGCTTCCCCCGTGTCTGATAAAGCCGACGCCAGCTGGCTTCAAGGTGGACCCACCACTGACCAAGGCTGAGCCCATCAGCAATGGTGGTAGTGCCTCTGTGATTTAAAGAGGGAAAAAAACCCCCAAACTTCTGGGGAACAGCGGCGGGAGAGGAGTGAGAATACGTGAGAGAAACAACTCTGCAGACACCAAGGTCAGTGAAGAAGGAGGGGGAGGAGGTGCTCCAGGCACCAGAGCAGATTCCCCTGCACCCTGCGTGGTACAGACCCTGGTGGGGCAGCTGTGCCCCTGCAGCCCAGGGAAGTAACGGTGGAGCAGATCTCCACCTGCAGCCCCGGGAGGACCCCATGCCTGAGCAGGTGGATGCCTGTAGGAGGCTGTGACCCCATGGAAACCCTGTACAGGAGCAGGTTTGCTGGCAGGACTTATGACCCCATGGGGGACCCACACTGGAGCAGTCTGTTCCTGAAGGACTGTACCCCACGGAAGGGTCCCACGGTGGAGCAGTTTGTGTAGGACTGTAGCTCGTGGGAAGGACTCATGTTGGAGAAGTTCGTGGGGAGTGGTCTTCCATGCGAGGAACCCCACGCTGGAGTGGGATAAGACCATGAGGCGTCCTCCTCCTGAGGAGGAAGGAGTGGCAGAGACAAGGTGTGATGGACTGACCACAACCCCTATTCCCTGTCCCCTTGCACCGCTTGGGGGGAGGAGGTACAGAAATTGGGAGTAAAGTTGAACCTGGGAAGAAGGGAGTGGTGGGGGGGAAGGTGTTTTTAAGATTTGCTTCTATTTCTCATTATCCTACTGTGATTTGATTGGTGATAAGTTAAACTAATTTCCCCAGGTTGGGTCTGTTTTGCCTGTGACAGTAATTGGTGAGTGATCCCTCCCTGTCCTTGGCTTGACCCATAAGCCTTTTGATATATTTTCTCTCCTCTGTCCACCTGAGGAGGGGAGTGATAGAGCAGCTTTGGTGGGTACCTGGCATCCAGCCAGGGTCAACCCACCGCACTTGCTAAGTGTATGTGCTGGCCAATGCTTTTGCAACAACTGAGGTGATACACCATGAATTGTGGTATTCGGGTAACCTTCTTATCTAATCAGTTTTGTACAGTTCACCGGGACAGTTCAACCAGGACAGACAGTTCATTTGAAATGCCCCTTTACGTTGTTACTGCCACATAAATGAGGGTCTGGAGTTGAAATTTATATGAAATTACTTGGCAGAAGAAGGCTAGAAAAGCATATCCAAGTGTGGATGTTATCCTTTGACACTATACGTTAAGGTTACTACAGCTCTTGTCTGTATAAAGAATTGATATTAAAACAGTAATCAACTTTTTGTTCTTTGACCTCTGGCAGATAAAGATCAATGTCATTTAAAAAAATCAACAAACAAACCCTGAAAAAAGGCCTTTTATATGAATCTCAAAATGCATAAACTTGTTATGATGCAATGCTTGGATGACTTATCTTCATTTTCTTTTAGAGACTTGTTTGAATTTCAAACAAGTTTTTTTTCCTGCACTTGACATAAACAAGTTAATGAATGTTGCAGAGGCAGCTGAAAGCATGCAGTCACTCCATTAGGAAAATAACTGCTTAAACTCATGGTAATCCCCAAATTTTTATATCTACTGCCCACAGTTAAAAGACAGCAACCCAGTTCTTAGGGTTTTTCCTCTTTTTATTGTAAATGTGTGCTGGTATTCCTGTTTGCAGAGCAGAGGCAGGCCAAGCACAGGAGGCTATGAGCCACACAGCTGTCCGCCTGCTGATGGTGCTTTAGATGAAAGCTAGAGGAGCAGCAGGCACAAGCCATGGAGGTTTCCCCAGCCACCCCTGCAGGACATGTTTCATTTCACTGTGGGGAATTTTGCCTGGCTCCACCGTGTGTAGTTCTATAATCTTGAGTGCTGTGACGTGGAAAATTTAACTAGGCAGCTTTAGAGGGCAGCTAAGTTGAGTGTGACCGGTATAGTTTTATCTTAAATCTTGCAATACCTGGCATTTTTTTTATAGATCCCAACTCCCAGGGCTCTATGAATTTTAGATATCCTCAGCTTCCATTTGAGAAAAAGTGAGTTACTCTCCCTCATGGATGTGGGGAAAAGCTTGAAAATAGATATGTTCACAAATGAAAGGTGTGTAAGGAGTGCCCAGAGTTTAGAAGTAATTTTCTTCTGCTAAGTTTAAATCAGAGCATGTGGTTTGCAGGTGGGGATTAATGGTATGTGAGTACTTGAGACTAGAAACAGTGCTTTTTGCACAGCCTTGTTGATGTCATTTTAAAGTTAGGTGAGTTTGGATTTCTGCCGAGCTTGCCAGTTGTTCCAGATAACTGAATTAGTAATGCGCTTTGCTAAAATATTCGCAGTCACCTTTTAAATCTGGTTAATATTTGTTTTTATTGTTGACAAAACAATAAATACAGGAGGAAAGACTGGATATCAGTTTTTAAAACACTGAGAGCAGATCTTTGTACATTTGAGTGGTGAAAAATGTTGAAATGCATCACTAAGCAAGTTCCATTTTTCCAATCAAAGAAGTTTTAATGCTACCTATAAAGTTTTTTAAGAAATATAAAAATATGTATTAAAATATAAATATATGTATATAAATATAAATTCCTTCATAAAAACAAAACAAAACCAAACTGTGCCAAGTGAGAAAGGTTAACTGCCTGTTAGTAGTATTTACTTTCATAGCTTAGACAATTTCCGACTTATGTTATTGCCTTTTGCCGAGGTAGACTCATTTTCAGCCAAGTGCCACTTGTGAGGGTACCAGTCCGTAGACTTCGCTCCTGCTCTCTATTGGAAAAATGGGGCCTGGTGGGCTTGACTCTTTACAGATTGCTTGAAAAGTCAGGGTTAAGTGAAGAGCTTTGTGGAATTTTATTATTCTAAAGTGAGGTTTTACATCAGGTTTGCTGATGTAAAAATCGGGTAAGGTAATGTCTGTGTAATGCTTCTCAGTTTGAAGACAGTAAGTCAAGCTTTAAGGTTGAACAGGTTTCGTAAGTAAGGAACTGATGTAATAAATATTTTGGATTTTAGTATTACTGTAAACAGTAAAGTTGAATGCTTCAGAGAATAACAGAAGTTCAAATTTTGAATAAGATTTTCAAGTATCTTTGTAGGTATCCTTTCATATAGTTGCTGTCATTGTCACATATTATTTATAGAATTATTTATTGTAATAGAATACAGAAAAAAATCCTTGCTTTTAAATGGTAAAAGTACAAAATAACATACAGAAAATTTAGTGGATATTGTGGGGTTTTTGTTGTTGGTGAGGAGGTAATAATACACTTGTGTCAGGCTGTGGGTGAGTTTCTTACATGATATATATTATTTTATTCAGAAAAAGTAACTAACAAAATAGCGGCCAATATTCATTACATTATTTCCTGTATAGATGGTCTGAGATGTAGATTTTTAGACTTACAAACTGCAAATGTCATGAGGCAATTTTTAAAAACACCTGCTGAAGAACATTCAAGTTAAGATTTCTACTTCACTGCTAGATTTTCAGGAGCACTAATAGGTAGGTTGGGATTTGACCATGAAACTGTCCAGAGGCAGGCATCTGGCTCTTCAGAGAGGGTGCTGCAGGACCCTGGGCAGCTGCAGGATTTGGGTTAGAGGTGTGCTCAGTTTGTGCTAGCAATGGCTTCTCTTGCAAAAACAAAACAAGGTCAGGACCTGGCAGGCAATAAGTCCTGTCTGCATTAACTTTTGTAGTTGAACAGGTTTTTCTGCCACTGAATGTAAGGACCAATTACTGTATTTTTTTCCCCCAGTATGTAATATCCAGGATATAGTAAAACCATTAATTGTAAAGTTCTGTTATAACACTTCATTTGAAGCAATACTGTGTATTGGGCTGGTGGGGTCAAACCCCTGGTCGCTGGGACCGTTTCATCCGGTCCATTTCCTTTCTATGGCAGATTAAACCGTCTGCTGTGATTAGGCTGCTCCTAATAAAATCATTTTAACTTGAGTAGAGCTGGAAGTGAGACAGTGCTATTTGAGTTTTCAACCATGGATCTGAAGTATGTTTAAAGGGAATTACTGTAAAAAGGGATGGTACACGAGCAGAGGAGCGACTTGTACGAGGTTGTTAACAAATTGTGGAATATAACCAGTCTCCAAGTTCTGAGTCAGTGCTATTTTTAAGTGTTGATTTAGTAAGACGTTCAATGCTAAGTTGTATAAATTGCTTTATATTAGCTTGTCTCATGCCAGCTGTGACAAAACTAGTTAGTTTATTAAAGTTTCCATGTGTCAAACATGTTTTTAAGTATATATCCAAAGATGCAGAATGAGCTTTATCATTACAAGAAAAAAAGCATGTGCTGAAAAGAGTTTAACACTTGCTGGTATTATTGTCATGCTCATATGCTGGGTGGAACCTCGTTGGTAAGTATAATTACTGTTCTCCATTTGTAATGGAGGTGTGAGATAAAATCCTTCCTCCTTTCTGCAACCAGGTAGCTGAAGCAGCAGAAGTCACCACCCAAAGCTTGGTAAAGTCTGAGTAAAAGCTGAGCTGTGTTACCCAAAAAGCTTCTTATAAAGAAATCCTGCATTGACAGGGCAAGCCAGGCAGGCCTAAGTGAGTAGAAGTACAGAGAACATAGGAAAAAAACTCAGTCATGGGCAGAGAAAAACTGCTATGTTGACCCAAGAAAAATAGAAATGAGAGTGTGCTACTGAGTGCCGTTCTTCCTGGAAACCATAATCACAGAAACTCCTGCTGTTTGGTTTCTCCTCTGTCCAGGAAAACAAGAATTTATAAATAATGTATAAATTCTTTATGAATAAATGATCAATAAAATACTTGTCACCATCTCAAACTTTTCTTTATAGTGGAAACACCCCTCAAGTCTCCAGAACTGATGTCATTGCTTGAGACTAATGATAACCTGGTATCATGAGATGGATCCAACTTCCAAAAAGGAAATTTGTAACTGGTGTTCTTGTCTTGAAAGAGACTAGAAATAATTTATATGATTTCTAATACAAGAACTGTAAGTCTTTCAGATAGAATTAAAGCAAGAGTAAAAATGCCATCTGAAAAAAAGAATGGGGTGCATCAGAAGGAGTAAAAGCAAAGAGGTTTCCTAGTGAACACTTTGAATGATGATTTGCAGGTGAAAGTGAAAACTTTTGTAGGCAGCAATTAAAAACTGTCTGGACAAGTTTGGGAAATAAGCAGGCAATTATACCTACTCTCAAACAGCAAGGTGGGTGAATGGGATGGTCAAAATATATTTGCTGTGGTTCTGATGTGGTTGTCCACAAAGTATAGATGAGGAAAGCTTTGGATTGCTTTGAATTTGAGCCTCAGCAAAGACTTGACTTTAGAGATGATCTTGAAGATCACTTCTGGTTAACAGAATAAGCAGTTATCCAACTGTGGAAACCTGCATAAGAGAAGACAAAGGGGAGTTTAGGAGATGACAAAGTATGATAAAATTTTTGAACTATCTGGGGAGAACTCCTACTGGTGCTTAAAATTTCAGACTTTTTTTCATAATTTATTTAAGAAAAAAGCACACAGTTGGGACAGACTATGCTGAGGTATCTTGAAGACAGCTTGCTGTGTGGTTGTAGGAATTAACAGGGCTGTGCTTTTGCAGGTGTTCACAGATCTGGGAGCAGCAGGGTGACCTTCATGCCTCACCCAAATGAACTGTCTGAAGGCTAAGTTGCAGATATTGCCTTAGGCAGAAGATCAAAGGATTATTTCAAGGAATGATTCTGCTGAAAAAGAGATCACCTTTTCTTTCCTTCACATAACTTGCAAAACCTCCTGAATCAGCCACTTGAAGAACGTATATTCCTGGAAGGGATTTCAGAGCAGCCAAAAGCTTTCCCAAGAGAGCATTTGGGGGACATAATTGGCTCTTGCCATCATCTTAAAATGTAGCATCCCCTCAGAGTGAAAAGATCAAAGCTTTCTGGTTGCATCAGGCAGGCTTGGAGTTTAGAAATGGGATAGTACGTGGGTTATATTCGTTCAGAAATCATATTGTGTCTTTGAAACTGCTGAAGTTGGGGGGGCTGCAAGAGTCACAGCTGATTTGAAAAGAAGCATGATTTGGTGAGGTGTAAAGCAGGATGTGGAAAATGGTGCAGGAAATGTGATGGTTGCAAGATAGAGAAGAGAGAGAGCCCAGTTGCAGCAGTATCTTGTGGGGACATCAATGGAGTGTGTTGCTGAAGAGCTTATGTGATTTTTTTTTTTTCTGACAGAGTATTGGTAGTTATGACTGTCTACTGACATAGTCATGACTCATTTCACAAAATCGCCTGACGACTGTGAAGTCAAGCACCAAAGGGCACTGGAAATAGAAGAGACTTTGCCAAATGGTTTTTGTAGATTAGGAGTCGAGGAAGCCATCTATGGGTCAAAGGAAAAATTTAAATTCCAAGTATTTCACTAAATCTTTGAGACTGTAGGCTTCCATAAAAGATGCACTATCTCAGTGTGCCCACAGTCTGATGGGTGTGGTAGAAAGGGTCATTATGGACTCATACCTTCAACTGCCTTATTTTATAGACTCAAGGAAATTGTCCTATTGCCTTTGAGGGACTTAAAACAGGAGTGGGTGAGAATATGATTTATACTCCAGAAGCTATTTTGTTTCAATACAAAGCAAATATCTTCTTAATAAAGAAATTTTGGGGTGATGTGGACTGTGCAGAAGATCAAACACTAGACTGGAAAGGCTCGTTCAAGCCTGTGTTTGGTAATACAAATATCTTGTGGCAACCTTTTTTCAGGAAAGTGTATGGAGTCAAGGGGTTGACTGAATGTGAGTGAGGCATAATGAATCAAGGAGAATTCAGTCTCAATTGCACTTTGTGCCTCCTTTTTTATGTAGTTTGAGATATATGTGTTATAATAGTTTAGCTTGTAGTGACAAGTGCATGGTCTAAAGAGATCAAATTCGTATCTAGGTGGATGAGTTTTGGAATTTCTGTGTTCTGTCAGTCTTTGCTCAAGAACAGGAAGTTTTTATGTGATGGTAGTTTGAAGGATCAGATCTGAGTGCTTGTTTCCTAATTATTGATGAAGACACACATTATTTCTGCTAAAAAAACAGACAGTTTTTTTTCTCCTTGACTTTTGCAGCCAGAAGGACTGTAGATCTGTTTTGTAAACTGGACCTTAAATATCTTCCACGAGTTCTTGATCCTTCTCCATATAAAACAGGACTGAATTCTTCTCAGTGAAATGAGGTGGGTTGTTTAGTCTAGTTGAAGAGGAGAAAAGAGAAGATTATTTCCCTACGCATTCAGTGAAGTATGTTGTTAGTTCTTTCTGTGTGGTGTTTGGTCCTGGTCTCTGGGCTATGCAGCCCGAGGTAGTTCCCAGTTTCCAGCATTTAATCTACTGTGTCAGTTGTGGAGCAACAGGAAGCTCATTTTGTCCTCCTTACTGAGCTCTGTCATCCTGAAAGAGCAGTTTGTGCTGGTAGTGGCATGATTCAGGGTGTATTTTGCACCACTGACACCACCTCTGCCAAAGCACTTGCAGTTTGTGTGGTTGGTAGGAGGATGTTGAAGGGAAAATTTGAGCAGTAGGGGGTCCACACAACCCAGACAGTAGATAACAAGTGATGATCTGTTATCACTAAAGAGTCAATCTCATGCAGAGTTTCTGCTTCTAGGGTAGTTTGAAAAATTAAGAGAGTTTGAGTCTTGGGATGCCAACAAGCTTTGCTTTCCTGATAGTTTGCAGGAAAGAGGAGATGCTCTGATCTTTGCCCAGATTAGGGGTTTATCTCAGGAGATTGATGACTCCTCCACTACCCAGTGCGTAGATTGGAGGTAGGATCTTTTGGGATAGACAGTGCATGTGAAGGGACTGAGGATTGCCTGAAAGATGCTGACAGGTTCTTTATAATGGTATGGATTTAAATTAAATCCTTTTTGTAAATTCTGAACTCTCCAAGGAGGGGTGATGGACAGGACTTAAACACTGCCCTAACTGGCTAGTGGCTCTTTGTCTTCTGGAGATGACGGATTTTCTTTTTGGAGGCTGGTGTTCCCACATTAAACTAGCACCTGAGTGGCCAGATGACTTTCTGTGTGTCTGGATTTCTGATCCCTATTAGCCCTAATGTGAAGCAGCTGCTTTCAAATGGGCCTTGAACAGAGGGGATTGCTGGGGCAGGGGGGGGGGCACTGGGAAGTCTTCATTTACTTCTGCCACCTTTGCTGCTGTGTGTTGAGGGGAGGAGAAATGGGATATTTGTGCTATCCTTTGCATGTGGTGGATTGAGTGCTTGCTGGTCAGGTGTTTTCTGGGCACTGCCTTGCTAAAGTCAGTCGTCAGAGAATTTGATCCAGATGCCAGTTGAAAGTCTTGTCCACGGCTATGACAAGATCTGTACAGAGTTAATTGGCAGGAATTTACACACAACTTTGGTGAGTAGGAGTGCTGTGATACTTTTTTCTAATTTCAGGATGACAAGTTAGATACAAACTTTTCTTTTGTATAAGCACAGAGCTTTATATACAAGCAATTAACTATTTCAGGTGCTTATTTCCTAGGAAAAAAATTGAACTTGAAAGGTGAAAATAAACAAAAATATATTCTAAAGCAATCAGACTGAGGATTAGAAAAAAGAAACAAGAAGGGCTCAAGATCCCTTCCAACTCATGTAAGTGCTAACACAAAGCTGTGGACCAACCAGATGAACTGCACATTGTGAGGTGCCGGAACAATTTGTACTCCTTTTAAGTTGTCAGAGTAGCAAGCAGCAACATACGTGCAGTGGCATAAATCCTTGTCTCCGCTTTCCATTTTTCTAAGAAAGATTATCCATTTAAGTTTAACCAATATCTGTTTATATCTTAATGGATCACAGGAGAGCAGTTAACTTCTGCTGTCTTATTTAGGGCACTGTACTGAGGGAAGAATTTATATGTGAGAATACTGCGGTATCAGAGATTATCATGCCTTTTGACTTGGTGAATAATTTTTCAAACCACTGAGGCTGTGGAAATATATTTACTCTGAAAGCTATTTTTTATCAGTGGCTGCACATCACTGTTCACTATCAAAGCAGTTTATGTGAGTGCTTCTTAGCTCTCTCTAAGCAATATGAGTTCATATACTTAAACAATTTAGTAGATGATTTGTGCTAATGGAGTTGACTGTTGCTTAGACTCTGAAAGGTTGTGACATGAAATAAATGGAATAGCCCAATGTTTACTTTTGCCCTTTCCTGCATTTGGGTCAATTTAGCCCTTTTATTGAATGTTGTGATCTATGAGTCTTGTAACTCAGAAAAGTGTCAGGCATCACCTAAACGAATGCTGTTTTATTTCCATGTGTCAAATAATAGAGTTTTGCTTCAGAGACGTACTTGGGGACCGGCAGCCACGATTTCCAATCAGGGTAAAAGCTTGAGAAGAACATGTCTGTTGTAGCAGGAGGCCAGACCTTCTGCCACTTGGGCTGAAGCATCTCAGTGTCCTCTTAAACGGAAGTGTTAATCAAAATAAAGCAGACTAATTGTTTATGTGAGTAGATGAGATTATCCCAGACAATGTAGTGCTGTTTGACTTGGAGAAAGAACCATACACAAAGCTGCACCACAGAGATAGTTGATTGGCTTTTTTATTATGTAGCAAAATCTGGAAAGGTGATAAAAATGGAGCTGATTTTTGGGTGGGGTGCTGTACTATCTTTTCAGATGAGTTTATAGCTGAGTTGTATTATTTACTGTGCACAAATGAATAGGGAATCATAGCTAAGGCAGTGAGCAGGTTTTTAATCTCTATGTGCCAGGCGGGGGGTTAACTTCTTGTGGTAATGGGTAGCAGTCCAAGAGGGTTGTGGGGTGATAAGGAAAAGATGAGAACAGTTTTATTCTGCTGTATGCAATTGCACAATATTAGGTTGACTTTAGCAGGACTTTTTAAGTGGGGGTTGTGTGCACCAATTAGTTTGTTTAACTTGCAACTAGATGTGAACTTTGGTATGCTTTTTTTTGCGTCCAGGTTCCCCTTGCAGGGAAACTGTCCAGTAGCAGGGCAGCCTTGCTGCTGCAGTCAAAGTCACTATGGAAAGCAGGGTGGCGTGGATATATGCCTCAGGATCTCAGGCTTGCCTGTAATTGCATTTAAGACTGTACACTGACATAAAGAGATTGAATACACAAAGTACCCTGAAAGGTGGAATGTGTTCTTCCTGGGAAGGGCTGCTAAAATGTACCCCACTTGTTTTTTTCCATTAAGAAAACAAAAAAGCCTGAGAGAGCTGACATCTCCAAAAAGGGAAACAGGTAGATTCCTCTTGCATGCCTCCATGGTCCCCGCCACGCTGGTGGAGGGTTGGTCATGCAGGAGTAAATAATGATGACTGCTTACTCCATCACCCACCACCTTCTCACCTTGCTGCAGTTCCTTGTGGTAGCTGCAATAGTCTTCTTCAAACCAGGCCCTTTCTTTTCTCCTGTCACTGCTCATATTATTGTTCCTCCGCCCCTCACTCCAGCAGGCAAAGGACTCCTGCCCCCTCCTGCTTCTCCTCTTCTGGAGGCCCTGGAGCTCCATCCATGTACCGCCCCACCCCTGCCCTTCTCCCATCTCCAGTTTTGCCCTTCCCCACCCACCTGTTGGTTGAGGGCACGTGTTGGCCACCAGTGGTCATCGAAAACTGCTTGCTGTGGCAGGGCAAGCTAAAAAATTTGCTGGCAGTTCCTTGTGAGTTACAGACGAGGCTCTGCTCTGGGCGCAGTGGAGCCCACCGCGTGGCTGTCCCTCTACCATGCCTCCTGCCAGTCCGTGCTGAGCGGCTGCTCGCCTGCCGTTGTGACGGGTCCTGGTGGTGAATGGAGAAGGGGAAATGAATTTTTTTTTTTTTTCCCCATGTATACAATGAAAGGAAGCGCTGTAATAAACAGAGTGAGGTAAAAAAGCTTTCCCGGCACATTACCTTGTCACACTTCTTCATCTTGTTTCTCCCCTCCGGGTCCCGCTGCCTGTGGGGAGGTGCTGGGGAAGGTCATGTCCAGCACCCAGCCTCCTGACTTCTGCCCCTGACAGCCCCTTCCTAGCCAGGGGAAGGGGCTGCTGACGTGAGGCTGTAGGCTGTGGTGGCTGCAGTGGGGGTGAAGCATGGCGGAGGGGCTTTGCTTTCTCACCTGGCATGGAGGAGGGCTGCGTGACAGCCTCTTTTTGTCCTGTCGAGGGGAGGAAGGGCACCTTTCCCTTCGGTTTGGGCAAAAGGAGGTCTCGCGTACCTTAGCACACTGGGGATGGTGTAGAGCGGTGCTGTTTCATTGCTGATGTAGCAAAAGGAATAAAAAAGCATCCAGAAGTTAATTAAAAGACAAGGGGGGTGGGTGGGAAGGTAGAAAGAGGAAATACTTGGAGATGTCTCCAGTATTTCCTGTTTGTTTCTGAAAGTTGTGAGTCAGATCCCCCACAAACAGAAGAGAGGGGTTTGAAAAATCGTGAGATTTTAAAAAAAGTAATCATGCATGGATTAATTCTTTTGGTCTTCTGGTTTTTGAGCTTTCAGAGCTGCAGGCCATTTTTCACATTTCTCTGGGCAGTGGTGACAGCAAAAGAACACATGCTCTTTTCCTCTTCATTTAAAATAGAGGGTTTCAAAATTCATACAGTGTCAGGAAGCAGACCAAGAGAAAAGATACCAAAAATCACAAGCTTTAGAATAAAATGTATGATGCCATCACAGTTCTTCTAAAGTTGATTGCTTTGATTTGACAAACCTTTGCAACATGAGTTAGTTGTAACCCTCAAGCCAGTTTGCTGTTGCTTAATGAGATAGAAGCTTTGGCGCAGGAGGGAGAATGTGTGTTGTGTGTGCCTGGATCGTGTTTGAGAATAACAGTGCTTTCTACTCACTGATTCAGGAGTAACCATTCTCCATTTCCCCAGGTAAAACATAGACCACATCTTTAAAACCTGTGGATTTTATGGGATTGTAACATGAGTGCTAATAGGTGTGTGTACAGCAGTAACGCACTTAAAAGAACAAATGAAGTGGATGCCGTTCTTCCACTTACCGTATCACTGAAATGCAGGCTTTTCTAGAAGAAGTGATTTCTTTGCTTCTTTGCCAGTTATTTCCCAGTAAGTGTATATAAGTGATAAAGGACTCCAGCTCTCCAAATAGCTCTCCAAAGCGATTATTTGCAGGCATTTTTTGTGTTACAGTGTCAGGATGAACTGTGTGAGGAGACCTGGAAGCATTTCCTTCAGCTGAAAAGAATGCTGCAGAACTGGAGGGCCTTAACGTAAAAGACCAAATTCATTTCTTTGTAACAGAGCTTGTTGTTAAGACACACCTTAGAAGGTGATACAACATTTGGACAACTGACAGCGCACCCTGAGAGTTGGTGCTCTTCGCTGTTCAGCAGAGTCATGGCTCTGATATTTATGTTGTGATACAAATCCCATTCTGTCCCAGCTCAGCATAATATCAGTACTGAGAGCATATGTGGAAGCTCTTAAGTCAAGGGTGAAACCATTTAAAAAAAAGAAAATTCTGCCATGTCTGTATTAATAAATAAATACATGCTCACGTGTGCTCTGGGGTGCTGGGATGCGATGATCTGTAGCAGCAAACTGCTAAGAGTGTTTCCTGTTGTGATTTTGACACTGATGCTGTCCCTGGACCTTGTGCAGGGACGCAGCTGGAGGGTTCCTGGAAGCTCCTCCTGGAGCACGCAGCCACCCTGGCTTGAATGCTGACATCTGCTGAAGTAGACGGATTTTCCATGCTGCTTGGCCTCAGACCCTGGGAGCATTCTTGGGCATGTTAAATTTTCTGTTGTGAGTATAGCCTTGCTGCTGTGAAACCAGAGGGGATGCCAACCTGCATGGTAATCAATTTGAGAAAGGTCTGAAGCAGTTTTGAGGTTTGAACCTGCTTATTACAGCATTTTCCCATTTTAAAATGCTAGTTATGAAAGATTCACACAAGTAGCATGGTAATCCGTTGGCTCTTCTTCCACCTTTACCTTTATGCACATAGACCTGCACAGAAGCTATTATCTTGCCATGTTGTTTATGGCTCTCCCACTTCCCAACTCCTTTCCCATGGAAGGAGCATTCCCAAGCATTTCCTGTTCAGGTTGCTTCTTGGCGCTGGTACGTGTAACTCTCTTAAGCGAGTGTGTACAGGTTGGGTGTAAGTGTGGCAGAAGTCTACAAGAGCTGATCCGAGCTACTGGGAAAGCAGCTCTGAGAGAATCTGGAACAGCTTCCAAAATGATCTGTACCAGTAGGAAACTGGCTCTGCTTAGTTTAAAACCAAGTAAACAGAGTCACTGTAATTTTTCAGCTGGTTTTTGTTTGGAAGGTGTTTCTTAATTTGCTTCAGCAGAAACAGAATAGCAAAGAGAATATGCAAAAATACTTGTCCCAGCTGCAAAAACTTGTATTTTTTTGCAAAATGAAAATTAAAAAAAAATACAATCTTTTGTTTAGAGAATTGGAACATCCATTGATGTGTGTAGTTCCCATTACCATCAGTCAGAGCTGGACACATATAAAGGCTGAACAGACCTTGTTCAGTAAATTCCTGCAAACCAAAGCATTGTCTCCAGAGGCAGGAGTAAATGCTGAAACTAGCAGGAGGATTTTGGGAGCTGAACTACAGGTTGGGTACAAGCTTGATGGTGGTTACACTGTTAAACTGTGAGCTATCTCCTTTTATCTGAAAACAAAACCAGGCAGTGTCATACTTCCAGAGTGCTGCCTTGGCCAGAAGGTGTTTGGGGAATGTTCATGTTCATGTTCCCATTGTCCCTGGTGCCAGGACACGCCACGTGGAAGGGAGATGCAGCTGGTGGTGGGTCAAGCTGTGTTGCGCCGTTGTGGTGGCACAGTAGTGCTGGTCAACCTTGAAGACAGCCTCTGGGACAGGTAAAGGAAGGTACACTAAAGAAAATATAAAAAGCACTGGGTCAGATGCTTAGTTGCTGTAGAAAAGAGCTGTTTGACTAACTGCAGTGGAATTACACATGTTCATGCTAGCTCAGGGCTTGTCATCATTTGAAGGCCTCCGAGTCCTTTCTTCGTTTGGTATCCTGCAATGTATCAAAGTTTGTAATATAGAGTATTTTATGCTATCTATTATGTAAAAGAAGGATTTTTTTTTTAACTTGAGCAAAAAGTTAGGCACATAAGATTCTCCATTGCTGTGTGAAATAAACACTGCAAAATGTGTAAAATGTCAGCATTTTGTCGTGCGCATTTTACATAATGTGACATCATCGGTCTGCCGGCTTATTACTGTTTGTTATAAAATGGAGAAAGAACTTGATTTCCAGGACCTAGATTCCAGGTTGTGTTTGCACGATTGATTATTTGTTTATGTATGTATTTATGTATCTGTTTGTGTATATATGTATGATTGTCCCAGAAATTGTTGTGGTACATTAGAGACCTTACAGTAGCGTTTGAGACTGGTTTGTCTACTTACAGAGGGATATTTTTATGTCATGCTAGTTCAACCAATTGCAATTTTCCTAGTTCTCTCCTTTTGCTTATGCTGCTTTTGTACAATAAGAGTTGCTTTTCTGATGGGTAGTTGTGAGTGCCTTCATTACCGTTTTCAGTGATGAAGTCACGTTTTTGATCACTGGACAGATATTGGCATTTCTTAACAGCATTTTTCAGGGTAAACCTTTCTCTCTGTTATTAAATGGTGTTAACAGTGGCAAATCCAGCCTTTCTCGTTCCTTTCATTAGCACACCATCCTTTCAAGTGGATGTTCACAAATATGCACAATGTAGCTGTAGATAAAACTGAGCAAAAGGCATGAATTCTTCTGGTGTGAGCTGAATGTAGAATTTCTTTTGATTGTGACTTTTATTTTCTTTCTACTGCTGGCTTTGCTTTGCTGTCCCTGGCTGAACAGGTAATGTTGCAATGAGTTCTGCATGTCTACTTGATTTTGAGACCAATGATGCTATTACCAGGACCTCTTTTCTGAAGTCACTTATGTACCATAGAAATTTAAGCTGCTCTCTTTGATAGGGACAGATTAGTGAATTATGTGTCTAAAATTCATTTAAAGATGTAGACTTGCATGGTCCTGAAAATCCCATGTTTAGTTAACGGTGGTCACAGCGTCTGTGTTTCTAATGTATGTTATGTCAGTATGCCTTGTAATTCTGCTTCCTCCATGCTTTTACATTGGGAGAGCTGAGAGGCAGACCTGCTACAGGTGGTTGTAAGGTGTAAGCAAGCAGAGTTAGTTATGTGTATAATCTTGATTTTTCTGATTTGCTTCTACTAAGTAGCAATGTGTTTGTGTTGGGCCAAATCCTAGACTTGTTACAGTTTTTGCGTTCAATATACAGCTAGTTGGAGTAAGAATTAAGTAGAAGAGCTGCAGAAGTTAGATTGTATTTAAAAACCTTTGATCAAGGATGCCTCAGAAGCTCCTAAAATAAATAACGGGAGTATTTGGAGATTATCATGGACATTTGTGGTATGTGGCCTTTGCCCTGAAGAATATGAATATGAAGACTAAGTTGAATACTGTATGTGAGATAAAATTTCAAATAGACTGCTGAACTGCTAATGAGCAGATGATGCCATTTTTTGATTTTAATGTATGATAATATCCTTAAAGAACTACATTTTTAATACATGATGTTTACTTCTACAACGTCCCACTTTTTAAAGTCTTGTCTTGAAATGATAAAATTTCCAGTTTTAACAAAATTGTAATAATTAATACAGCTTTCTTTGCCTTCTTAATTTTGTGGACAGTTAACTAAAGCTGTCCTTCACAACTGTCCTCATGAGCAATAGTTGAGTGAGCTTAACTGAAACTGAAGGAAGGTTTTTCTCTTTTGTTCCACCACACGTCGGTGGCTGGAATCTTTTGAGAAAAACTGCATCAGCATAGAAATCCTCACCCTTGGATGTGTACCGTGGGTCACAGTGAGTATCTTTAAATCACAGTTTTCTGTGATTGTGGCAGACCTGGCAGTGAGTGTGCACCTCCGAGTGCAGTGTTACCAGTCTTGTTTTGCTGAGGGGTGCACAGAAGGAAGATGGATGGGGGTGGGAGGAATATATTGGCCAGGTCCACCTGGGTTTCTCATCTGCCTCTCAGCCAGAAAGAAGAAAAATTGCCAGATGTTCAGTTTAAACTAGGAGGAAAGCCTTGTAGAATGCTAGTACCTCCATCCCGAGGTGGTTGGGGTCTCACTTAAGGTGTTTTAAATTAAATGTAACTATAAAATAAATAAACAAAATCTACTTGAACACATTTCTGAAGCTTTTACAAGCTAAAAGCATGACTGAATATAATACAATACAAAGCAATAAAAAAGTGACATTTGGGATTTATAGCTGGATTACTTAATTGAACAGGCAAAAGTTCTGCTTTTTTTTCCCCCCTTTGACATGCAAGCCTGCAGGTACAGTTACAAGAATATGTGAATGCACTATCAGATAAGGAAAAAAACCTTAGGCCTGATTTAGTGCAATTGTTAGTGCAAATGTGGAGCTGCCTATTTGCATGCTGTTGTTTTGTTTCCTGGTATATGCTTCCTATCTTGCTTTCTGCCCTTCTGTCTCCTTGGCATTTGATAATACAACTCAAAGTGACCTGCACAAGCATTTTTCAGCATGGTGAGAATGGCTGAGTCTTCCTGATCTGATAAAATGCACCCACACTCTTGTTTTACACTGAGGAGGGTTTATGGTGAAATTTGTCTGGTGTTTAAGACCTTCGAGAGGTTTGGAATATTTCAGATATATAGAAGTTTGTTTTCCCAGAGTAGGGATATTCATTTAATAACTTCTTTCAACCTGTATTGTGTTTTTAGCAATTAAGAGGAAAAGGAAAGAAAACTCCTGAAGTTTGGGGCAAGCAGTGGTCAGACTTTCTCGTCTCCCTCTGTGCTGCTGCACCTCATTGGCATGTAGTTCAGTTCTTGCTTAAATATTGTGTGCTGTGATCCTCCCATTTATCAAAAAGGATTTTTAATGTTGAAATGTTCCCAAATGGTACAGGGGCTTAATAGCCCTGCTATAAGCGCAAGCAAGATCCTTTTTGTTTCCTGTGCAAGCTGGAGTTAACGTAGGAGACCCTGAAAGACTGCTGATGTGAAAAGATGATAATGAAAAATTAGGCTTTGGAAAGGAAGACGACAGGAAAAAGGACAAATTTCATACAATGGAGCTAAATCACAGAGCTGTAAATCATCTCAATCAGGACTGGTAGTCAAAAAGGAGTATGAACTCACATTTTGGGAAGGGTGAGGTATAATGACTGTAGATTTTTGGCAGGAGACCACTTGAAGCAAGTAAGAAGTGGGCTGACCTAGATGCCTGATAAGAGGCTTAGTGAAATGAAGAGTGGGTGGACCTGGAGAAGAACTGGGTGGACCTGATTGTTTTGGCACTTACGTATTTGATGCTTGATTTCCAGGGCAGCAAAATTTTAATAAACCTATTGTTCGTTATTGGTTGGCTTCTTAGTGGTGTGACTAGCACCTCTCTTTCCAAGCAGTTACTGTGTGCTGGGATGTGTGGAGTTTGGGAGAGGCTTTGTTAGGAAGGGAAGGAGTGTGTTGGGCGGAAGGTGCTCTGGAGGAGTGTTTCTGATAAGGAGGTTGTGTATGTGGAGGGATGTCTGAGGAGAAAAGGAAGAGAGGCTCCGAGGGCTGGTGCTTTGTTAATGAGAGGGTGTTGAGGATACATATCTTTGGGATGTAACCTCAGCATGATTTGTGAACTGATGTTGAACAAAGGTATTGCTTGGTTCCACTGGCAATTAGAATGTCCACCTCTTCTTGCTGATGTCTGTTGTCAACACTGCCCCCTCTTTCTGTTGCAGTCAGGCCTTATGCTGCTCAGGAAATCAGCAAAATGGTCATACCATTAAGAGAGTAAAAGCTGAGCAACTGAGGGAGGGTCTTAAATTGAAGACATGGCCTCTAGATTAGTTTATTGAGCTTCTTGAGGAGTAAAATACTCTAAGTATGTGTAAAAGCTGAGTTCTGTTCATCCCTGTGTATTATAGTAGTTAGACATTAGTAGCTGGGTCTTGTATTTTTTAAGAAGTTACGTGCACACACACATCTGTGCGTAGTTAAATGAATGAGAGAGTCTGTGTGCTGGTGAGTTTTGTCTTGTGTGTTTGTTCAGGTATTGTTTTGCTTAATAATGTTGGTTATGAAAAGTGGAAATCTGTTGGGAGGAAGAGACAAAATACATTCCAGGATGATATTTTTTAAATTGAAAGCACAAAGCTAGGATAAATGAATATTATGTGACTGCCTTCTTGGACAATCTAAAAAGCATCCTATGTTATGAAAGAGCCCTAAATTTCACAAAATCCATTATCGTTCCTTTTCTGTTTTTTTTTTTTTTTGTACATTGCTTTTTGTTCTTACAGTGTACAACTGTATCTTGGTAGTAAATTTAACATAATTCGTCATTGTAAACAGGTTTCCTAGGATTATCGCTATACAACTATTCCTTGACCCTCACGCTACATCTGCAAGTTCCTAGAAACCTTTGATGTATTTACCTGTAGCCTGTGTTAAGTAATCAGAAGAGCTTGAGAACATGAGATAAGGTGCCACCTTATCTATGGAATCCATTGCTGCAAAATGTTACTAAATTGAATGCTTCTATGTATGTTTGGCTTTGCCTGTGGTGAGAAAGGACGGATTTAACCCCATGAAATGGTGCAGGGAAATGAAGGGAGAGAAAGATAGGTGTAGGACTCCATATGGGTTCATGCTTTGACAATTTCACGATATGGTACGCTATCCTGGCTAATGCTAACAGAGAGTTGAAAGCTGCCTTGACTTTTTTCCCTGCCTCTGCTGAGAAGCACACCTTAACTCCTAGCTATTGCTTTAGATAGTTTCAATTCTTGTTTAATGTGGCTTTGTACACTGTAGTGCGAGGTCTTAATGGCTTAAACACCTGCTGGTCTGTGAGGTTGGCTGTGTGCAGTGGCATGGTGAGGAGCTGCCCTTGCTTCCCCTGAAGTGAGTGGAAAAACCTTCACTGGCTTCAGTGGGAGGATGACTGGTCATTTTAAGACAAGCAATCTCATGAACATTGTTACTTTCAGACCCTAATTCTGCAATTACTGAATACAAAGGGGTATGCGTAAAGTCCAGGGTCACAATTATTGTTTTGACTTGTCTGATGATTTTAAGCACCAGTGAACTGCTGTACAACTTAATTACTACAGGAGTGCAACAATTACCTGGAGGCATTGTGCATAAATGAGATAGTTATTGTGTTTGGGTAAGAACTTACACAAATACAAATCATATCATCCATGTGCAGGGAACTCCTTTGTTATTTATATACCGCCAACATATGAAAAACTAAAATGTAGTCATGTTGTATCTGCCAGGTATTGAATGACAACAGAGGGCAGAAAGCAGTATTGTCTGCAGTCCAGCTGAAGAATTAAACCCTTTAAAAGTTTGCCAAAGCTTCTTTGATGATACCGTGCCTTGAATATTGGCATAATAATTTAGACCAGTATTTAAATAGCTAGCAAATTTGATGGTATAGTATAGTAAATTCTGCCTTTATCAGAAAAGGCTTCTCTCGTCTAGTTTGTCCTATGCAAACCAACAAGCAAATGATCTTATAATGTGCCATGCTGTGGTCTGACAGAAGCTGCAGGTGCCCAGGACCTTTTGTAAGTCAAGCTTGTTGTTTGGTTTCACGCGTCTCTAATGGATTATTTGCAGGTTACAAAAGTCATTGATTACTGGTTGTTGAGTGCAGCCACATAGCAAGCTTCAGGAACAAACCACAGCTGCCTTTTGGCTTTATGTAAAAAGTGGGATTTGACTATTTTGAATTGTGTATCAGGGGAAGTAGCCTGTGTTCGAAGAGCCTCTTCTGTTCCAGTTTTGCAGCACGTGCAATGTGCAATTTGGCTCTTACTACGGTACAGTAACAAGCACCTCCACAGTAAACAAGTAGCTACTGAACTAATTGAATGACATTCTGCTGGAATACAGGATTAATGTCATTATATGGGAGTTTTGGGGATTAAAATGTTGGAAGACTGCTACACCGACAAAACAGTACTTTATTCAGATTTTTGTCTTGTTTGTAAGATACAAAGGTGTCAGAAGCTGAGGCACTGAGCAAGGGCTCAGGAGGTGATCTTTCTGGTCTATCGTGCCACTGTCCTGCCACATGTCAATTATTCTTTCTGCGCTGTCATTTTGTGTCTATAGGATGGGAATAGCAGCAGTTCCTTTCTCCTTTGTCTTGTCTGATGTCTTTGGTTCCAAATGACAGCAGAACTAATTTATGGTCCTTATCTTTGTGCCTTTAGAGAATGCTTAAATGAAAATGTTTGATATTAATTGTTTAATATCTGTTTTCTGAGCCTTGGATGTCTAACGTGTTTGAAGACTGCCGCTAACCGGCTCTAAGTGTGTGGGATCTTGTTTGTTTTTCTCCGCACCAAAACCTTGTTTCTATATGGCTTTTGTTACAGTGATGTGGTGCTATGATGAAAGTTTTGCATTTCATCCACACTTCTAGGGAAGTTCATGAGGGTACACAAGTTGTCACTAGGAGCAGAAGATGTTCCTTGTGAATTACACTCAGCTTCCAATGTACTGTTCATTATCCTGACAGTGCTTAAGGGTCAAACCCTATGGATTCAGTCAGAAAGCCTTTGAGGGATTTTGTGGGAGGGGGAGTACTTCTTGGCATTAAAATCCCCTGTCAGAGCTTCTGTTAAGGTAGTCTTTCAGCCCTGTTTCTTCTGTGACTCTAGGTTTTAGGTGTTGTTTATAGGAAGCTTTGGCCCATTAGATCGTAGTCAGAGGGCATCTTGCAGGACTGACTCTCCCTAAGTCCACCTTTCTGAACCTCACCCTGCTCTTGCTAAGCCTGGCCTAACCTAGACTGTGAAAACCACAACTCAATAAGGCAGCTCCCCTGTCTGCTTCTGGAACTCTTACTTCTATTCTCCTTCTTCACTGACACCTGATATTTGCATCCAAGTATGTTAGGAGATCGGAGCTGCTGACTTCCAAAATCCTTTATCATTTTCTCTTCTGTTTCTGGGAGCTGCAACCACATTGGGCAGTTTGTCAGCAGTCAGCTTGCCTAGAGGTAGAAAATTCGTGGCCATACTGAGTGATTGGTCTTGCTGAGCTTGTGGCTAGATGCAAAGCCTTCATCAACGTGAGTGAAAACTGAATGCATCTATTGTGTAATTTGGCTGAACCCAAATTGTGTTTTTCTGGCAATTTCCCACAGAAAATGCTGCTAAGACTGTTGTGAAGTGGCAGGGCAGTAGTGTGTCCTTAAACATGATTTTCCTGAATAATTGTTTGAAATGGGCAGATTATTTACAGGATGTTTCCTAAAGGGAAGCTGAATTATGTTTAGGAAGTTCTGTGATAAGATTAACAGGGTTTTTTTTTCTACTAAGTGGGGCTTATAATATTTTTGAATTTTGTTGTTTATTTAACTTCTAAAATATTGTTAAGAAATATATTTGATTTGTTATTTAGATTTTCTGCTGTGGATTAAATAAGTGCTCATTCATTATAGGAAAGGAAAATGTGCTCCTGAGAGTTTTGGTTGGAGCTGAATCTTAATTCCTCATGCCACTTCAGAGGACAAGGATTGGAAATAGTGAAGAAAAATAGCAGAACGTTATTCTGAAGACTAAAATTAAAGATGTTTTATCAAATTCCAAATTCAAATTCTAGATAAAGGGTCTTATGAAACAAGAAGTCACTGAACAACCCCCCGGCATGTCCTGATCGTATGAGCAGATCCTCATATACTCTTGTACTGATGTGAAGGCTGCTTACTGTGCATCCCCTTAAAAGTCCTCAGTGAGGATGCAGGAATCTGCAAGTACAGGACAGCTTGCAAGTGTAGGGCCAACCTAACCCACAGTGCTTTAAATGTCCTTTCTCATATCCAATACAAGTGTGCCTTCCCAATGTATTTCTTTGAGATCTTTTTCCAGGGCTCATTTGTGCCTTGGAGTTTCTCTGTTGATTTTGATGAATTTTGGATTATGCCCAATGGTAATGGCTGTGAAAATCTGACAGAATGGGCTCTAATGAAAGAAAACAATAGTTTTACATGTAGCATCAATATACACAGTGTAACAAAAGGGCCTTTAACCAGATTTAAATGAAGTGGAATCTGAAACGTAGGCCATAATTTACTGCAATAGAAGTAATACTCTTTCTTGAAGGAAAATGTAGTTTTCTTTTGTTGGTTATGCTTAGTAGCTGAACAATAGTTTCTAAAGTATTTTTTGAATTAAATTGGAGAAACATGTAAGATTCTCTATCTATGGTGTGACAGGTCTGTCTCTGCATTTATAGACACTGTTGTCAAACACGTGTTTTAGTAAGTGTAATAACTTTTGTTTTTCTAGGTTAGTGGATGACCGGTGTGTGGTTCAGCCAGAGGCAGGTGACCTTGCTAATCCTCCAAAGAAGTTCAGAGGTCAGTAATTGAGGTTTTTTTTTTTTTTTTAAATGACTGATTGATGCATATTATAATTCCCTGGGCAAAGATTTGCCTTATCAGACATGTAACTTCCCAGATGCCTTCATGGTTTGTGAACTAAATACCAAATCAGGTGAAAACATGGGGAGGGTGACTGATTTTCTTGTAGTCCAAGAGTTTGTTGCTCTGTTCTGTACACTGAATGCTGATCCTCTGCTGTGTGACCAACTCCTTGCTTCAGCCCTGCTCTTATTGTAAATGGGAAACAAGCTTATGAGGTTCAAAACTACTTGAGCTGCTGGTTTGTTTATTTTTTGAAAAAGATAAGATGACATTTTAAGAACTACCGCCAAATATTTTGTCAGCTTTTTCTTTTGCTTAAAATGGTATCTGATTTTTCTCAAATTTCTTAGACATGACCTTGTAGATTTGGATAATTCTGCAGTTTTGCTTATTGGAAAAATCAACATTACACTGACAACATGTAGTTTCTAGATCTTGAATGCTGAAAAATACTCCTGTGGTATCAGAAGTTTTGTGTGTTCATATGCAGGGAAAGTAACAAAATCTCTCGGTCTTGTCTGTACTTTATTTAAGCCCTTTGCTCTAGCTGTGCAAAAGTAGATCTAGACTTCTTTTGGATGAAATGTGCTTGGATTCACACCTGTTACAAGACAAAGATAGTTATGGCTTGCCTGGTTTAGAGCAAGGGAAACACGTTTCCTGACTGCTTGTATCTGTCTCAAGGGGTTACACTGACATTCTTAGCCTTATTATTTTAGTTCCAGTGTTTATTATACTGTAGTATCTAGATGCTATAATTGCAAAAAAAGTTGCATTTAAAACATTGAGAGACTGAATCTCTGCTTTCCTAGAGTATTCAAGATTTTTTTCCATTATATATTCAGGAAACATGAGCAGTTGATTTAAGTTCCAGCTGGAACCATTCAGCACATCGGCAGATCTTTGAAATTGAGAAAGTGAGGATGTGTACTTAGAAACTAATAGTAATAAATTTCAGTCACTTGTGTGATGTAATGGAATAACTTTACAGCAGTGATAGCATCTAGTTCTCCAGTGTGACTTGCAGGCTACCTAACTGTGATTTTATCCTCTTGGTGCCTGCAAAGACACGTTTGATACTCAGCTTCCAGGTTGCATAAAATTTCAGGTGGGGATTCTTTGGACAGTATTACTGTCACTTCACCACGCTGATATGTTCCCAAAGTAGAACATATCCAAGTTTCTAGATGAGACAGGGGTCACTGGAAAATACTTGCGTGTGATAGTATAATTGCAGAATACGTCCAAATGCCTACAATTCAGGAGCTGAACAGAGGTTAAAAGACAACCTTAATTTTTTCACTATTGTTTGAGGTCTTGATTTTATAGCTTCCATACATCAGAGTTCTTTTTATGCAGTTCTGTGACGTTCTTTCCCAACTTGAAAAGGCAAAGAAGGAAAAAGTTGATAGTGTTCTGTGTTATTTCTTTTTAAAGTGATTTCAACAGCATCAAGAAGGTCTGGGCACTTTGGTCGAGGGTGCAAGGTTATTGAACTCTCCATGCCAGTGGCATGCCATCAGTGGTGGCAGTAATACATGTGTACATAGATCAGATGTTGGAAGGGGATGAGACACAGAGAAGACATACAGCTGTTTTCTGCTGCTGGGGGAATGCAAGGACTGTACTCCTGAGTTACATCCCAGCTTCTGCAGGGGAATATTTTCTATTAGTTATAGATGGTTTTGGCTCTGTTCCCAACCTCTTTCTGTTGCTTGTATAGCACATCCCTTTATTTCTAGTTGCCTCTGCTCCCTCTTCCCCAGAGCATCTAACCTTTCTTTTTCTCTAACTCGGTTCTGCCCTTCTTGGGGATCTCCTCTTCTCCCTTTCCCTCTCTGCCCCAAAACTTGTTATGAGATTCTTTTCTCCTCCTCCTCACTGCTGCCTAAGAGGTTACTGCTAACCTCTTTCTGGTTCTATCTGGTGGTCAGATACCACCCATCTCTGACTTAATTTTGAAGCGGCTTGCTTAGCTATTGCTAACATTGTGGTAGCATGCAAATTTGAATGAACAGCAATATCTGTAGGAGAAGCTAGATTAGTAAAAAAGTTAGCTTTGTGACCTTAACTGATGCAACCCACCATGCTATAACATCATGGTTGTATTGCTAGGGGCCACACCTAGTAGCATTTTCATGCTGCTTCAGGTATATGTAATCAAGTGGCACCCCAGAGAATGGCTACAGCAAAGATAAAACCATCATTTGGTTGTTTTCTCCTTCATCTTACAAGTCAAATTCTAAGTGTGGGAATAACAGGGATTTTTCTGAGAACACAACAGAGACTTGCTATCTAATTGGGATTTAGTGCCTGGTGCCACAGAGAGCGACCAAAAGCCATGCTTTGTTAAATTTCTTAGCTCTGCTCAAGAGCACTGAGGTAAAAGAGTTGCTAAATGTTGTTCTTATAACCAACAAATGTAAGCAAAACCCATATTTTTCCCCCCAAGAATCTTCTGAGAAATAGCATTCAATGAAAACGGCAAAGTTAATAAAACAAACAAAGACTGCTTTAAGTAGGCTCTTGACCTAAAAAGAAGTCTTAGGCATGAATGATTAATTGAATGATTAGACATAAGCAACTAAAAATAGTATCTAACAGCAGGAAGAGTAGGGCCTCTTTAGTAATAGGAACTGCTGTCTGCATGGTTTACAATGTTTTCATCATTGATAGCTGAACTGGCGTTGATCTGAGGTTAGAGCGCGACCTAAGAGTCAAAGTAGTATGAGAAAGGCATATTTCTAACAAGATGTTTAGATTCCAAGGACTGACTCTGAAAATTAACACCAGAGGACTACATTTGCTCTTTTTTGGTAATATTTTATCAGCCCATTCCCCAGCAGAAAAGGAAAAAAAAGGACGGTGTTTTCTAACTACTTGTGTCTGTCCTACAGAGTTCACTCAGACATCAAAGTTAGGTACTGAGCGGTTGGCCTGAACTGAAAGGTGTCTCAAAATAGCAGTTTCGTTTTTTGTTATGTGTTTACTTTGGTTTTTTTTTTCTGAGTGGGTGGTAGCTATTCTAGTTGTTTCAGAACATCCTACAAAATGGAGTATTGTTAAGCTAAGAAAAACTGTGGTTTCTTTTCATTTTGTGTCCATACAAAGAAGCTGTGGTGCAGATTTCAGCTTCGGTCGCGCTGGAATGAACCTGGAATGGCTCTGTGTTCCTCAGTGTGCATATCCAGATTTGCATCAGTGTAAAGGAGGGCAGAATTTGGTCCTAAATGTCTTTCCTGAAATCTGTTGAAAAAAAGAAAAAAAGTTTAGTATTTTGTGGTTGAATTTAAGGGACTGATTGAGACAGGTGCTGCTTGTCCTAATTCTAACTGAAGCTAATGAGAGGTGCTTACCCTGCTTTAGGGCCAGGTTCATGGAGATTATGAAGAACAGTGTGTTCCAGAAGTCCTGTACCTCTGAAGAAGAAAAGTCACATTATGAGCAACAGAACTGCAAGTTTCCTTATACTGTGACCTTAAACACACTTCTAGCTTCATGCTGTTGTCTCCAGTGGGAAATGCTTTCAGGTCCTAAAGTGTGAAATAGCATAGATAAGACCTGCATCTAGGTCAGATTTAGCAACTCTGAAAAAGGAGCGCAAGTCTCTCTTCTATTTTAAATGTAAAATTACCTAAGTTGCTAAACTGATTTAAACTTCCCTACATTTTGTACCTTTTTTTCTTGAGGCATCTGCAGTGAAAGCGATGTTTGAATTCCTAGATGTCCTCCTTTCTCTCAATTTTAAGTCTATTCAGCTTTTTCTGACATAATTCTTTCTTATTCTTGCCCTCCCATTATGTTCCTCTGCGCTTTTTCCTTTCTTCCTCCTCCCCTTTCCTCTGCTGTCTGCCGTTTTCATCTTTACATGCCTTCTCCTACACCATTTTGGTTTGTCCTTGTGTTTCCTTCTTGTTTTTCTCAGTTCCATAATTGCTTTCATTTTCTTCTCAGGCTCCTGATTTGCCCCACTCTTGGCTCGCTCGCATTTCTGCTTTTCCATTCTCACTTCAGCTCTTGTTTACCTTTCTGTAATTTTTTCAAAACACATGGATTTGTACACGCTGTGATTTAATAGCCCTATCACTTCCACTTATCCATTTGTCATCCTGCTGGTTTAAGTAAAGCCATGTGATAATTTCTCAAGTTCTGCAAATCACTGAAGTCTTCTATGGTGGGTAAGAGTTGAATTTCTAACACTTTAAAGAAAAAAAAAAAAACCAGGAGAGCGTGTGCCTCAGTAAAGCAGCTGACAAATATCGTTCTAATTCATCTTAAATACAATTTCAAGAAACATTTACAAGGTATGAGTTATTTTCCTTTTCAGACTTCCTGAGCGTAGTTGCTTTTTGCTCAGAGGATGTGCTGTGTGTGGTTGTTCCACCCACTACTGCCTTTTGTGGAGTGTAGACTGGCATTTCGTGCTCATTCTCAGGCTCAGGCACATGGTCGGTTTGGTGCTTAGTCCGTCCTCTGTGGGTTGTCTCCTGCACCCTGGGAGTTGTTGCTTTCCATCTTTTGATTGTTCTGATTAATAAAGGTTATTTTTTCCCCATAAAATAAGCAATTGGTAATGTGTCTTAGCACTGATAATTAGTAGTTTTTTCTTACTTTCTAAGAAGCCAAGGTGTAGTGTAGGAGGTTAAGCCTGGAGTGTGACCAAGGAGAACTTCCTCTTTTTTTTTTTCCATTTTGTAAAGAAAACTTGGAGTTATTTTTATTGTTTTAAAAATCTATGTGTGGGCTGGGGTAGGCAATGTTTCTCATTTTCTCCATCTTCACTTTATGCACAAGTAATTGAAATTTTGGCTGTAAGATTTTGTGGGTATGAGAAAATTGATGAGACTGTGGAAGCTGAACACATGGAAGTGTAATAAATAAAACTGGCTGATCCTTTTAAGCTATTTGCTTTAAAGCTATTTGTTTACCTTTGATAGTGCCTACTTACTGCTCTCAGGAAGAGGTGCGTTTATGTAAAACTCCATAAAGTGATGTGTTAGGAACTAGGACTATCTGAGAATGCCTTGAGAAGTTACAAGAGACGGTCTGTCTCATGAATGGGTTGTTAGCCTGACCTCCAGGAGGGCTGAGCTTTTGATCTAATGTGTGTACTGGAAAGTGGCTATATAATCTTTTGTCTCAGTTTTTCTTTTTTCCTGTTTATTTAAACTGTAGCTTTTCCTGTTTATTTAAACTATAGCTTTTCCTGTTTATTTAAACTATGGCATCTATAGGGCAGGCAGTGCTTTTTTTTCCCCCCTTGATGGTTAGGGCCACAATGCTTGAATTTATATAGTATCCTATTGTTACTTTAATAAAAGTAAGTAGAAAAAAACAGGAAAAAATTATATGACCTATTTTTAATGTCTCTGGAATCTTAGAAAAATAGAGAAAAGCTGTATGATTTTTTTAGTCTATAAATTGAGGAAAATACAGCTGAAATAATATTGGTTTAAAAAATGTTCTTGGTCGTTTAACTTCTCAAGAACAAGACTAGAAGTCAGGAGAGCTGTGTTGTGCAGCACGGCCACAGAAGGAGCTGCATGGTGGCTGAGGTTATCTAGCTCCTGCTCTACATTTCCTTTTCTTTGAGAACTATAATTAGGAAAAGTTCACCCACCTTTGGGAGGCAGACCCACACAGCAGTGACTACACATCTGTGTACATTTTGCATTTCTTTGCAGTGTGGTAGCACTGTGCTTTGAGTCTCTGTGTGAGGATGGGAAGCGGTGTGTTTACTCAAGTAACAGGATGTGTGAGGAGCAACTGAGAAATGAAGACTGGTCCTATAAAAAGAAGGTATTGTTACTTCAGAGAAATAAGTGTTTAATGAAGTTTTCTGAGGAGGCACGTTAATTATAGATTGTTACGGAAAATAACAGTGGACTTTTTGCCTTAGGAGCTGAAATCCCAATACTCAGAGTAAAATCTCCTACAACATACAGTATGCTTTAACAGTACACAGCATTCTGTAATTTTTTTTTTTTTTTCCCCTTCTTGGTGTCCAGGATATTGTAAGTTACCTGGGAGTTATGTACTCTAGGTTGTATGATATGGTTCTTATTGTAAATGTTCCACTTTGAAATTAAAGTAAACACTTTTGCAAGGTGGCTGGGTTTACTTTGATAAAAATTCGTAATGCTTTTTCCTAGGAACAATGACTCAAGGCTGTGATTAGGGAGCAAATTGGTGAGGACTTTGGGACAGTGCCAAGGAAAGTTCTACCACTAATGGTGTTTTTGTATGAACAAGCTTTGCTGCTAGGAATAGTAGAGAAAGATCAACTGCTGTGAAAGGAAGAGGAAATGCAATGGAAAGCTTGGTATAATGATGGCCAATACGTGAGATGCCAAATAGCATATATGCCGAACTAAAAGCATTGCAGCTTAGTTTTGTGGCTTGAGAGCCAGCACTGTCACAAACTGCTAGCTCTGGGGGTGCAGGTGGTGGGACAAGTGTGTGGCACAAATGTGGTTTTGGCAGCACAGACATCAGATAGCTGTCCTTAGATGGGCCTGATTGTAGTTAAGAGTGCTGACTGTTTTAAGTAATGAGAGTTCATTTTTTACTTAGGAAAGGCAAGGCCAGTCTTCACACTAGATTTCCCTTCCCTCTCCTGTTGTGCTCCAAGAGGTGTTCCTACTGTTACGTGGTTTCAGTAACTCCTCACAGACTGTGAAGAGGTGGGTATGTTGGAAGATATATCTCAGGGGAACTAAATTTCCTCCTCTTCCTCCCTGCATGAAAGACTAAGTCCATTGGATTGACAGTGTTGAAAATGAAAACAGGATCTGCCTTTGTATCTAGCATCTTCCATAGAGAGGTTGTGAGTTTGATACTTGAATTTCCACTTGTAAGGTGCAATAGTTAGGAAACTTTTCTCATCACATTTATGATAGATGGGACTTCCCACATGTGCTGTTGTGGAGTGGAGAGCTGGAACAAGTCCTGGGTAGTTAGCAACTGCAGATGATAAACTTGGTCTGGGAATTAGACAGTGAGTAGACAGCACTGTAAAATAGAAACTGTCTGCTGCTGACCTGACTCAGTGGTTAAAAACCCAGGCCCTGACTTTAGGATATTTCCCTATAGCTTCTCTTGCTGGTGTTTTTGTGACAGAAATGGGTGAATGACTCGTTTCTACTGTATTTAAAAATGGCATGCAAGGTTGGTGAATTCAACAGGGTCCCCTACACATGCATCCAGTGTGTAACTGGATCGTGTACTTAGTGTTGGTATTGCGGTTGCTATTTAATGTTGCAGCATCTTTGATAACAGAGGTAAGAGTGACTGTACAGTGCTGTTGGAAAGAGGCTCTCTTCAGAGAAGGAATTGGGAGACCCGAGGGTAGAGAAGACTGTATTCAAGTTGTTTGTGCTATGTGATGCTTGCGCCATTAACTGTGTTGAGTGTGGTGGTAAATGAGCACTTCATGTTGCTCACGTCGAGCTAGCATGTTTGTTCACCTCTTTTTTACTCCTTTTCTGTGTTTTTGTGAGGAGCACTATCTGTGCCATACTCTGTTCAGTATGGTTTTCCCGTGCTGTTGCAGAGTCTCTTCTTTGTGGGAAAGTTGTTGTGATGACCAGCAGAGAAGGTACGTTGCTGATTCTGGCCAAACTGGGGTGTCAGCACCTGCCAGAGATGCTTGTGGGATCAAAAGAGGAACTTTTTTATTCTTAATCCTGCCCTGGGGCAAAACCTCCTCTAAGCAGGATATGTTGCCACTATTGCCTGCCTCTAGCTTGTGCCACAGTTGGGTGACTGGGAGTCAGGTATAGTTGCTTCTCTCCTGTGTCTACCTTCCTGAGACCCAGACATGGAGCAGGGAGAAGAAATGAAATTCTTCAGAGGTTCTTCTCCTCTGGAGGTGGATTAGTCCTTGGAGTGCTTGGCTGTCAAGAACAGTAAAATACAGAGGGCTAATAATTTGGAACAGATCTTCCTTTGATGTCTATAAATCGCAGCCCATGTTGGGGAACAGTTTCACACTGTAACATACATGCAGTCCTGTATGTTCTTACGAGTCTCACAGCAAAACTCTGATTGCTAATTAATGCTTTCCCATCGTTTGCTCTTATCAGTTGATACATGTGGGGTGTGAAAGGACAATTACCAGTGTTTGCTAAGTAAAATGTCTCTCAAAATTAGCTTATAAAGCAGTTGATAATCAGGACTGTGCTAGACTAGCTATAATTTATCACTCTAAAAGAAGTCGGATTTGGATGAATCACTTTGGTTAGAGGTTCCCTGAGCCTCTATTTCCAGTGTATAGGACTGTCATGGGCCCCCAAAAAAACCCAGAAAGTCTTGAGTCAGGGAATGTCACAAAATATAATTTATTTACAATTAACACTAACTTTTAATTATTGATTCTGGTGTTGGGAAATAAAGATAAACAATTGAACAAGCACTTAGGGAAGCACCCCTTTGCTTAACTCCCAACACCTCTCTCTCCTTTCCCAGTCCCCAGCCCCCTTGCCACATGCTGCACATGGTCCCTGTGAGAAGGCAATGGGCTGGGGATGAGGGTCAGTATGTGTTGGTTTGCTTTCATTTGCTAGTCCTTGCTTCTTAATCTGCAGCTCCCCCGTCAGCCGCAGTCCCTTCAGGGTGTACCACCTACTCTGTCCGTGGTTGCGCAGCCACCCTGCTCGCTTGGGCTTGGGTGATTCCTCTTGCGTTTCCTTCCCTCCCTCCTACCTGTTTTTCACCTGGTCTGTTGGATGGTGGTGGAGTTCAGTTTGTGTCTCTTTATTGTTTTTGCTGTTAGTTATTTTTTTAAATCAATCTTAGTGAAAGCGCATGTAGAGCCAGATGCCATGTTAACCTCCCTGAGGACTTGCAGTTGAATGCCCATGCAATCCTTTATTTTAGCAGTGCCAGAAAGAGCAAGGCAGCCAGATGTATGGCGTACGGAGAGCAGGACTGTTTTTTCAAGGTTTCCCATGCCTTCAAACAGTGCATCTGTAATGTTGTACTGTGGGAAAGAGTGCTAATAAAGCAGACAGTTTTGCCTATGGGCAGAAAAGCCCTGGTGCTCTTCCAGGGGTTGCAGTGAAGTTGCATGGAGTGAGTATGTATAGGCATTGGAGGCTTTAGGATCGGCTCAGATGTTCTGCTATCCTGTTTATGGTATCGTTGCCGTCAAGCTGTTTGCTGACTGTGCTTCAACACTGTAAAGCATTTCTGGAAAAAGAAAGCCAGCCAAAACTTACTTACAAATGAAGGAAATGTCTTTCAACATTACTTAAGAATATTTCTTTCAATCTTCTACAGACTGCCTATTCAAGGTGTGTCCTATGAACCGATATTCAGCCCAGAAGCAGTACTGGAAAGCCAAGCAAGCCAAGCAAGGAAACCATACAGAAGCAGCACTGCTGAAGAAACTACAAGTAAGAGCCATCTGTATTTGTAATCTTATCTCAATCTGCAGGCTGTAGAATTACAATAGAATGAGAAAGTGCTTTGGGAACCACCGTGATGGGTATTATTATGCCACCATAGCAACTTCATATTGTCCCTAGCTCTCCTACCTCCTGACTGGCATTTATTGCCCCTGCCCTGGTTTTTATCTTACTTTGGGCTGGGGGTCGTGTCTTTGGTATAAGCAAAATATTGCTTTCAGAAATTTTATAAAGTAAAAATGGAATTGTTAAAATCAGGAGTGGGCCCTGCTTTAAATCATGCCATTATTTTAGGAGTCCTTTCCAGGAGTTAGGCTGAGGGGTAGGCAAGGAGATGCTTCCTATGCTTTAGTTTGGAAATTCCTCAGAATTGCAGTTGTCTTTGCTTTTGGTCTAGGTGATTCTTCTCTAAACCATTGGGCAGATTCTATTTTGCGTCAAATAGAGTGTGGATGGAGCAGCTCTTCTGTCTCTGAAAAAGAGCTGGCCTGGTGTTATAATTGGATGCGTAAGACTAAGTGAAAGCAAGGTCATACCAAACCTGGTTGATAGTTTCATGTGCAGTGGAGAGGCTGACAGTGCTTCCAGTAAAAATCAGCAGTCGAGGCATGTGGTGTGTGGCTAGAGCTAGCTACACAGGAATTAGAGCTAGGAGCTGAAAGTTTGTTTCTATGGCTGTGTTTTACCCAGACTGTTGTGCTTGGCCTTGGTTTTGCAGTGTGTGATCTACTAGTTTTGTTTTGTTGTATATAAAGTCAATGTATTTGTAAGCTATTGAAAACCTAACAAGTAAAAGGAATAGTGAGAGAGAAGCTAATCATAGGCGGCCTTTTTCCTCTTTCAGGATGAAATAAAGCACCTGGAGTTATTTTTCATGCTTGAAAATTTTTAGAACACCATGCATCTCAGGTGCAATCCATAAATTGTGACTCAGTTTCTACTCTGGGTAATAAAAACTCAGAATCATTACACAGGGGCTGGGTGATTATAGTCCAGAAAATTATGCTGCAGCAGGATTTGGGTGCTAGTATTTTCAGTGCAGTAATGCTTGCAGGTTGAAGGAAGTGTTTTTGATGTGATGGCATTTCCTTTTTACACTGCCTGTTCCAGTAGCTGAATCCAGGTCCTGATTTTTTGTAGAATTTAAAAAAATAATAATTCTTTTGCAGCATGCAGCCGAACTGGAACAAAAGCAGAATGAAAGTGAGAACAGAAAGCTGTTGGGCGAAATCGTAAAATATAGCAATGTCATACAGGTAAGCCTATTGAAATACGTCTGCCTTCTCTCAGAGCTAGAAAGGAAACAGCTGTTTCATTTTAAGGTTACTGTGAAAATGAAACTAACCACTGTAATCTGGATTGTCAAGGGTCAGGTAAACAGAACTTGGTGAAGTTTACAATATTATGTTTTTCTGTCTGTTTTAAAGCCTACCAGAAGTGCTGGATAGTCATGTTTAAATAATGTGTCATAATATAAATTCTATGTGTAATCTTTTGCCCCTGCGGTTCGGGATCTGAATGTAAATATGTATCTTTTATTTTCAAGATTTATTTTAAAATCATATTATAGAGGTGCTGTGCAGCTCCTTTTAAATCACTGATGTTATTCATACTTCATGACATACAAATGAGACAGAAGTTATATTCTTAAGTGCAGTTCAACTTCCCTGTAATGGATGAAATTCCTGAAGTTAACCCTGTTAATGGTCCCTTGACCTACCTGTGTTGTATATGCTGTAAAATTGATAAAACTCTACTAGTTTTATTTTGTCTTTGTTCATATATGTTATGAAAAATCACTGCAGTGTGAAAGCCAGTGCCTTCTTTTTGACTCAAGGGAGAAAAAGCAAATGCTATACTAATTTTTTAAATTATTATTTGTTCACAGCTATTGCACATAAAAAGTAACAAATACCTCACAGTCAATAAGAGATTGCCAGCTCTGCTAGAGAAGAATGCCATGCGGGTGTCTCTGGATGCTGCAGGGAATGAGGGATCCTGGTTTTATATCCAGCCATTCTGGAAACTGAGGAGTGAAGGTGACAATGTAAGTGGACAGGGTAGACAGGTTCCAGAAGACACAGGGTTTCTTTGCTACTGGCATAAATCATGATGGATCAAGTTCAGAAAAAAATGTATTTTAAACAGTGCTTTGGACTATTAATCTTTATGTGTAACAGAATCTGAAATGTGCCACATTCATCTGAGTCTCTGCTGACCTGTGTTGGGCCGCTCTGAAAGCTGTGTCTTGAGATCAAAACCTAGTTCTTCATTCAATCAATGATGTCTTGGTTAAGTGCCCACTGTGGAAAATTCAGGTCTGCCTCTGGAAAGGCCACATGATGAATTTGTGTGGTTTTATATTGTGGACCTCACTGGGAATGTTTGGCCACTCTCCTCTGTGAGGTACTTGGTGAAAGAGCCCTCCTGGAATTGCAAACAGGAATGCCTGTTTTCTTGTGTATTTTCTCTCATTAACTTTGTGGTTACCCAGCTCTTGGGATGCCATCCAGGATGAGGGTGGTTGCTTGCAGCTCCTTTTGGCAGTCTGTTGCGGGGAGGGGAAGGACTGTATTCACAGCTTCTGGTCAGAAGGCCCTAAAAGTCATACTCTTTCCCTGCTCCATGCAGTGATCAGAAGGGTGTGTAAAAAAAACCTCTCACCTTTTCCCCAAGCCTGTTGCAGAGAAAAACAGCAAACATGAGTAGTTCTCTGGGGCACTTCTGCATGGGTTTTCAAGAAGTGCTGTGGGTCAGACGTTGACCTGATATTCCTTTCCCTCTTTGGAAAGAAAAAATGGGCACTGATAGCAGGATTAACTCTGTGTGCATTGCATTTTTGGTTGTCTGCCATTTTAGTAGTTTGGAGGCTTTATCTTGCAGCATACTGAGGGAAGTGGTCTCGGGCTTGGGGAATGCCCAGCCATCTGTGGGAAAGTTCTATTAATCCTCCTGATCTTTGAAGTGTGTCAGCAGTGCCACTGGCAGATGTGGTTATATCATAAAAGCAATGGAGATGAAGTAGCAGAGCCTTTAATGTGCCTGGTAACCTACTTGGATAGGCAGTCCAAACTGAAATCACTGCTACTGCACCTTCACAGCTAATACAGCCTTTTGTAACTGACAGTCTTTGTGATATATTAAACCTCTACTAGAGTATTTGCTCCTACTTCCTTGATTGCAGTGTAGATGTAGCTGTCAGGTGGGCTTACTGAGTATATGAACAAAAACTGATGCCTGCACTGGTCCCCCACCCAGAAGGCAGAATGCAGTCAGATTTGACTGTTGCTTTTCTCACTGTCCATGTACATTCTCCACCAAGACATGGAGAAATAGGGTTGCATGAATTTAGAAATTACCTTGTATAGGAAGAACTCTAATGCAACAAAGACTGAAGGATCTAGTGAGTTTATCTTGAATTCAAAAGCTAGGTTCTCAATGGCTTCACTATGAATTTAATCATTCTTTGTAAGTTTCTTATCTAGACCAGAAAGAGTAAGACTTTTGTCAAAGGAATCAGGAGTGAAATCCTCAAAAGCTGTGTGTCTGATGTAACTTTAACAAATTTATGTCTCTATATAGGGAAGAAGCCTCAGAGACCTGTCAAACTATTACCCACTGCTAGTCTACAGCTTACTGTGGCCGTCTGTGCCCAAGGGTAGCTAAGGAAGAGGAGAAAGAGCTGGTGTCAATTTTAATTTTGCAGAGCAAAAATTTGGGAATACATTGCTCTGTCTTCTATAATCTCCATATAGTACAGTTCTACAGCAAGAAATATTGGCACATGGGCATGCAAGTGCTCTGCCTCTACTGTTTTGGGCATGCTGGGGCATTATTTGCAGCCAGAAATCAACTGGGTAAGGGATGGGAGGAATTCAAAAGAGCAGACCTGCAGCTTGCCCAAGGCAGCCATGTATGAGAACAGGATTCACTCTTCACTTTGCTTTCATTTTCTGCATCACTGGTGGAGGGTGTATAGGAAATAAGAGCTGTGAAATTGCCTCTACCCCTTCCTTCCTGACCATTTATGGAGGTTTGAAGCAGGAAGAAAAAGAAGAAAGTAAAAGAACATAAGATATCTCAGTGCTTCTGTGGGGCTTCTACCTGCCCCCCCCCCCCATTTTTAAATAAGATGCTCAATGATGTGCTGTCTTACTAATTAACTTGTTATAGTCCCGGTGTGCTTGCAATAATTTTGAAGTCCTGATTCCACTTTGCAGGATGCAAGCCTGATGATATTTTGATTAATGAATTGTCTGGTCATAACTTCTTAAAAGGGGCTGTAAGTAATGTCTGTGTGAAGCATGGCATGCAGGAATGTGTTGCATAACTGATGTATCTTAAAGGCATCTTGTCATTATTTTGGTTCCATTAGTGAACTTTCTCTCATTACTTGGATCAAATAGGATTTCTGTGTGTAGTCTGAGCATGATGACACTGTCTTTTGCTGCTGTTTATTTTAGCTGTGTCAGTAAAAAAACAGGCAACTTTCTTTTTCACCTCTGCAATAGGTGGGCCAAATTCACCTGCGCTGAAGTTACACGAGGCTGAGTTTGGGCTCTGCTTTTTCATAGGAAATGTGCTGATAAATGCAGAAAGCATTTTTATTTGTTTATATTCCAAAAGAAAGCATGGCTTGTGCAGCACGTCATATAGCAAAAATCACATGTAGCCTCTTTTATTCGTGTGTGTGTGCTTAATATTGCTGTGTACAACATAAGGAAATCAGGACCAATCTTAGTGGATTGAATTTTTTAAAAAATTATTTATTCCCAGCCCCCAGGTATGAATTGAATTCTCCATATACATTTCTCAAGTACTTTTTAGGTCAAAGCCATTTTCATATATTGTTTTTCCCTGTCTGTATACATAAAGAATTGCAAGGGCATAGGAATTTGCTTGCAGGGAGTTGGCTAGGAATTTCTCTCGTAGAGAGAATGCCTCACAGCTCATCTACGTGCTGCCTGTGCTGAGCTGAAAACACCATTTATGGAGTAACAGCAGAGGGGATGGGAGTGTGTTCACCTCTCTCTGAAAATCCGGTGATTTATGTTCTTTCCCAGATTGCAGTCATGCAGTCTAAATTGGAGAACTCCTGAGCCTGTCCTGACATTTGCCAGAAGATGGTCCACAGAGTTCAGGAGTCACTGGGCTAAAGAAGTCTTGTCAGACAAATTTTTAAGGCTTTTGTGAAATGAAAGAGATGTTGATGGGAGAAGGTTGACTGAGAGCAAGGGAGGGAACAGAGTCTTGCTGTCTGACTACAGATTATTTTCTAAACGTTCTCTGCCTTTTGGCTGGCAGAATATATGTGATAAAGAGTAGTTAATGTAACTTTTAGATGAACTGAACTGCTCTTGAAATTCATAGTTTCATATCTATTTTGTGATCTCGAGTTTCTGCTGAACCAGGTGACATGCTTACTGAGAATGGGAGGATTCATTAGTGTAGAAATCTTGAACCCAAGCAATTGCAGAGGCATGGGTGAACAGAATCTATGTGTGAATTGTCTGCAAGTAAATTCACTGAGTGCCATTCCTAGAGCATGCATTTGAGTAATTTTTAAAAAATGTAACATTCTTTTATTTTATTGGATAATTACACAAGTCTGAATTACATTTTATTTCTGACTTCCAGGTTGTTGTGGGAGATAAAGTTGTACTGATGCCAGTCAATGCAGGGCAACCTCTACATGCCAGCAACATTGAGCTTCTAGATAACCCTGGCTGCAAAGAGGTGAGTTCAGTGGAGGGAGAAGGGATAATTGCAAATCTAAGATGTATTATATGTTGTTCTTTACCAGTAATGAGAACCCCAGCATGGGCTAGATGCCAGTATTAAACATTGGTTCTAGCTTGGTCTCAAAAAAACAAGATGAAATATACTTATTCTTGGCACAATTCTGCCTGGCACTGAAAGCTTTGTGAGGTTAGCTTGAGTATCTGAAACCCTCACTGTTGTAAGAGTAAGTTCTCTTCCAACAGCTCTTTATGTTGTCTTTGATGGGCTGTAAACAGATTGAGTAGCATTTGGCCCACTGAATCTTCTCCAACATCAACACTATTGTTATTAAGACTTGAGAGCTTCAGGGCCATGTTAGGAACTGTACAAATAGATAGCTAAGCCATGTCCCGTGCCACCCTACATGTGGTGTGGTCTTTTAGAAAAACAGAATGTCTCAAAAAGAAAAGAACAGTTCTTAATACTATAATTATGGTTTTTTTTCCCCCAAAGGTAAATGCTGTCAACTGTAACACAAGCTGGAAAATAACTTTGTTCATGAAATTCAGTAGCTACCGAGATGATGTACTGAAAGGAGTGAGTATGATTTTTTTTTCACTATTTTTTAAATTTGAAAAATCATACCATATTTGACTGTAGAGAAATATTACATGGTCAAAAAAAGAAGAAATGAGGACTTTATGGAGATGTTGAGGATCCATCACTTACTGTCCTGTAACAGCCAGAGTATTTTTCCTTTGTGTTATTGTCTTACTAAGTGAAATTGTCTGGATTGTGCTAACTTCCAGCTGCTTTTCACTCCCAAGGACGACTGAGGATCCATGAGAAAAGGTGAAGTTCAAGCCCAGAATGACAAAGGCCTCTGTACATAATAGCTGTGACATTTGAGTTTATGCCAAGATGATAAACCAGGCATAACAAGCTTAGAGAAGGAAGTGAGACATGAAAGATGACAATAGCTGCAGTAAGACAATGTAGCTTTAAATACTTATGGTTTGCACGGCTTCATGCCTCTAGGTCACGCTCTGAGATCACTTACAGTTTCATTTTAAATAAATAAATTTTACTTGTCCTTATTATACCTTAATAAGTCATTATCAACTAGCTATTTTTTGGTAGGTATCAAGGTACCATCAGTTTCTAAGGAAGAATTTGAAAGGGATGATGGTATATCTGTGTAGACCCATTTGGGGATAGTGTTTCAAGCCTTGAGGAGAGAAGACGTTGGTTTTGGTTGCAGAGTTGAAGACAAGACAATACTAGAGAAATCTGTTCACCTTCCCTAAATACTAAAACATATCAGAAAGAAAAAAAAATCCTTTTAGTAAAGTTAGCTAAAATTAGAAATCACCTTTAGGTTAACTGCTGCCCACTATTCATTGCAGTGCTCTGAAACAAGTTCTGTTTTCAGAGAAGTGTGTGGATCTCCGCAAGACTGAATTATCTCATCTGATTTCCAGACTCAGTGCCAAGATTGTATGCTCTGCACTTGGTACCTGCTCCAGCAATAGGAAAATAATAAATGTTTTCTTCATGTCAGCTATGTTCACATCACCGGAGCTAGTACAGATATAGAGGATGAGTCTAGGGCCTTTGCCTACCACTTAATAATGCTTCTTTTTCATATTACTTTAGGGAGATGTTGTTAGGCTCTTTCATGCAGAGCAAGAGAAGTTTCTGACCTGTGACGAATATGAGAAGAAACAACATATTTTCCTTCGTACTACGTTGCGTCAGTCAGCCACTTCTGCAACAAGTTCTAAAGCACTATGGGAAATAGAGGTATTTTTTCCTTTTTATAAATATTTTAGGATCTGCAGGCCAGAGTTCACAATATGAATCATTCATAGCCTCTTGGTATCATCGTACACCTCTCCGTAACTATTATTATTTTATGAGGCAGCTTGTGTAGGATAAATACTGAGGAGATGCTTTATTGCTCTGTGTGTGTGGAGAGGAGGATGTTTTCTTACTGTATTTCCCTGTGCTAGAATGACAAAGGTTCAAATTCAGACTTCACTTAAATGATGCAATTTTATCAAAGCTGACCGGATGGTACTCATGTATCCCGAGTCCTGAGTATTTATATTTGACTTCATGTGCAATATAGAATATTGGAATTCATGGCTGACAAGAAATCTCACAAATGTGATTGAGTCTGTTCTTCTGCAACAGGGCACATCAACTTCTGTTTAAAGTTAGGCCAAATAAAGGTGTTGTTGCTGAATGGGGATTTTGAAAAGATGGCTAGCAAATATATTTTTGTTTAACTGAAGAACACTGGAAACTGGTACATCTCAAATCCTTGCGATTACATAATGTAATTCTTATATCCAAAAATTCTTATGTGCTGAACCAACTTTATGCATTTAAAAGAGAGCTCCTCACTCAGGCAAATGGTTGATTTTTGACTGAGTAAGGACTGTATGAAATTGAGTATATTGCATTTGTAGTTATCTGAGATTACTCCTTAAGAGAGACAGGTACTGCTAGATTTGAAGGTAGCAAATGACCTACAGCTTAGTCAAGGGGAAAAATAAATAGCCCGGGATATTTCAAGTTGTATGAGGATGTTTTATCACTTGAACAAAAATTTATCAGAAGCCCCTAGTGTTATCAAAAATAGAGCTGGTATTAGTGGTGAAACAGTATAAGAACATCTGAGTTTAGCTTTTAAGTAGTGCCTGTGTTAGTGTAGAGCAGCTACACTTACTTTCTTGAGCTCCAGATTCACACTATGTCACTTCAAAGAAAAATTTGTCTCACCATGTTAGCAGGGAGTAGATTAATGAAAACATGGAAAGTAATAATAGGAGGAATATTTCCTGGCACCTGGCAAAAAATAAATGTAAGTAGTTGTTATCTATGGTGGGCTTAGTATGAACACAGAATTCCTCTCTGTGGTAGATTGATTGTAATTATGTAGTTTATATATTTTTATTTGGAATGAGCTGTAAGAAATGTTGGTGATAGAAGTATGATCTTGAGGAGCATGCTTAAAATCTATACTTCTTCTTTTAGGTTGTTCATCATGACCCTTGTCGGGGAGGGGCAGGACAGTGGAATAGCTTGTTTAGATTTAAGCATTTGGCAACTGGAAACTACTTAGCTGCAGAGGTAAGAATTGTCAGTTGAACAAGAGGATACCTATCCAAGTACTGTATCTGTCCTGCTAATTCAGATCTACCATAGTAGGTAGGTCCACAATGTAGATCTGTGAAAATCTCTCACACCAAGTGTTAACAGAGAGATGTGGATGTGCACTGCTGTGTCATGCTGTGTTGCTGTAGCCAAGGCTTGCAAGGAAAATTTTTTGAGCTACAGGACACTAGTAGGTGAGTTCAAGACAGCATTTGACCTTAATTTGAACTGTGCCATTGAATCTTGAATCTGCTGTTCTCAGGGCCACCAGGGAAAACACCACTGTTAAATACATCGGGTGCTTTGGAGCTGACGCAGCTCCGCCAGATCGACTGATCGTGAGGTACAGGGAGGTTTTTCAGGAGATTCCTTCGACAGGAAAACCCCAAGGCAGTGGAATATCCCGACTCCTGCTGACAGCTCTCCCGCGAGAGGCTGACGTGGCTCGGGAGTTGCCAGGTCAACCGCGGTCACCACCCCTCCCCCAGTCCTTAAATTTTCGCCGGGAGAGAGCACTCTCCTCCCACAGCGCCTACGCAAGTCAGGGGCACCACCTGTGGCTTGTGTAGTGGGACGCTAAGTTTTGCCAGGTGCAGAAGCCTCACAAGGCGGCCCTAGGAGCCCAGCGAGCAGGCAGGGTTCCTCTGAGAAGGAGAGAAGAATTAAAGACCAGGTGCTGCAGCGGTGGGTGTGGGAGGTTGTGTGGCAGGGCACAGGAGTTCTGCCCTCCTCGCTCGTGAGTCCTACCTATCTGTTTGTAGTCTGTGACCGCTGTTTCTGTCATGGTCTCCACCAGGCAGAGAGCTTGCCCCAAAAAGATGGAGGCAACCCAAACAGAGGGCCTGTTCCGAGCTGTGGCTACACAGGTCTCTGGCTGCAGGGAGTGCCAGAGCCTGCTGCTGCCAGGGGAGGGCGGCAGACATTCCACTTGTGTGAGGTGCAAGACGGTGGAAGACCTGCTCACCATGGTGGCCGAGCTGAAAGATGAGGTGGAGAGACTGAGGGCCATCAGGGACTGTGAGCAGATCGACTGGTGGAGTAACTCCCTGGTGTGCCAGAGGGAAAGGCACCAGGGAGATACCCCACAATTGGGGGCAGGCCCCCTGTCCTGTCAGGCAGAGGAGGGGGAACTGAGGGATGGGGAGGGTTGGGAGAGGGTCCCTGCTCGGCGTCGTGGGCAAACCCCCCTCTGCCTGCCCTGTGTCCCCGTGTTCCCCTGAGCAATAGGTTTGCAGCCTTGGACATTGAAGGGGAGGTAGGTGGGGAGGTGCGGGAAGGTTCCCCTGAGAGGTTTCCAAGGGCGAGGCAGTCGACTCTGCGCATCCAGACTGCCTCTGCCAGGAAGGAAAGAAGGGTGCTTGTGGTAGGCAACTCCCTTCTCAGAGGAACGGAGGGGCCCATTTGCAGACCGGACCCGAGCCGCAGGGAAGTGTGCTGCCTCCCTGGGGCCCGGGTCAGGGATAGAACTAGAAAACTCCCGGATCTGATTCACCCCACTGATTACTACCCACTACTCATCGTTCAGGCGGGCAGTGATGAAATTGCGCAGAGGAGCCTGAGAACTATGAAAAGAGATTTCAGGGGTTTAGGGCGGATAGTTCAAGGAGCGGGTGCGCAAATGGTGTTCTGCTCTATACCTTCCGGGGAGGTGCAGGACATGGGGTGGGCCAGGAAAACACAAGTCATGAATAATTGGCTGAGGGACTGGTGTCGAGACAGGAACTTTGGGTTCTTTGACCATGGGGCGGTTTACTCAGCCCCTGGCCTGTTGTCGAGGGATGGAACTCATCTGTCTCATAGGGGGAAACGAATCCTAGCACAGGAGCTCATGGAGAGAGCTTTAAACTAGATTGGAAGGGGGATGGGGCTGCAACTGGGCTTGCACCAGTGGGGCATCACTCTAGTGTTGATAAAGACCGGGAGTCCTCCCACCATCCTAGGGTGAAACCAGCGCTCTCAGCTCGCTCCCTGAAATGCCTGTACACAAATGCGTGCAGCATGGGGAATAAGCAGGAGGAGTTAGAAATCCGTGTTCGGTCAGGAGATTATGACCTGGTGGCAATTACAGAGACATGGTGGGACAGCTCACATGACTGGAATGTAGTCATGGGTGGCCATACCCTTCTGAGGAAAGAGAGGCCAGCAAGGCGAGGGGGGTGGAGTTGCTCTTTATGTGAAAGAACAACTTCAATGTATTGAGTACTGTCCAGGGGTGGGTGACAAGCGAGTTGAGAGTTTGTGGGTGAGAACTAAGGGACAGGCTGGCATGGGTGATGCTGTTGTGGGTGTCTATTACAGGCCACCGGATCAGGACGAGGAAGTTGACGAGGCCTTCTACAGGCAGCTGGTAGCAGCCTCGCAATTACAGGCCCTGGTTATCATGGGAGGTTTTAACTACCCTGATATTTGCTGGAAGGCCTACTCAGCCAGCCATCCGCAGTCCAGGAGGTTTCTCCAGTGCATTGATGATAACTTCCTGATGCAAATGGTGGATGAGCCGACTAGGAGAGGAGCGTTGCTAGATCTTATTCTCACGAATAAGGAGGGTCTGGTTGAAGAGGTGAAGGTTGAGGGCAGCCTTGGTTGCAGTGACCATGAGGTGGTGGAGTTCAGGATCTCATGTGGCCGTAATAGAATTCAGA
>WKFP01014208.1:454761-525265 GCA_011057875.1 Pterocles orientalis | reverse complement strand
GAATGGGATGGAGTCTAGCTGGAGGCCTGTATCTAGTGGAGTCCCCCAGGGTTCGGTATTGGGACCAGTGCTATTCAATATATTCATCAACGACTTGGATGAGGGAGTAGAGTGCACCCTCAGCAAATTTGCTGATGAAACGAAACTGGGAGCAGTGGCTGACATGCCAGAAGGCTGTGCTTCCATCCAGCGAGACCTAGACAGGCTGGAGATATGGGCGGGGAAAAATTTAATGCAATTTAACAAGAGCAAGTGTAGAGTCTTGCATCTGGGCGAGAACAACACCAGGTTCCAGTATAAGTTGGGTACTGACCTGTTGGAGAATAGTGTAGGGGAGAGGGAGCTGGGGGTCCTGGTGGACAGAAGGATGACCATGAGCCAGCACTGTGCCCTTGTGGCCAAGAAGGCCAATGGCATCCTGGGGTGTATCAGAAGGGGTGTGGTCAGTAGGTCGAGAGAGGTTCTCCTCCCCCTCTACTCTGCCCTGGTGAGACCTCATCTGGAATATTGTGTCCAGTTCGGGGCCCCTCAGTTCAAGAGGGACAGGGAACTGCTGGAGAGAGTCCAGTGCAGAGCCACGAAGATGATTAAGGGAATGGAGCATCTCCCTTACGAGGAAAAGCTGAGGGAGCTGGGTCTCTTTAGCTTGGAAAAGAGGAGACTGAGGGGTGACCTAATCAATGTTTATAAATATGTGAAGGGTGAGTGTCAGGAGGATGGAGCCAGGCTCTTCTCTGTGACATCCAGTGATAGGACAAGGGGCAATGGGCTCAAGCTGGAACATAGGAGGTTCCACTTGAATATGAGAAAAAACTTCTTTACAGTGAGGGTGACAGAGCACTGGAACAGGCTGCCCAGAGAGGTTGTGGAGTCTCCTTCTCTGGAGACATTCAAAGCCCGCCTGGATGCGTTCCTGTGTGATCTGATCTAGGTGTTCCTGCTCCGGCAGGGGGATTGGACTAGATGATCTTTCGAGGTCCCTTCCAATCCCTAACATTCTGTGATTCTGTGAAATATCCACCATATTTACACTGAAAATCCTTTTATTCATTTATCTCTCTGCTCTGGTTTGCCCTTGATTTTTGCAGTGGTGTTGTGATCAGTCAAATATTCTTCTTTGGTGGCTCAGGCAACCATATACACAGTACAGCTTTTAGAGTGGAACTGAGTGCAAGATAATAATGGAATGGTTTGGGTTGGAAGGGATCCCAAAGATCATCTAGTTCCAACCCCCCTGCCATAGGCAGGGACACCCTCCACTAGACCAGGTTGCTCAAAGCCTCATCCAGCCTGGACTTGAACACCTCCAGGGATGTGGCCATCTACAACTTCTCTGGGCAACCTGTTCCAGTGCCTCACCAACCCTCAAAGTAAAAAACCCCAACATTCCTAATACCTAATCTAAATGTACCCTCTTTCAGCTTAAAACCGTTACCCCTTGTCTTGTCACTATACTCCCTGATAAAGAGTCCCTCCCTGCCTCTCCTGTAGGCCCCCTTTAAGTACTGGAAGGCTCCTATAAGGTCTCCTCAGAGCCCTTTCTTCTCCAAGCCGAACAATCCCAGCTCTCTTGGCTTGTCCTCATATGGGAGGTGCTCCAGCCCTCTAATCATCTTTGTGACCCTCCTCTGGATCATTGGGCTTGATCAGAGAAGACTGTGTGCAAGCACTGGAACAAATAACTCCAAACTGCTCTAATTCAGGGGTTGTCATTCCTTTTTTTTTTTTTTTTTTTTCCTGCAGGCTCTAGACTTCTTGAAAAAATGTTACTATGGTGCCAATTTCAGTGTATTGGTCTCTGACATGCAGCATGTGGTCCAAGGCGTCCTTGTGTTCTGTAGAAACTTGAGGAGGGACAAACTTGTATATTCATGACGTGACTATTGGTGTTATCCTAGTGCATCGTGCTTATAAGCAGGTTGCAGGGTTCTGCTATTGCACTCTTGTCTTTTGCCTAAAATTTTAATAAATAAAGGTCTGAGGAAGGATTTGCCCCTTTTGGTGGAACAGAAGGACCAAGAGGAGAAGGAAGATCTTGCAGCTTGTCTGGTTACTATCTGTTACTTTATGTTAATGCAAAATAGTGTTGGAACTCCCCAGAAGAGCAGCTTAATATGTTTTAAGACCCATAATTGTCCGTAAAAATAAAACAATGCTCTCGACAAGCTGGCCTAGAGCAGATAATACCAAGTTTATGGAATGGGACAGCCTTGGATTTTTCTCTGGTTGCAAGAAGCTGTGAACCTTTAAAGACATATCTAATCCATATTAGAACGGGTATGTGTCTAAGTTGTATCAATAGAATGAAAAGTAGTTTTTTCCCCACTGATTTAGGTAAGTCTGTGCTGGATTGCTTCTTTTGACTTATGTTTGGAAGTATGAGTGTGAAAATTTACAACCAGAGCCAGTTATAAATCACTATATGTTGAGGAATCCCTGAAAAAAGACTTATGCTGACTGGATTGAGTTACATTTACAGCAGTGCAACTTCTGTATGCAGACAACTCTTTACTATTCCCAGGCTGCTGCTTTCACTTTCCAGCTCCTATCACAGCCTGCACTGATTTCAGAGTAAGAGCAAACAGGAGCTATCAAACCTTTACTTATTTCTAATTATGCCAAAACCAGTGTCAAAACACAAGCAGTGGACCATCGAGACAGATACTGATATTATTGTCCATCTAAGACAGAGTGTAATTTGGATCTTCTCATTGGCTTTAGCAGTAGCTCACAGTGTAAGGTAGAAACCTGATAGGCCTGAGTGGCAAAGAGCATCATCCTTTTAAAGGCAATGGCCCAACAGGCCTTAATTGCCCTGCTCTACCTTGCTGCCTCCGTACTGCAGCAATACGTCAGCTTGGCTGAAGCCAGTTGGCTTTATTGTGTAATTAATATTGCCTAATAATAGCTAATTTTCAAGAGGCAACCAGTACTGCCACGTAAGAGATGGTTCCAATTTCGTCTCTGCTTACAATAAGAGGTGCTCCTAGTAGAAAGATTTTATTCAGACTTGTGAGGCTGATGGAGAGTCAGGAAAGGCATGAAGCACTCTGACTGATGGGCTTCCTTCTCCCACCATACCTCATCTGCTCAGGGATTTTCAAGAGAGAAATCTTTGGGTCGAGAGGTGTCACACTACACTGAATGTCAAACCTGAGCTTGGGGCCTTTCTGCCTCTGGAAAGGAAATCCCCATCAGGAAGACTCATAATAGGGAGAGTACAATTGGCACAGAAAGGTAAGAGCTGGAAGAGCATTTGGGTTGAACAGAGGTGATACATTGTGACTGGAGAGCAGCATTAGCTACTGTGTCTATGAAGTGTAAAATACCTCCTGGTGGGGATATTAAAGATACCGCTGTAATAAAAATCTGTGAACTGTATTTTACACAGTTCACATGTCAGGCACAACACACCAGCCAGACATACACTTCAAAGATTTACGAACAGGCAGGCAGACACCTAATGTGCGTGAGCTAACTTTAAATCAATTGGGCAAAGCTTACTGAACACTTATCAGTGCTGTTGCAGCACAGGAAGATTACTGATGGTATGGATTATCAACAGCGTCACACGTTGCCGTGACCTGATTTTGCTTAAGTTTCCATGATAAAGATGTCTAGAGTGGAATAAGAAGTACAACACATAAACAAAATTCCCAAATCTTTAAGCATTCTGTTGTTGGCTAAGGATACAACTTCTGTCACGGTTTGAGCTATTGTAGATCAGGATTAATCACTGTTTATAATAATCTTTTCCTTTCTTCGTCCTTCCGTAAATCAGCTTGATGTGTACCATAGAGATTTCTGCGGTAGATTCTTGCATAGGTCAAGTCTCAGACAATGAGCAAAAGTGTCCTTCACCTGGGTGTCTCCTTTTGCTCCTCCTCAGTTAGGCTTTTACCTTGTGTGAACAGGGCTGTGCCTTCTCTGTGTCTCTGAGGCTTCCTGTGCCAGATGTAACTGGTCAGCCTGATCTGTGGCTCAGTGGGTCTGAGCCACATAAGGAAGGGATGCTGCTGCAGCTTGTTATGGCCAGGGGATGATCTGGATACTAAGAAAATTCAAGACACTTGCCCCAGAGGATTCAGGAATTTAAAACAAATGAACTTAAAAGTGTTTCAATACTACAGTAAGTAAGTTTAAAAAAAAAATTAAAAAATGAGGCAATGCAGTTGTTTAGTAAACAAAACATATAGGTGAGTACTGGTAAATCTAATTCTTATACACTTGAGAGAATGACGTTGCGATGTGTAAGTCCTAAGTTCCTTGTTTCTAAGAATCCCAATCAGTCGTCCAGCTTTTGTAACCTTTCAAAGACTAAGGGTCCTCTGATACCTCTGATTTCTGACATAGTCTCAAATACCATTTCTTTTAATCCTCTTTCCACTTGGCATTCCTTAGGCTAACTTTCATTAATGTGCTGGCTACTAAACAGCAAAGACCCTAACACGTGTGGGCTGAAGGTGAGCCACCCTGAAAGACTCCCTGCTAAAGGAGACCCCATGGAAGACATTTGCTAATTGCACATAGCTACACTGTCGTTCCCCTACTAGTATGCGCATCCTGGGGACACGGTCTGACACATCAAATGTATTTACACTCTCACATAATTACTTAAGGCCTAGGAGGGATATGCCGAAGAAAAATTTCATGTTTGGTGGTTAGACTTGGGACACTGGAGATCTTGATAGGTGTTAATGTCTCCTACATGTCTGGCATTTGGAAACCTGAAGCCACTGGCTCAGACATTTCCAAAACATTGAAACTGTAAAAAAAGTGGAACCAAATACTCATCTGAAAAATTGGAAAGATAAATTGTCTTCTTTGGAGACAGTGGGAGTTCTGCTGTTAGTGTCAGAAGGACTTGATTTCACCCAAAAGAGCTGAGCCAGATCCTTAGCAGGAGATTTAGACACTAAGCCACCAGCTAAGATCCAGGCTGCTGGGTTTTATTCTTATCTTTACAAAGTCAGCAGTCTTTTAGAAAAAGTTCTGCAGAAGATTCTTTTTTTAGCCCTGGTTACAGCAAAATGACCCAAGTTGTTCTGAAGTTTTGTATTTATAAAGAGAGACTGTAAGGTCAGGTAAAAATTGAATGCTTCAAAGTAAAAAAGACTTTACGAATTTTTTAAAAGTCTTTTCAGTGCATGTACCACATGCAGAACGCACCCAAATCTGTCTGTGTGTGTGAGTGAGCTGCAATTTGCTTAAACAGCCTTTCCAATGCTGCAGGTTGGGACCACACATCTGTGCCTTTCTCATCAACACACCTAACTTTTTCAATATTCTAATCACCAGGATAAAAGTCTCTTTGAACTGAATATCAGCTTATCGATTCTGCTGAACCAAAACATGCCCCTTTTATATTGTTCTTCACGTGTATAGTAGCTCCAGTTCTGTGATTTCTAAGCTGGATAATCTGTACTGTAAGTATTAGCACTCACTGTATGAGGATGTTAAACAGACGTATGTGTGCCCGTGCATACATATATGCACACACAAGAAATGCAGGATAAGTCTGTTATTTCATATTAAACTTCTCAGGTCAGATGGATGTTGTTAAAATAATCACAAAATATATATGCAAATATAAAATCGCATGCTATTCTCAGATACTGCAGTAGGCAATCGATAAACTACAGTACTTTGCTTGTGAAACATTATGAACATGTACATAACTACAGTGCAGAATTTGTAAGGAAAAATCTGTGATAATTCTGTTTTACTTAGTTGAATAGACTAAACTAGAGTTACTAGATACCTTGGCCAAGATGTGGCACTAAATCTGGCAAGGTGATTGTCTTTAACACTGAATTAGCTATACTAAGATAATGCAGATAAGATGGCAGCCTTAGTGCTTACCTTCTGTGATTCCATAAAATTGTGGCCATAAACAAGGGTTCAGATTGTTACTGTGTCTTCCAAGGTAGGGCACAGAGTACTGATGTTGCTCCAAAAGGTAATCTATGCCTTGAAATTGTTCTAAAAGAAAGAGAAGAATGAGAACAGGCTGGCCAATGCAATAGATCGAAGCAGTGAGCTCAGAGGTAGTGGCAGAGCCAGACATACTTTTTCTGAGCTGTGGTGTGCTTCATTCGTTAAGCCAAATTGTTGCTCATATAAAGGCCTTCATTCAGTAAAGCTCTTGGGAGTAGCCTTTTTCATACTCCTCTCGTCTTTCCTGAATAATTTCTTCCCATATTATTTCACTCTACTTTTCTGTCAAAATTGTACATTTCTTTTCAGAGAAGTTTATGTGCATCATTCACTTTAAATTGAGAACTGCTGTTAATGTTGGTTTGTATTCTTTTAAGTGGATTTCTGTTATGTCTTGGTATCAAAAACATTAACATCCATATGATATATATATATTGTTATAATATATGTTCATTCAGGTGGACAGGGCCAAGCTGTTCATAATAAATTTAATCCTGTTGTAATAATAATTTCATTTGGATCATGGCGAAGATAGCTGAGTGCATGTTCAAGTTAATATTGATAGAAAATAATCCTTTCCTGCCTTATGAATAGCACATAGTAAAGAAGTGGAACTTGCTGCCACAAGAATACAAAACAAAACATTTAATGACTTTTTAAGAAAGTTTACATATTTGTACGAGTAATAGTATCCTCAGCATTAGCTAAGATGAAAAAAATTGTAAAAGGGAAGTCAGTTCTTAAACTCGAGGCTACAAACCAAGATTAACCGCTTGGCATGTAGTGGTAAATGCTCTGTGGTTTCTCCTGCCTTTAGAAACAGTATGGCAAATAACTGGATACAAATGGCCTTGTTTAACCAAGACGTGTGGGGGTACCTTTTGCTCAGACAGTTTGCAAACCGGAGAAGGCACCAGGAGATGGCAGCATCCACTAAGGCCTTTATGCATCTGCTACACATGTCATTTGTTGGTGTTGTGGGACCTCCTTGCCTGGAGATTGCTTCAAAATCTTCTGTTTGAGTCGGGTTTTTTTTTTCCAGTCTCTTTGTTAAATGTTAATACAGCATTCTGATTAGTTTATATCTGTTGGGCTCAGTGATTAAAGGTTTTTGTATGAAAATGTGCTTCCAGGATGGCAGGGTGAACTCGACACCGTGAGCCTTATTTCTATTTTCACTGTTTCATAGGAGGAGTGCGGTTTTGTTTTAAAGCTCTATAAGGAGTGAAGGATAATTTACAGCTACGCATGAAGAGATGGAAGCGATTCAGAGACTATAGGAGGAGGATGGATTACTCATTTACAGAGCCAGTCTGACCTGTTCCACAGACTTGGATGTGGCTTTTTAAAGTGACAGAGTTAGAAGCTGTCCATTTAGCAAAACTCAAGGCTAGATTTTCTAAGGCTTTTTAACAGTCTTGGGAATGTAGCTAAATATCATAGAATCATAGAATGGTTTGGGTTGGAAGGGACCTTAAAGATCATTGAGTTCCCCCATGGGCAGGGACACCCTCCACTAGACCAGGCTGCTCAAAGCCTCATCCAGCCTGGCCTTGAACACCTCCAGGGATGGGGCATCCACAGCTTCTCTGGGCAACCTGTTCCAGTGCCTCACCACCCTCACAGTGAAAAATTTCTTCCTAATGTCTAGTCTAAATTTGCCCTCTTTTAGCTTATACCCATTACCCCTTGTTCTCTCACTACACTCCTGACTTGTCTTGACTTTGGTACAAGTTACGAACATTTGCATCTGTCGGTGTGCAAATACGCTCAGGAATCTGGATCTTGGAGGAAGGATTTTTTTTTTCCCCAGCCAACTAGTTCTGCAGTAGTGAGTGATCTGCGAGCCTGTGTTCAGCTAGGCTTTTTCCGTCCTGTGTGAAGTTGGCTGCGTTTGAGCTGTGTTTATGTACATATGAGCTTGAGGAGGAAGGGAAATGTGAAGCCATTAATACAGCATTTTTTATCATTTAGTCATTATAAGGACTGCCTCAGTTATTAAAATTACAGCATCTTCTGGTATTACATTTTGATGTATTCCAAACCAGCAAATGTAGACATGTGGCTTGTTCTTTAGTGCATTTTTTAACTTATTATTTCAAGATTATGTAAAAAGCTTTTATTCAATTATATTTGTGCTTTTTTTTCTTTATTTTTGAAACTTGATGGAGGTTTAGAAGGCTTCTTTCGGGTTTTTTTTTAAGTTGCTGTTGGGGTTTTTTGTGTGGGTTTTTTTTTTAATTTGTTTGGGTTTTTTTAACAGTAGAAATTTCAGTAATGTCTAATTTAATCATCCCTACTTATTTCTGGGAGAACCACTGATAGGCATATGCGGTATTAGTATTTAGAACGTAACCCTTGAAGAGTTGAGGATCCTTTTTCATATAGCACATGTTGGCATGGAGCTGCTGATGTTGTGGCCCAGAATTCAGGTTAGAATAAAGGATCTCTTAAACATTTTTGTTTCTCTGTTTCCTCTGCAGAATGGGACATAGTTGTGTGGGACTGAGCACCAGACATCGGTGGGTGGTCAGGTTCTGTGCCTTTTGATCGCAGTACAAGCAAAGGGATTTCCCAGTCACCACTCTCTCATGGCCTAACATAGAGCTACATGTTGCATCAGCTCCAGCTTATGCCACTGATGTGAGACCTTTAAATTGGTGGTGATTTAGGCATATACCAAAGCACTGGCCTGCCATTGCTTATCTAGCAGCTAAAAATGGCGTCAAGATGACCTATCCTTTCTTATGACAAGGGTGAAGAATTGGGTCAGGAAGGTGTCAGAGCTGATTCTTATCCCAGTTTTTGACTAGCAGGTAGTTCTCCCATGTAGGGATGGCTGTCCCTGCCCACTTCACTCCACTTGTGCTGCATGGGGGACCTGAAGCAGACAAAAAGATTCAGCTCTGCCAGTGCTCCCTGGAAACTCGTCTGATTTGCTAAAGCACAGCTCATAAGCAAAACAGCAGCAAAATATAATCCTGAAATAAAAGGCCTCATAAGATTTTTAAACTTTCCTCAGATGATTATCAGGAGCTTTGTGCCGATGCTGTGGCAGTGTTGAATGGGGTTTATCGAGGTAGAGTCATAGCCAGTCTTTCTCCAGGAAGTTAATAAGATGGCAAAAGTCCTTTGAATACCACTGAAGTCTTTGAAATTGTGCAGAAGTCCTTTAGATTTATCAAAAGCTAATCAGCATGACATTAACAAAGAACAAAGCAAGCCTAATGAAGATGAAAGATTTGAGAAGTGGATTTTTTTTCTTTTGTGGTGGCTTTTTTTTCCTTAAACACTTGCCCTTGTTGATTGGGTAGCAGGGTCATTATCAAATGAAATGGGAATTGTTTACGTGTGTTGAATTAGATCCTTCTATTCTTTGTCTGTCAGGGTTTCGTTCATGAATGTGGGTTTTAACCAAGTCATTAAAATGCTCATTTAGCTGAAATTTGGCAATCTGATTCTTTCCCTGACAAGATGTTTTAAATATCCTTTACCTAGTCAACAAAATCTGATTAAAATCAGCATGGGTGTTTCTTTCTCCAAACCACTTGCTCTCCCTCTTAATTAAGAGTGTCCAAAAATAGCCTGTTTCGGTACTTTCCGTGCATTCCTCTATCTAGGAAAGCAGCATTCAATATAAAGGTGAGATGCAAACTGTCCACAATGTACACTGAGATTTATAATTCAGTTGTTGGTCTGAATAAAGCATATCCTCCTATATGAAGATGCAAAAATAAAATTAAAGCCAGGAATAACGTATTAGTGAGAAGTTGTTGTGCTCAATAGTAGAACCTCAGGAGATTATGCAGTGTTAAAGTCTTATGTATTCAAAACTTTCAAGATGTAACTTTGACTGGCTTTAATCAGGAGAGATGCTGTCAGTAGAGATGACAGAGTCTGGCTGGGACTTCTGGCAGTCGATCTAACAGGATACCTCTCAGGAGTAGCAGGGCGCTTGCATTCTCTGAGCACCAAATACACAAACACGCAGAGGTGAAAGTTGTCTTCCTACTATGCAGAATCTACAGGAGGATTATCACATTATGAAGGCGTTAGGTAAAAAATCAGGAATGAGATTCCTTGCCCTTTCAAATAACTTTAACCAGAAGTGGTTAAAGACTTTGTCTATATATCTATTTTCCATTTGTAAAAGCTGGCTGCTATTTACGTGCTTGTCACACATACTGTCTACTAGGGGCCTTCTGGTACTCCCACAGTACCATTGTACTGGTATATGTATGCATTCATATGTCTACTCCATGTACAAAGGCTGAACATGAAATCTATCTAAGAGACATCAATTTTTATGCACACAGAAGGACCATCTGCAGTGCTGACCCTGACCTTTGGGCTTTTGCTGATAGCCTGCATAGATAGTGAGTTGAGAATTTGGCTTCTTAGAAGAGTGTGCAAGTAAAGGCAAGTTTTTTTTTCAATTTAAAGAATCTATTACTTTCTGTGTTATTTCTATGAATGCCAAAATAGTCAGTGATTTTAGTGTTTAAAAACATGATTGTGTGCTGGTGGTGTGGCCTTCTCATGGCACTTACTGTCCTTGTCTGCTGACAGGTTTGCTAGGCTGCTTCCAAGCTCTCTTTTCCCCAGTAGACTGAGACCAAGACAAGTTGAGGTCCCAGCAGTAGCAGTGGTACTTACCTGTCGTTAGGGCCTTAGCGTAAGGAAAAGCTTATGCAGCATCTAAGTCAGGGTGCACTGCTATCCCATGTGTGTAAAATTGTAATGTCTTTCATGGTGTTGTGGTGGGAAAGAAAAGTTGATACGGTAGTCCCATTTTCTGGAGGTTAGGATGGTTTATGTAGGCTGGGGATGTGTAGAGTTGGGTCTGGGTTCATATGTAGAAGCAGCTGGAAAAGGTGAAGTGTCTGTGGTGTCATAAATCATTGCCATTGGATCTGTGAGAGCTGATGACCTTAGCCTTGCCCAACTGCAAAACCCCCACAATAGAGCTGGCCTTCTGTGTGGCAGTGGAGTGGAGGCCTGGCACAACTACTGTCAGGTGGCCAGTTCACCACTTTGTTGATGTGAATTCTCCTTTGTCCTTAGGTAGTTATTCTCTACTGGTGCAGTCTGTGTTACTTGATGTAGGTTGCACCTCCCCTTACCACCACACAGTGATTGCCGTTTACCCAGGTGGTTAGGTTATGTGGCCTTACATAGCAGTCGAGTATTGGGATATTATGATGAGTCTCGTGACCTTGCCATAACATGAAATGAGTTTCAAAGTCTTTGATATTGTTTAGTTTTCAGCCACAGGGAAGCTGAACTTCCATTTTGTGATACTTTTTTCTCTCCCATCCATGGAAAGGTAAAAAATGGCTGTACCTAAGTTTGTTGAAAAACAAGCAGCAGAGGATTAGGATTTCTGGGTTGTTCTGCATTGGAAAAGAAGCTATTGGAGATATAATCTAAAAAAATAACACATAATGAAGCTATTACAGTAATGATTTATGCAATCACACTTGCTTGAGCTCTGCAGTTTACAATGCATCGTATTCTTACTGCATATTAACTACATGCACTTTCCAGTGGTGTTTTACAGAAATATACAGTACTTTATTTCAGCTACACTACAGTAACATTGTAACTTCAGCACATCCAATGACACAAAAATCTTGAAAACTGTTGAGCTTTAATGGGGTCCATTTTAGCATAGTATTCTTACTTTCCAAACACCTGCAAAGAATAGTACCTATTTCACTAGCAGCAAGGAAAAAAAATATTAATGTTGTTATTTTCAAGGACTCTTTTGTTTTGGAGGCTTATTGAAGAACATGGAGGTGATCTTACATAAATCATAAAAAGCAATAGATTTTGGAGTGTTAAGACTGTCACTGTGTCCTTAAATCATTCTGCTGTACTTGGATGTTGAAAAGGACTCAGAACAGGTGTAATATAACATACAACACTACATGATTTATGCTTCTCTACCTGGAGAGTATAATATGGGATAATAGCTAATAGTCTTATTTGCAGAGATGCTCAGCACCAACGTTAGCTAAAATGAAAATGAAAGTGGCATCTGCTCTGCAAAGCTGAAAAAGGGTCCATGAATGTCAGCTCTAAAATAATAGAAGCATAGAGTCATGGAATGGTTTGGGTTGGAAGGGATCCCAAAAATTGTCTAGTTCCAATCCGCCTGCCATGGGCAGGGACACCTTCCTCTAGACCAGGTTGCTCAAAGCCTCATCCAGCCTGGCCTTGAACACCTCCAGGGATGGGGCATCCACAACTTCTCTGGGCAACCTGTTCCAGTGCCTCACCACCTTCACAGTAAAAAATCTCTTGCTAATATCTAATCTAAATGTACCCTCTTTCATCTTAAAACCATTACCCCTCATCCTATTGCTCCACTCCCTGATAAAGAACATCCCCAACTGGACTGGAAGGCTGATCTAAGGTCTCCCCGGAGCCTTTTCTTCTCCAGGCTGAACAATCGCAGCTCTCTCAGCCTGTTCTTGTATGGGAGGTGCTCCAGCCCTCTGATCGTCTTTGTGGCTCTCCTCTGGGCTTGCTCCAAGAGTTTCATGTCCTCCTTATGTTGGGGGCCCCAGAGCCGGGTGCAGTACTCCAGGTGGGGTCTCATGAGAGCAGAGTAGAGGGGCAGGATCACCTCCCTTGACTGCGTTCTATCGTGTTTATGGTTTAACATCAGCATCTCAAAACTTTCTCTAGAAAACATATTTTTAGTTTTATTATTTCTGTTATAGACGGGCAAGAAAAAACATTATTAAGGATGCATTTAATTTTTTATTTGAGCCTTCTGTCTCTCCCAGCCTCAGTCCACAAGTGAACTATTTGTAAATTTGAGAGCAATCTGTTTAGTCATTTTTAAAGAAGGCGGGAAGTGGTGTGGTAGGGAGATTTTCCTGGTTTCTCCTGTTGTTGCTATATTTTTTTTGAATGCATCATTATGTTGAAAGCAAATAGCTGAAGAATAGCAGAATTCAAGGCCCGGGTAGACAACTGTATTCACTCAGGCCCTTCAGTGAAATGTAATAAATTTATTCTGTTTGAAGATCTAGTCTTCAGTGGACAGTTCTCTGTGCTGAGTCTAGTGACAACACTGAGATGACCCAGACTTTTTCTTGCTTGCTTGCAACCAGCAGACTCTGAAGGTAGGTTCAAATGTAGCCTTTCTGTATCTTCTCTGTGCCTGTGCTGAAAGGCCACTGTGTGTGGCTGTGACTAAGGAGCACTCCTTGACAATTTTTTCCTGTTCTTGATGAAGGACCAAATCTAGAGAGCTGAGCTTGACTGTTAGAATGGGCAACTAGAATTACTTTAAAGTGTCAGGTGAACAAATGTGATGTTGAAAGAAGTGTGAGAACTTATGAATAAACCAAAACGATATGAAAACAGTTACGTGTATATGTATACATACATTGAGATATGTATTTATATCTTCTAGTTGTCTGTTGTTCAGTGTTCATCTCCCATTCCTGTTGCCGTATAACAGAAGTAGGTGTGAGTTAGAGCTAGGAGGCTGTGTGAGAATGTCTTGGAAGAGCAAAATCCTCAAGATTTGGTATGCATGTTAATGCAGGGAGGAAAGCAGGTTCTCGAAATTAGATTTGTGAGAGTAACACAGTGACTAATGCTAATACTGAAATGAAGACAGGAGAATAAACCTTTGGTCATTTCTGTGTTAGCGCATCAAGTCATGACACAGAGGGAAGATATTTGCAGCAATTTCGGGGATGTTGAAATGTTTTCCTCCTTTCTTCAGGCTCATGATGTAGAGAAAAACTGGCTTTTTTGGGTAAAGGGATATAAATGATACATTATTAATAAAAACCTTGTAAATGTCATAAAAAAATCTTCACAGTAGTCATCTGTGTAAAGTTAGATGTATGGTGACATGATATTGAAAGGTTTTACTGGAATTTGTTCAGCTTGCCCTGTGCAATTCACTTCTGACTCTTCCACACTGGTAACACCAAATTCAAGCCAAGAAAATGACTGTCCTTATCTGTAAGATGTATCCACACTGCCGTTGCTTAAAAACTAAATTACCTTATATAACTTCTGCATTGTCAACTCATTGAAGGTATATCCTGTGTCAGGCAATATGGTAAATATCAAGGCAAAATTGTTTCATTATGTAAGTCAGATCTTGGAAGGTTTCATGTGCAGCCAGGGTGCGGGTGTATGTGTGTGTGTTTATTTGAGTATATATCTGCATACATAATCCCTCATCTTCTACTCTATGTATTTCCCTTATCAAAAGTAAAATAATATTAAACATTAATGCTTTACACTTGTTATTATATAGTGTCTTTCATTCAACCTTCTTGTACTACTTTAGTTATTAATTATGCTTGATAATCCTGGTATGACAAAAATATTATCCCCACTAATAATGGTTAAATAGAATCACAGGATAATTAAACACTTGTCTGTAGTGGCACGGCCATTTCTGTTTCAAAGATGTGTTTATTCTGTGTTCACTGTCTTCCTTAGTAGACATGAGGCACGTTAGTTTTTATTTCAGTATATCTGCTCAGTGTCAATTCTGGAAGCAGTTGTGTATGTATGTGTGTAGGTAACTAACTCTCTGTGTTTGGATTAGTAACTATCTGTGCTTTCTCCATCATTCTTTTTGGTTTTGGTTATTTAAGATTCTTCTCTTGAGTTAACAAGCTTGATTGAAAGATGCACTTTTCTGAAGTGAGGACATAGCCAGTTAGTCAGAAACTGAACTGGTAATTTTTATACTCTCATTCTCATAATGCCTTTAAATACTCCACTTCTGCAGGGTGGATGCATAATGGAGAAATGAACCAACCCCTCTCCCCCCAGTTCTGGAATGTCTAAAAGCTATCAAGATAGTGTTTTACTTCTTTTCTTTTCCAGCTTAACCCACAGTATCCAGAAGGTAATAGTGAAGGAAAAGCTTTGGTAAGTGGAATTTATATGTTGCGTATAATCTGGGAAATACTGTATCCTTAACCCAATATGGCCCAACATGTGAAAGTCCTTCATAGCTTTGCTTTTACTTACATGTCACAGCTGCTGGGATTGTTTTCTGTATCCTTTGTAAGCTAGGGTGCAACTTAGAACTGGTGTTACAGAAAATCTTAACTTATGTAAGACAAATGATAGGAAACTTATTCAAATTCTGCATCAAATTGGTGTTAGTTGGAACCTGTTCGGCTTGGTGACTGCAGATATGAAGTGTATTAATTTTTCTCAAATCAGATATATTACTTCATGGCAAAACCCATTTCTTTAGCAAGAAAACCAGGGATGAGCAAGTCTGGTTACTTATGTGCCAATACCGGTTCAGAGGATCTGCTAGTGGAGACAAGCCCCCTTGGTGCATGATTGTCAGTCAAGTGTGGCTCTAAATCTAAGAACATGCTGCAGCTCTTTTTATTGCCTTCATTGAATACATGCAAGCAGATATTCAGGCACAGGCTTAGCCTGAGCCCTGCCACAGTTCAGGCAACTCTAGCATGATGACTTTGGAAGGATCTGAGTTGTCCTAGCTGCAGTTGTGGATGGGCTGGACAAAGGCCTTAGGCCCTTTGCCTAGGAGGCAGCAACCTTTGCCTTGTACAGCAAGAGCATGCTAGCTGATTCTAACTAATGAGACAAGGCCAGACATGTTGTAGTTTATAACATGTGAAGAAAATGGAGTTAAAAACCTGGGGAAATCTTATTGTTACTGAGACAACAAATAGTTAAAAAAAATTAAAAAAAAATTTCCTCCATTAAATTCATGAGATTGCCTTGAAAACACAGATCTTCTCAAAAAAAAAATCAGTTTAATTTCTTTGTTTGCCTTCTGGGTTTTGTTCTTTTAGAGGACACATTTTCAAGTTTTTCTCTGCATGGGGAAGAATTTTTTATTTTTCATGAAATGAAACCCAAGATTCTTACATAAACACATGCCTTCAGGACTACAATTTTAATAAAAATGGACACTTCTGGAGAAGTCGGCAGCATTGGTTTTTCCATCTTCCTGGGTATTTGGTATTAATGGTAATACAGCAATAACAGCTAAGCTGTTCAGAGAAATGAGAATTCTCTCTCAAGAAAATACAGAAGTTCCACCAGTTGTTTCTCTTTTATATTGGAATGACACTTGAAGCCCTCGGAGCTTTTGAAGGGAAATCCAGATAAGTTCTAGAATACCCCAGTGAGTAGGGTGCTTGCTTGGAAATGCTTGGGTTTATGCTCTTGCTCTGTGAACAGTAGAGCTTGTCTCATAGACGTGCATCTGCATTAACATTTTAGTTCACATCGTGATGGCACTTTTGAATCCAATTTCCAAATTATTCCCTATTTAAGACACTCTACTTTGAGAAGCAATCTCAGAGCATGTCAACTTGTAGTCTGTTGGTTGAAAGTAAAAAGATGCACACAACGCTGTAATCATTCTACTGTGCTTCAACCTTTCATGAGTGCCCAGCCCAGAAAACCAGGCTACAACTAGCCTGAAGTAAGACCTATGAAAGTGTGTATAGGGTAGATGTTAGACCCTCGTCACCAGGGGCCCAATCCTATTGTACCACACTATGCAAATTTAGATATAGTATAGGGTTTCCAGTTGTAGCAATTCCAGTTCATCTAAATAGTTAAATATTCCCTGGACTGGGTAAAGAAGGCAGCACAAGAGTAATCTGAACATGAGTGTTAAAAGTGACTTCTCTAACAGTTTGGCTTAATTCTCTTGAGTACTAGTTTCAACTAAAAACCCAGACCAGATAAATCACATTAGACAAATAATTCTAATGCAAATTTAATCAAGACTGATGATCAAAACTGAGGTCTCTGCAGAAACTTTCGTTTACTCAGTCAGCACTTCCTTGTGAACCATGTTTCCTGAAAAACATTTGGTAACACCTCCATGTAAATCCAAGCCTACAGGCACTTTTACCATGGTAGAAATCCCTTTGGATCCTTCAGCCCTTTATAGTCCTGTCAGAAATAGCATGAGTCAGCAAAGGCTATTTTTGGCCTTGAGCAACTGAGTGGAAAAGTTTCACATGTCTGTGCAGGAATTTCTTTTATGTTACAATGATGAAATGTTTTGAATTATCATTCAAAAGTACAAGAATCTTATAATATTTGGAGTTCTTGAAGGACCAGTTATGTCAGTCTTGTATCCAGTATGCACGTAACCTAGAGCACACATACTTTCTTTGCTCCATGGTTTTCATCTAGTGTTTCTTCTACCAGGTGACTGCCTAACTGGTTCACTGCAGAGACATCTTATTTTTCATCTTTTGAAGCAATTAATTTTGAAATACTGCCCGTGAAGTAAATCTGCTCTAGAGGGGGGGGGTGGAGGTGGAGCAAAATTTGAAGTCTGAGTAGCAGGGAAATGGGAGATGCACAGCTGAACCCTTTCAACAGAAGGAAAATACTGATCCTGCAGCCTGTGTCTGTTAGATTAAAGTACCAGCTCCTTCTCTGTCTTCTGGGTTTTAAAGGTGGCACAGCCATCTGTGCCAACCCTTAACTCCTAAATGTTCAGTAGGGCTTCTTGTGCATGTTCTCTGCCTGCTTTACAAGTCCTGATCGCAGTTGCTTAGGCAACTGCATTTTAGGAAGCCGCAAGGGAGAAGGATTTTCCGTGGTGCGGTGGTGGCTATAGGCACCTAGTTTCTGCCTAAGTGCATCTTTTCTGCCTTGCCTTAAGTGACTCAAAAGTCTGAAAGGGTTTTGGCTTCAGAGAACTTAAATATTACTGGAAGACACTAGGACTTTTGTTCCCAAGCATTAAAACTACATTTGGACTGCAGTTCCTTGCTCATTTATGGACTGCTTCTTGAGAATCCGGCCAAATTGTCTTGTGAAACATTGCTTTTATTTCTGGTAGAATTTGGCCTTACAATGAGTTGATTAATGTTCTTTATACATATTTTTTCTCGCATCTAAATTCCAGAAGTTTTTTTTTTTTTTTTTAAATGGGAAGACCTTTCTGTGATTTAAAGGCCTTATCAGAAAAAGGCTTCTTTGCCTCTTGAAATCTAGGAGATTGCAGTGTATTGTGCATCAAAATGCACTGCTGTGTTACAGCTCCCATTAAATCCAGAATTGGTGTATTTTATGCTGCAAAGTAGTCCATTATTTCTAATCATAGAAATGTACAGCATCCAGAAGAATGCTGTAAACATTGGGGAAATGTCAGGAACAGCAGAGAACCTGGCATTTGTTAACACCTTTGTATTAAAGGTTGTCTTTGGATAGGTGCCTTAACTCCACTTGTCTGCATTTTCATGAGAGAGTGCTAATGCTCACCAGTTCCAGTTGTTGAGATTTTTCTTAGGATTGAGACTGGTATGCATTTGCTTTTCTCGTAAAGAAGTTGGATGGTTCTACCATGGACTTCTAGGTGCAATTTGATGTGTCTCCTTTGACGTCTGTTTATCTGTATTTATGAATTCCAAAAAACTGTGCAATTGAAAGTTTTCCTTCTTGCTTCCAACCTAGCTGGCTTTTTTTTTTTTCTGATAAACACTGCAAATTAATTTTTTAAATTTTATTTTACCTACCACCTTTTAATTAAACCTTGTTTAATTAAAATTTTATAATGTGGGACACAGGTGATGCAGTTTAAACAAATAGAATAGGCTTGTGGAATTTATTATTTTTTTAAAGGTTGGTTAGGAATTAACCTAGCAATAAATAACATGAAAAACATTAAAAAAAAAAGAAAAAAAGAAAAGAAAAAATCATCAGCTTTAAAATGGCGGTGTCTCTGATTACATAAAGTCAGCAGTCAGACCACTTGAGAGGCTTGCCGGAGAAGGGGAGACACAGATGCTGGCACAGTATTATTATTCTGCTGCTGCACACGGGTCTGAATCAGCTCTGGAAACGCATACATTGTTTCTTACAGAATGTCTCTGGCTCCTAACAACAGAATTGCAACGTGATGTCTCTGCTAAAAATGTGATGACTCACAAATGAGTCAACAGTGAAGGTGTTATAGGAGGCTAACTCCTGTGCTGTCTGCCAAGGCCTCGTAACATGCAGGAGCAAGGCTGGCCATTAATTTACTCGACTTTCTTTTCATACAGAATTTAAAAAATCATCTAATCTATGGAGTTCTGCTCACATTACCGATCTGTGAAAACGCAGGTTTTGTAAGAGCCTCCTAAACTAGGTTAACATATTGAGGTACCACATTGTACTGGATTTAACAGGCATTTTCAGAACTCTGGCTGCTATTAAATTTAATTTCTGCTGAAATCTGTGGTGCAGCTTAATGTATTCATTCAGGAACAGGGCATTATCCTTGTCTGTCTCTATGCCACAGGAGGAAGCGGTGTCTTCACCAATTGGAATTGTAGATGGGGTTTCTAAAAGAAAAGGTATTTCAGGTCTGTCATGTTTTTGTATTGCTTTTTGCAGTTGAAACGAAGTCCCCTCTGTAAACAAAACTCCATGTAAGTCTCCTGAATTTTAGGTCTGATACCCATTTGAGGTGAATAATGGGGATTTGGGATAGGTAGCAATTACAAGCAAATTATATTAAGAGCTATGAAGAAGGGTTAGCTGCTGGGCTACGATTCTCAAGAAAGACAAATCTGATTGTACCTGATTATTTTGTCTCTGATTACAATATGGGTTTTGTCCCCAGCTACATTTGCCCTTCGAATCACAAACACTGTATGATGTCTACGTTGGGTTTTTTTAAACTTCTTTTTAAATGGTTATAATGCACTGCAGATCAGTGGTGGTAGCCCAGGAGTTACGGACTTTGCTGTGAGCCTGGATCAGTATTTCCACTCCTCACCAAAATGGCTGTTTGATTTCACTAACTAGGACTCCTTTTTTGAACTGTCAGCCTTTACTTTCCTAGACGAGTCCCACCTGGAGGAGTGCCCTGGCTGCTGGCCCTGTGGTAGGGGTATGTTCATTTCCCCCTCCTGGCAAAGTCCCCTCGTGAATGTGAGTAGGGTGCTGTGCTTTACTGCTGCAGAATGAGGCTAGCCACTTGAGGGCTAACAGCCCTCCAGTTGGGTGGATGCTTAGGTTTTATTAGGCAGAGTGCACTGGCTCTGCTCTTTGTAACAGCTGGTATTTGGACTGGGTCATTTTTTGGAAGGTGTAGGTCCAGCTCCTACCAGACAGGATAGGAGCTGAATGTGCATAATGTGCATTTCCTTGTCCTTGTGAATGATTTAACCAGTGCATGATGGAGTGAGAGGATTCCACCGTCTTCATCTTGGATATGTGATATGTGTCTAATTCGACTTGTCACAGCCTGTCACTAGTTTGCCAGTTGTTTGGGACAATTAAAACTATTTTTTTCTCAGTGAATTTAGTATTTGGTAGTGTGGTTTTACACACACTTCTTGCACTTCTCCTCTATATTCCTACCATGTAATTCACGTGCTTTTATTTATTTATCTATCTATTTATTTATTTATTTATTTATATTTTTTGGGGAAGAAGTCTTGAGAGTCCTTTCCTTGGCTGTCACTGCCTGCATCACCAAGGTCTTGGAAACTTTTCATTGGTTTCCGCTTCATACCGTTTTAAGTTGAATTATCTTCTCTCTACTTTTGAGTCCCTTCACAGTTTTTTTGCTTCCTTCTCTTCGCTGAATCCAGTTTTGCTAGCTGCATCATATTCCAGTTTCTGACCTGAGCAAATGTCATCTTGTCTTCATTTGCTGAGGAATGCAGTGCTTCCCCTGAGCTGATCGTATTGTGTAATTAATTTGAAATAGTTTAATACTTTCCCTTCTTTCCATATCCTCATATAGACTTATCTGCTAATTCAATAATGGCTAGGCTAAGTGCAGATTCTGATGACTGCTTACTAAATTTAATTAATCATAAAAAACATTCTGTGTGCAAGTGCGTGTGCATTCTCTCTCTCTCTCACACGGAGCCATGTGCTCATGCACTGACATGAATTCAGACACAAATCCGTGTATGTTCATATGTGATATTGCTCTGCCTGTCTTGTACTCCTTATATGTAAGTTGTTTTTAGAGCTGTCAATTTCAGGGTCACTTCTTACATGTTTTTTGTTCATTGACTAGTGCTTAACACCAGTAATCCAGATTGGGTTGCAAGGTGTATCTGAGATCCTAAAAGAGCATTATAAGGAGAGTTCTGAGGTTTGTGCTGGAGTCCAGTCAGAAACTACTGTACAGCTGCTGTGTAGGTCTGATTTTGCTCAGCTAAGCTTTGCATTACAGTTAGCAGTGTTAAGAGACGCTGTCCTGCCCTCTGATGAAGTGGACTTTCTTTTTAGAAAACCAGCTCTTGCTCATATGCCAGGTCTAATTTGACAGGTGCCAAGTCTGGCTGGCAGGATTTAGGCCTGATGAGCCAAATCTCTTGCTCAATAGCATCTATACAATTGCTGGGGAGAACAGTGAGTAGCATGGAGTCAGCCCCAAACTGCAGAATGAACTTCTCCAGAGAGGCAGTGGTTAGCATGAACTACTTAAGCACAGGAGACCTGCTTTTGACTTTGCCTCCTGTCGTAGAAACCTGCACATGTGCATATATGCTCATACGTAATGACCTACTGGAGATGATCAGATGTTATGTCATGAGGGAGTATAAAAAACTTCATAACACAGAGTAGAATACGGTTTCATATTTTGGTTTGTATTTTTAAATAAAATTATGAAGTGTCCTGCCTTTTTGTGTACCAGCCTTTTCAGTTTGGAAATGATAGTAGAGTGGGTAGTTTCTGGGAAACCCTAACTAGATTTGGATCTAAATTATGGGAAATATCAAAAAGTCTGGATGCTGCTCTAAACTATCCTTCACCCCTTTACTGACCTCTTGAATTCTGAACTAGTTTTCCGGTTTTCCATTTCTGTTTGGAAATTTAGGAAGTAGATTTGCATTTGATGGAGATTCTGACTGACACCTATTAAGCTCTTAAGAGGCTTTCTCTTATACTTTGCCTGCCTTTCCAGTTTCGGTCTCATCTTGAGTTTGTAAAACAAAATGTGTATGGAAATAACAAAAAATGTTGGCCATTTTCTCAATCCTTATATATAGGTTAAGTTTTTATGTGCAATTTAGTTTAATATTTTTGGGTGTGGGGGTATGGAAGGAAGTGAGGACTGCCAGATAAAAGTTTACTCTTGTGCAAGACACAGTAGATGACTCCCCTTTGTCTCAGCAAGCCTTCCTCTCAAAAACTAGTGACAATACTCTAATGGCTAGATGAGTGTAACAAAAATTTCTGAGAAGATTTCTTCCTGTTTTTTTCCTACTGTCTCTACCCTTGATAGAAGTAGTAGGATGGAAAGCTGGCATTTTTTAGGATTGATAATGAAAAAATTGATGTTTTGGAAGGATTCAAAAAGTGCCTTGAAATGAGATGATAACTAGCTATTTCTTACGTAGTTTCACTCATCCTTGATTTTGTTGCTCAATCTCAATTGGCAATATGAATAATCTAAGATTTGTCCTTGATTATTCCTTACAGTTTGGCTTTAATCAATGTACTAATGCAAACAGAGTACAGTCTAGCCTCTTTACATTGCTTTGTACACCTCTGCCCTAGTGGTGCACTATAAATCATTATAATAGTATTTCAGGTTTCCAGCGTTTGATTTTTCTCTTTTGGCTTTCTTCATTCCTCTTTTCCTTTTCCCTCCATGATATATTTTGTCTACATGAAGGGCCCTGGGCTGCCCGTCTCTTAATTGGTTATTAGTCTTTTGTAATATGTGTAACTCCACAACCCAGAGGAGCAGCTTTTACTTATGCCAGTAATTTTGTTGTTTGCTGCGTTGTTACGGGCACAGACTCTTGAATTGCTCCTTCAAGCAAAGATACATGCTTAGGGAAGGTAGGATTTGTTGTCTGTGAAGACAAAGGTGTGTAGGTAACTAAAGATGAAGATGGCTGTGCTGGGTCACAAAATTCCCATTGATCTTCAACAGGAGGTGGAAGATCAACACCTGAGATTCACATGCCTCTTTTGAGGCACCAACACAATGTTGTAAATCGTAGCATCATAGTATCGTAGAGATCATCTAATTCCAACCCCCCTGCCATGGGCAGGGACACTTTCCACTAGACCAGATTGCTCAAAGCCTCATCCAACCAGTCACTTGAAAGCTAGGCTCCTCAAAGGGAATGAACTTCTCCAGGGAGTACACTCAGCTGTGTTGGATCCAGCCTCCAATACGTTATTAGCCTGTGCTAAGATTTCTAATATAATCTAGCTGGTGCTTTGTGTATCTGCCTTCCAATGACAAGTTGACCTTAGTGGAGCAGCTATTCTGGCTCTTCCTGTTTGAAAAGTGTGCTGTTGTGATTCTGATCATATGAGAGGAAAAAAAAGAGCAAACGTAAAACAACAGTGGGATTAGGCAAATTGCTCTCTTTTTAAATCCCCTCCCTCCTTTAGAAAATGCAGTTTTCATTGGTTCTCTTCTTTTAACATTGGCCCTTTCCAAACCAGCACTGTGTAGCTACATCTGTTGGGAGTGAAGGGTCTGCAACTACCACAGGTTTTTTTTAAGTTGTAGGTGTCAAGTAATAACGTATACAATACTGCAGTCTCTCTGTACCTTGTGACCTGCTGTTGTTATAATGACTGTCAGAGACCTCGTGTGCCTGGGGCACAGTGCATACTTTGTGTTACACACTCCAAAGCCAGTCATGGTACATTCTTACTAGAATGCAAAAAAAGAAAAAAAAAAGTACAATTCACATATGTTACTTGTCCACAAGGTAACTGGAGAATTTATAAAGGGCCCTGATGCAAGCAAATAACCCTTGTGCCTAATCAGCAGAGAGACGGCGACCTTCCTGCTTCAAAGAAGAAACGCCAAGCAGGGGAGAAGATTATGTATACTTTGGTCTCTGTGCCACATGGAAATGACATCGCATCTCTCTTTGAACTGGATGCCACCACTCTTCAGAGAGCTGATTGCCTGGTTCCAAGGTAAAAAAAAAAACAATCAAAAAAAAAATCAAAAAAACCCCAAAAAACAACCCCCAAAAAGGCAAAAAATGGTGCTGCATTGACAGGGTTTCTTCCTAGCATTATGCTGGTGAGTAAAGCAGAAAAAAAATCAAATCTGAGCAAGTATTATCCTTCAGTTAAAATTTGAGGAGTGTTCATGGATAAACAAGGGATGTATAAAACATGATACTGCTGCCATGACTGGGTAAAATAATTATAAGGATAAAACAAGTGACACTTACAGAGAGTCTGTGAAGAGAAAAATAATGGGCTAAACATTGCACAGATGTATATGAGGACAGAATTGAGCCCTGTGGACTGTTTCAAAAAATTGTACTGCTAATAGATCTAACTGAATTGTTCCCAACAAAATAATGTGTATGGTGAATGGGGCTCCTGTTTCCCTGACAGATCACTATGCCACTGAACATATTTGTTATTCAAATGAATTCAGCAAGTGGCTTCTGGGTTTTAGTTGTGAATATTTGAAATTTCAACTGTGTTGCTTAGCAGAGATTGGCTAGATAAGTCATACGGTGTTGGTTGTGACTGAATGGGCATGCAGACACTTGGGGCTATTAGTTATGAGGGTGGACTTCAAAGCTGGGTACCCGCAAATACTAATATATGCAGTTTTGAAGTGTATTTGCTATGCTAAGTTTTGCCAGATAATTTGCTTACTTGAATACTCAAAGCCTATCACCATGAAAGGGGGAGCATGAATGAAGACCACAGTGAATATATTTAAAAAGTAGAATTGTAATTGATTTCCCAGCTCTGCTTTTTGATAATACCACGGATTATCATATGGAAAGCTTTTAGAAGAATCTCATGTCTGCTCTTTGTTCACTTGATTTTCAGTTGAGAACTGGTACTGTAAATGCTCCTTGGAGCAAGGGTTTGCAGATCAAAATAGTGAAGCTGTGAAGCCATGGTCAGTTTTACTTTCTGGTGTTTGCGCTGCAACAGCTTGAAGGGGTTTGTTACTCTGCAGAAAAAAATAATAAGAGTTGGTTTTATTCATGAAATGTATTTCTATTCAGATGGGATTTTATAACACTTTCCTTTTAGATTTTTTTCTTTAAGGAATATTTTACTCCTAGACTTATGTAAATACTTAAAAACAACATTCTGCATAATCCTAAGATGCTGTTTGTTCTTGTTGCAGCTCTGTTCTGGGTGAGAAAGGAGGAGACAAGGGAGAAGGGTACTGCAGTATCTTTTAGGTCTCCCTCACCCTTTTATTATGAGTGGCTGGTGTGAGTCATGCCCTCAAGTCTCACATAGTCGTGTTACATTGCATCCCACCTTGCCCACTTTGGCTCAGGACTGATCCATCTAACCTGTTGTTTGCTTTGTTCTCCTTTAGGAACTCGTACGTCCGACTGAGGCATTTATGCACTAACACTTGGGTGACTAGTACTTGCATTCCAATAGATATGGATGAAGAGAGGCCTGTGATGTTAAAGGTAAACACATATATCTTGGGGTTGAAATCCCAACCTCATTCCTGAAGTTCTCTACTAGTGATCTCTCTTTTAACATATAAAATATACATAATAATTAAGATAAACATAAGAAGACTGCTTACCCATATTAAACCAAAACCTTTTGCAGATTGGGACATGCCAAACAAAAGAGGACAAGGAAGCTTTTGCCATTGTATCGGTTCCTCTGTCTGAGGTCAGAGACTTGGACTTTGCCAATGACGCAAACAAGGTTCTAGCATCAACTGTTAAAAAGCTGGAGAATGGAACAATAACCCAGAATGAAAGGAGGTTAGTGAGTTTTAGTTTTTTCCCTCCTAAATTGGTATTTGGTTACCCATGACATCATGGCACCACAGTAACGGCTGAGTTCATAACATTGGTGTAGACATGGAGGCAATTGGGAGAGGACACTTCAATGCTGAGAGTGTTAGCCTTGGATTAGATTCCATCTTCTGTCAGGGTGTCCTTGCGGCACCTCAGGCTGGTCTATGTATCTCCTTCGTAAAATGGAGGTAAACCACATCCCCAGCTCCCTGGCCATAAATAAATGGGTAGCTCCTGGGGAAATGCAAAGTGTTCGTCTTAATTCCTTTGATAAACCACTTCTGAGCTGTAATATTGGGGGTCCACTGCATTTGATTCTCATGTACAAGAAAGCCATCTATACAGGTAGCAGAATGGCAGGACTCTTGATTTGTGTGGAGTTCACAGTACCATATATTCAAGCTGCGAGAGCAGCAAGGGGAGGTCTCGGAGTGGCTGAGAAGCTGCCCCAATAGTCCCTTTCCTTTCTTGTTTGTATTTTTCCCCATTCTCTTTTCCTATTTTACATCATTTTGGTGTTTACCCTTTATATTCATCCGTGTTCCATCTGTAGTGCTATTAGAATGTCTGTTCTTCATGCTCCTACCTGAATTAAAGGATTTTATTGTACTTTGTAACCAAATATATCCCATTGACAGTAATGTAGCTCACTATTTATTTGCAGTTTTTTATGGTTAAACTGAATACTAGACAGCATCTCTGGCAGTTGTATTTTGTACCTTCTATTCCACCATACATCATATACAGCTTTTTGCTGAAAATGTTAATTTTTGGTGATAAAACTGAATTTTTGCTGTTGGCTGCCAGCAGTGATTAGACCAGATGGTTTAAAATCAGGTGAAATATTTATCCTAGCTGGCAGATCTGTAATGGTGCAAGTGTTGGTACTCAGCCTTGAAAATCTTATGGGCCATTTCATGATTGAGTTGAAAAAGAGAGGGATACAACACAATCAAGGTGTGACAGCCCTGTATTAGCTTTGCACTGCTGTGTCACTGCAACCCAGTATTGTCAAGTCTTGATTTTGGCAGACTGGTACAATGCACATTTAAAACATTTTGGTTTCAGAATAGCGCCATTATTTGTTCCTGTGATCTCCTTTGGAAAAAATCACTCTTGTCTTTTTCCTGTCTTGTCACCTTCCTGCTTAGGTAAGTTAGGGATCTCAACAGTTTATTCCTGGTTGCTCCATCGTACATGTGCCTTCCCTACTTTTTCTGTTGGAGGGGACCTTGCTGTTTAACCCCAGTGGGCTGAGACTTCTAAAGCGAAAGGTCATTCAGAGGGTTTAGTTGAACAGAACAGCCATTCTTGTGGGTAATGGAAGCTTTTTGCCAGGCTCCCAGAGTAGGCTGAAAATCTAATGAGTATCTTCCTGCCACTTTCATAGCATGCCTACAGGCTTAGTAATTGTATACTAGATGATGTCCAAATAAAGATGATGCATCATCAGGATAGGAGACACACTGGGTTTTGCTTGTATTTTTTTTTGTTTGTAATTGCTAGTTCTTTTAAGGGAATATTCCTTGAAATCTCTGAGCATCCATACTTCTCTCTGTGCATGCCCGGTGAGGTATGCTAGTAACAAGGAGGCAATAAGCACTGATAGTATTCTTCCTTTTAGTATTTTCTGAAGGTGGGAGAGAAGGATTTGCCTCTGTCCTTTTTAGCACTCGCATCTGTCAGATCTTCTTTTGTGTAGCAGAGAGTGAGTGAAACAAATGCAGTGATTTTTCAATGGTTTCCTGGGCCAGTAGGGAAATAGTCTAGTGGCAGAATGTTTTTAGTCCTTCAGTGAGTCCGTCATCTTGTTTCACAGCCCCATGTTCTTGAGAAAGTATAAAAATCCTTTCTTGCCCGCCTAGGAGTGTCTTTCAACTGTTGCTGGGCCTTGAGACCAGCTGGTATTTTGGATTTTGGATTTCTGAATACGCTGCATCAATCCAGCATGATATATTTTTCTCCCTTTTTCCCTCTGGTTGTTGTTTAATGCATTGGTAAACATCCCTGTGATGGATTTAAGCCTCTGCTGAACTGAATCCTGGAATCCTTAAGTACATGTCAAACTTTGCACTGATTGAAGTTCCATTGCACTAGATAAAGCTTGTTCTAAAAGGTGATTTTCTTTCTTAATGAATCCTAGCAAGTGTTGAATGACTGTATATAATAATGATTTGTCTATTCATTCTAGGTTTGTAACCAAGTTATTGGAAGATCTGATTTTCTTTGTTGCTGATGTGTCTAATAATGGACAAGAAGTTTTGGATGTGGTCATTACCAAGCCAAATCGGGAACGACAAAAATTAATGAGGGAACAAAATATTTTGGCTCAGGTATGTCCTACTGTTTTAATAACTTGCTTGTATTTACAAACATTGTAGGAGAGAGTAATTTGAGAAAATGATGTTTTTGGGGAGCTTGGCTTATGCCATGTTTGGTTTGTGTCTGGTTGGAGGGGATAGGTGTGTTGTCATTAGTCAAAGTTCACCTCTTGGTCTGTGAATCAGATAGAAGCACGAGGGGCCAGGTCTGCTTGTCTGTTAGTTTTTTGTGGATCTGATGACTTTTAAGACTATATTTGATAGCAAATTTTTGACCAAATTTGAAACAAGCTTCCTACACGGTCTCAGTCTTGACGGTGTTCCCCATATAGGAAAAATCCTGATGCCTTATGTATCCCTGACTTTGTAGGAGGGCCAACTTGCATTGAAATCAAAATTAATATTCGCTTTAAGTAGCTTACTGAAATAATAAAAAATACCCCACCTAAAACTGAAAAGGATTAAACCAGACAGCAATCAGTATTCTCCTTCTTTTTCATCCTTAATTTATCCAAAGTTAAGGCATTTAGCTTACAATATTTCAAGTTGGGGATAGCAGTCAAGAGAAAGTAATGTAAACCTAAATGCATAAAGCTGTAATGTCCAAAATTGTTGGTGTGCCTCCACTCATCTAAATATGACTAAAAGTGCAATGATTCCTTTCCAACTTTGGTCGATGAGGCCCTTATGCTGATCGTGTCAGAGGACATTTCCATTGACTGCTGTAAATTAAGCAAAAATCTTGGTTCGATTTTTATTCTCAGTGAATTTGATTTTGAACAGATATTTGGGATCCTCAAAGCTCCTTTTAAGGATAAAGGTGAAGGATCGATGCTGAGACTTGAAGACCTAGGTGACCAGAGATATGCCCCATACAAATACATGTTGAGGTTATGTTACAGAGTTCTCAGACATTCACAGCAGGACTATAGGAAGAACCAGGTCAGTGGTACTCGATATAATTTTCCTCCTGACTTCTATAATAATATATCCTGGGTTTGGTATTCCTCTTTGCATTTGTAAATGGAATTCTGTGGCAATTTTGTATTAAGGGGTGGTGAAAGGACTGAGTTTTGAGTAGGCTAGTAGTAAGAAAGAAGTCACTGTTGTATACTGAATCATGCTGAGGAACAGTGGTTTTGGTTTGTAGGCATTTGTCTATTAATTATCAGCAATGAATATCATAAGTTCATCTTATGCCTTCACAGGCTCACACTGAGACTGCAGTCCTCTGCCTCATTCATGCCCATTCTGTTAGTAAAATTATGCTCTTAGTCTCTGGGTTGTAAAGTGGGAAGTCCGCAAAACTGTCTGCGTTCTTGTTGCTTAAATATTTGTTGAGGGATGGCAGTGAATCAAACTGGAGGTTATTCTCTCAGGTACCCTGATTTCCCACTGGTGGAGACCCACTTGTGAGCAAGAGATATTTCAGAACATGGTGTTGAGTGCTTTGCACATTGCAGTGGGGAAAAACTACGCAAACTTTATAGGACTAAAGGGGCTGAAGATAAAAGATTGAACTGCTATGTGTGGCTTCTTTGTTTTCTTTCTAATGCTTTGCTGAAATATTTCTGTCTTGGAAGAAGGAGGGAAGACTCGGGAAAGAAAGCTTCTTAAATGTTGTAAAAATATTTTGGTTTTCCCTTTTAAAAAATTGGTTGCCATTTCTTGAATTTTGTATATGTTTTCATAGATTCATTCGTTAGGTTTATGAAGCAATAAGAAGAGCTAGTCATTCTTAATATTGAATCTTTTTCTTGGGGTACGTATTTTAGGTGTTCAGATGTTCTTTTGTTCAGACCAGTTCAGAGAGGGAGGTGTTGAGGCTTATTTTGATTGCTAATAGAGCTGGATGCTTCTAGTTCTAAAAGAAAAACATTAATGCTTAACAGGTCATCATGGGGATTTTCATTTTTTCAGGAATATATTGCTAAGAACTTCTGTGTCATGCAGTCCCAGATTGGTTATGATATTCTGGCAGAAGACACCATCACAGCTTTGTTGCACAACAACAGAAAACTGCTAGAGAAACACATCACGGCTAAAGAAATAGAGACGTTTGTTAATTTACTCAGGCGAAATCGAGAGCCAAGGTTTGAAGTGGTCCACCTAACATTCTTTTTCTGTATTGATAGGCTTTTATATTTGCAGTAGCTATGAATCTGCTTGCTATTCATTGTTTTGTTGTCTCTTTCTCCCAGCTTAATGTTTTTTTTGACCGGACAGACAAAAAAACACATGTAATGTCATGCTAGAAAATATCAGAAATATCTGTAGTTCTTGAGATTTGACCATATCTGCATTTTAGAACTAGAGCTTACTGAATAGCAAGGTTTATACATTACGGCTCACTTTTCATAGAATCATGGAATGGTTTGGGTTGGAAGGGATACCAAAGATCATCTAGTTCCGAACCCCTGCCATGAGCAGGGACACCTTCTAGTAGACCAGGTTGCTGAAAGCTTCATCCAGCCTGGCCTTGAACACCTCCAGGGATGGGGCATCCACAACCTCCCTGGGCAACCTGTTCCAGTGTCTCACCACCCTCACAGTGAAAAATTTCTTCCTAATATCTAATCTAAATGCACTCTCTTTCAGCTTAAAACTGTTGCCCCTCATCCTGTCTCTGCACTCTCTGATAAAGAGTCCCTCCCTACCTCTCTTGTACGCCCCCTTTAAGCACTGAAAGGCTGCTATAAGGTCCCCCTGGAGCCTCATGTTCTCTAGGCTGAACAAACCCAACTCTCAGCCTGTCCTCACAGAGGAGGTGCTCCAGCTCTCTGACCATTTTTGTGGCCCTCCTCTGGACCCATTCCAACAGGTCCATGTCCTTCTTATGTTGGGGGCCCCAGAGCTGGGTGCAGTACTCCAGGTGGGGTCTCACGAAAGTGAAGTAGAGGGGGAGAATTGACCTGCTGGTCACACTTCTTTTGATGCAGCCCGGGATATGGTTATATCATATAATATATGTATATCTAATATCAGGATCAGCTGTCACCAATCACCTCCTTATTTCCATATGCCTTAGCATAATTTCTAGGAGGATCTGCTCCATGATCTTTCCATGCACAGAGGTGAGACTGACTGGCTTGCAGTTCCCTAGGTCTTCCTTGGTTCCCTTTTTAAAAATGGGGATTGTTTCCCCTTTTCCCAGTTAGTGGGAACTTCCCTGGACTGCCACGACTTCTCAAATATGATGTGGCTTAGCGACGTCATTTGCCAGTTCCCTCAGGACCCATGGATGCATCTCATCAGGTCCCGTGGACTTGTGCACCTTCAGGTTCTTTAGATGGTCTTGAACCTGATCTTCTCCTACAGCTGGCAGTTCTTCATTTTCCCAGTTCTTGCCTTTCGAAAATGTGGCTTTAGTTCAGATTGTGACAGAGAGAAACAGCTATTTTAATTTCTCCTAACTCTGCAGCTCCTCTATGAAACTGCCACTTGTGTTGGTTCCCCTGCTAATAATCTTGGTGCAAATTACATTGATGTCAGGTTTTCTAAACTTCTATTAATACCAGTTTTCCTGCAGTTCTTGATTCCAGGTCAGGCCTGAAATGGGCTTAGAACAGTGAAGATCCCAGTAAACATGTGTTTTAGACCAGCTCTTGTTCCAAATGAAAAATTCTGGCCTTGAACTTCACTCAGTTGGAAATTTCTTTGATTGCTTTAGGTCAAAAAATAAAGGAAATGGATTTTTTTAAATGGAAAATTTATCAATTTTTTTCATTGGATTTTCAGTTGTAAAATTACCTAAGTAATGCAAACAGAAGAAATTAATGTACTGAAGGCCAAATAATGTCCTCTGTAATTGTGAATACCATTTTTCTATTAGCAACTAAGAATATTGCTCAAGGCCCCGGTGCTTGGTGCTTCAATTATTCTCTGTGTCTCCAGCTGTTTTGCCTCACTCTAATCTCATTGCCTGTCCCATGCCAAACTGTATTGGGCTTGGTCAGTACTAAGAGGAAACTGCAGGATATCAGCTGCTTCTCAGTGCTGAAGGGTCCTAGTATTTATTGCCAATCTGATGTCACTTGTTTTGTGGTGGGAGATGTCATAGTATCTGTTGCATAACTACATTATGCAACTGCTGTGTATTAACTTATTTAAGGCTGAAGTCCAAGAGCAATAAATGTTTGAAAAATACACCTTGCCAAGATGGTGCAATCTGAACAGTAAGGCTTGATCTTATGGCACTTATTTTCATGGAGAGTCTCAGACTTTTGCAGCACTGCTCATGTGAGTAAGAGTTTGGCAGCATGCTCTAAAACACGAGCTACAAAATTTAAAACCTTCCTGAATTTTAGCTCCAACTAGGTAACTCCCCCAGAATTCTGTGTAATTATGTGCTGTTTACTTAATATTGTTTTTGTGATTCAGTATTGCTGTGCACTGTTGATTGCCTGTTGCCACAAAGCTTCATTTCAGTGATGGTAAATTTATTCCTTAGTGTACCCTAAAAATATTTTCTGTACCTATCCCTTGCAATTCCCAGACTTCTGTGGAGAGCCTGGTCTGTGCTAACACAGAAGTTATTTTCTGATTCCCTCTGGTAGGAGGATCACCTATAGAGGTTCAAACTATTGGATCCTTCAATGGCTGATACTAGATGGTCAATTTTTTTACCTGGATTTCTAAGGAAGTGGAATATGTGATCTGTGTGTATGCTTGCTCATATCTGCTCCCCCACTAGCTCTTGCCCAGTTTTAGCTACATTTGCTAGAGGAGTGGTGGGCTCCAAGGTACTCAGTTCCTGCAAATGTCATGGAAAAAAGGAGCTACATAGAGGGAAGAGGCCCTTTTTATATTCCAGTGAGACAAAGGCTGCAATATGAACTACTCTTAATGTACACAGAGGAATCCATGAAAGAGGGATAAGAAGCAGATACCTAATTAATGTCACAACTGAGAGGAAAGCCTAAACCTTACCTTGTTAAACATCAGAAGACCTAAATTAGAGAGACAAATTCATAGGAAACTGATTTCTATGCAAAGGTTTGTTATTTTTGCTTTATGTGGAATGACCTCCTTGAATACAGAAGTCCTATCTTCAGGTCCTGCGAGATCTTCACTCTTCCCTAATTTTTAGCTATGTCACTTCAGAGATTTTAAAAGGTGGAGGTGCAATGGTGTTCCTCAGAGGGCACACAGCTATCTCCAGCACAAGTAGCATCTCCTTGCTACTTGGTTTAGGGAGATGTGTGTTACCTGATGGGGAAGATGAGTGAGAATGTGTACCCTTGCTTTTGGTTCCTGACAAGGATGAAGGCTTTCAGTGGAGCTCCCCTGCCAGACTAACTGAAGACCGCTCAGGCCGCTCTTAAATTCTGGCACAACTCTTTGGCCTTTGAGTTACTGAAAAGTGTAACACTTAGGATACTTTTCTTTTCTCTCTCTGACTGATTATTCAACACCATTCAGGGTGGCTCTCAGAGCTATTACTCATCTTTATCTGTTGTGAGATGCGATAGTATGAATTGGCAAGGACAGTATGTTGACAGATCTTGTGATGTGAGCATATTGGTGATGGATGCTAGAGATTTCTACTGCAATGTCTCTGCGTAGTATTTTAAGTCTCATGTTCTGTTGCATCTGTGTCTTTTTGACCACAGATTCTTGGATTATCTCTCGGACCTGTGTGTATCTAACACCACAGCAATACCAGTAACTCAGGAACTCATCTGCAAGTTTATGCTGAGCCCAGGGAATGCTGACATTCTCATTCAGACCAAGTGAGCATCCATAATTGGAACATACCTTTTTGTTATCTGCTCTGTTGTTATATTGGTAGCAGTTTGCTAGTACCTCCATTATGAATTGTTTGTGTTTCCAGGCTGGTTTCAACACAAATGGACAATCCCTTGGAATGCCCAGTCATCTCAGATGACATTGATGAAGAGGAAGTGTGGCTTTACTGGATTGACAGTAACAAGGAGCCTCATGGCAAAGCTATCAGGCATCTGGCTCAGGAGGCAAAGGAGGGCACAAAAGCTGATTTAGAAGTTCTTACCTACTACAGGTAAAACTGCTTATTTGAATGGAAGAAAATGTAAACTTTCTGAATAACCTGGTTCTTGTCCAGTTCATTTGCCCATATCAAAAAAGGAAACCAGGTCATGCCAGAAACTGGGATTAAAAATTTGTTTCAAGTTTTTCCTGTAGGATGCATCACAATCTCTTCTGTATATTCCAGATAGATCTTGAGTTTCCCATGCTCGTTGTGTATCTTCATCATTTTGCCTCTTACTTTTTATTTATTGGGCTTTATTTTTAGGGTGTGTTGCCCTGGAAGCAAGGCATGCTTTGAGGAAGGAGTGTCCCAAGTGTCCTGAGGATTAGAGGGGAAATGGGATCATGGAACAGTGTCTTATAGGAGTTGAAAACAAGTAGTCCATGTGCTTCAGCCTTCCATTGAACAAAGCTTCCTTTGAGTTTCAAAGGGAGCCCAGTTTTCACAGGGGCTGGAGCCTGACATAAACATTTTTAGTGGCAAGTTGATCCCTTGCTTAGCAAAGTCATTCTTGTTATTTTTAAGGATTTATATCAGAAAGGCTGACATTGGGCTTGTAAAGTGAGATTCTGAGGTGCATTGTTTCATTACAGCTGATTTCTTTGAATACCATTATGTTATTAACTTTTTTTAAGGTACCAACTGAACCTCTTTGCACGAATGTGCCTGGACCGCCAGTATCTTGCCATCAACCAGATTTCTGCACAGCTGTCAGTAGATTTGATCCTACGATGTATGTCTGATGAAAGCCTCCCTTATGACCTCCGGGCTTCTTTTTGTCGGCTGATGCTACACATGCATGTGGACAGAGATCCTCAGGAATCTGTGGTACCTGTCAGATATGCCAGATTGTGGACTGAAATTCCTACTAAGATCACGATTCATGAGTGAGTTGAAAGTGTTTCAAGTAAAAAAAGCACTTTGTAGGGGTTAATCTCAGAAAAAAAGTGGTTTTAGATGTCTAATGTCGACGCAATGTGTGTGTGAAAAGGTATTTTGTTGCAGAGCAGAGAGCTATTAATTCCATGGTTAGCTTTACATAGAAATATTTCAATTTAATTTTTCACTGTGTTCTTATAGGGAACAAGCTGAGGAAAAATGGAATGGCCTTCTCTCAGACCGACTGAACTTGAAGTAATCCAACTTTGTCTAATATTACAGGTTTACTAGGCTTGAACTCGGTTTTATACCTCAAGCTCAACTAAAGGCCACAGTTGGAAGGCCAGAATTTACAGTTAGGTACAGCTGTTGCCCCAGAAACAGTTCACAGAGGCTTTGGCCTCCATTCAGAAAAGTGCTTAAGCATGTGTTAAATTTAAGTAGGGGAGAAGGGCCCATTGACTTAAGTGGAAACCCTCTCTGGCTTAATTGATTTGATGGAGCAGCGCCACTGGGATAGACACAGACGGGGAGTATCTGGCTGAAGAAACAGGAAGAAGTATAGCAGTGCAGCAGACAGTATCGCTTCTGTTAGTGAGATGAAGGACTGTTTTGACATATATGAAAAATCAGTCCTAGTTGGTGGTGCAAAGGAGGAAGCTGACTGTCCTGAGCTGCTTTCCTGGTCTGCTGTCATCCTTGTGGAAATAGTAAACTGGCTGATGGGCAGAGAGGACAGCTGAGACTTAGTGACTTATTGAATTGCCACAGCAAGATTTAAGAGTGCTGTCTTTCAGAACCGTAGTATTTTCCTGTCTCTGTTATTCCCGTTCACTGCAACCCTTCCTGGTGCTGTTGGTGGAAAGGCTTGTGCATCCTCTTTGTGTATCCGTGAAGAATCAGCTGACCTCTACTCCTTCTCCTTGCAGAGAACTGACAGTAATTTCATAGCATTGTGGTTAGTTTGTTTTTTTTCTTTAGTGACAGCTGATCCTGATATTAGAGGTGTTTAATTTTCCTTCTTTCTATGCCTTGCATTGTAGGTATGATTCTTTCACAGACTCTTCGAGGAATGAAATGAAGAGGAAGTTTGCACTAACTATGGAATTTGTAGAAGAGTACTTGAAAGAAGTTGTAAATCAGCCCTTTCCTTTTGGAGACAAAGAGAAAAATAAACTTACATTTGAGGTACTTCTCAGCTATCTGTGTCTTACTTACAATATTCCTGCTCATTTCAGATAAGTTGACATTGGTTCTTTCAAAATAAAGGTGGTTGCAGAATAAATATTGGTGTAAAATGTCCTAAAGAAGCACCAGCTCCTAATTCCAGTGTTCTTGGTGGTGACTTACTGCAGAAAGTAGTATTGCACTCTGCTGTCAGACAGCTGTATTTTTCCTTCCTTCTAAAATGGTTGCATTTCAGTGGCAGGAGAAGGGATATGTTTGTGGGTGAATGGCCATATGCCCTTTCTCTCCATGTGTGAATTAGCATGCGGGGATTCTTCAATATAAGTACGTACTATTGTCTGTGTAAGATGTGACATTGAAGGAAATACTCTGAATAATCTAACCCTGTGTTTAAGTATTGTTTGAAAGTCCTGACAGAAACTTTAGATAGGTCTAAATCTTCTAGATTCAAATACTATTGAATAAAGGGGAAATGCTTACAGCTTTTATAATTCTTCCTCCAACCTGCCTCCGAAGCTTTATCGCTCCTGCCTCTGTTCATCTGAAATCGCTTTCATTCAGACTTACCACAGCCATCTTGCTCTTCTTCTGACTTCATCTTCCACGCTGCTGCTGACTCTTTAAAAAATTTCTTGGAGTCTTTCTTCTTGATCTTATATACTTTCCCAGATGCAATTGTATTCTTTCAAGCCTTCCTAAATCTTACGTTGGTTTTGCTCTCTGTTGTAATTTGACTGCCCAATTGTTTTGTCTAATTCTGAAAAACATTTTGTGTCACTGGCCTTAGTTCAAGGCCCACTTAAGTCAGTGGAAAGACTTGTACTACTTTGAATACACTCCAGATCTGGATCTCTGTGAAAGCTGCTGTGTGAAATGCAACCATGTTGCACAGCTGAATACCACAAAGGTTGCTGATACTGCCTTCATTCTTAATATCTTTTTCTTGCAGGTGGTACATCTGGCTCGAAACCTTATATATTTCGGCTTTTATAGTTTTAGTGAGCTTCTCAGACTGACCCGGACGCTGCTGGCAATTCTAGATATTGTTCAAGTTCCTATATCATCATACTTCGAAAGGTTGAACAAGTTTCAGGATGGAGGTGAGAGAAGGAGCAAAGACTGTTATTCCAGTGTGTAATTCATTATTTAGGTTGAAAATAACTCATGGAATGTCTCATTGATCTTTCAGGGTTCTTTATTCAGACGTAAACCCACCTACAGGAATGAGGAATTTCCTGTAGAAATTGCAGGATACATAAAGATGGTCAGCTAAAAAGCAACCTTTTCAAACAGAGCTGCACCCTTCCTGACTTGTGGTTATGTGTTGGTGCTGCTGCTCCTTTGCTTGTTTGGAACTGAACTTTCAAATCTGGATCTAAGCCTCAGTGTCCCTTGTGGTGAACATCCTAAGCAAGTGCAGATAGCATTTGCCTGGGCACAGCGGTTACAATGGCTCATATGTGGTGCAAGTGTTTATTAGTTGTCATAGCACTTCATTTAAAGGGAGAATAAGATCTTACTGCTCCCACAACTGCAGGAGCACCAGATAGAAGTCCAGATGAGGCCATCCTCTGCATGTGTTTGTTAGTTTAGGATATTATTTTTTCAACCCAGACCAACAATGCCAGGACAATACTGTATGTTCCACTGCCTTTTCTACCATGGCTTAAAACTGGGCTGAAGAATGAGCATGCCAAGAAGGTGCTGAAACTTAGCAGTCTAGTTTTCCTGTGTGTGACAGTCGTGTGGGCTGAGGGTCTAGGAGACTGGCTCATGGCAAATTCGGTTTTAGTATGTAGTTGGTGTGTCATTGCACTGCCAGCTGGCCCACAGCACCAAAAAGGATAATCTGTCTTGTTTAAAAAACCAATTATTTCATAATTTCTCTGGGAGGCCTTTTCCCAGCCTTGGCTTTTCCTAATCATCATTTTGCTCAGTCACTTCTAAAGATGCCCTGTGGGAGTGTGCCATCCTTCATAACGTTTTTCTTCTTTGAGGTTCGTATACTCTGGAGAAGTGTAGACTCTCATTATAATTTCTGAGACAAGAGGTCTTATGCTTAGTTCTCTTGATCTTTCCTCCATCACTGCCTGTACACTTTACTGAAAGTCTTTCCTGAAAGTCTTTCCTGCAATGCTGTGCACCCTAAGGCATGCTATAGCTGGCTGCAGTCCCTCTACAGCATTAGAGAAAGACTATATGTTCAGACACTTGAAATTATGTTTTCCTTTTTTGTCCCTGAAATACCGCATTGCAGACTCTCTGGTTAAATGGCTTTGGACACAGTTTGACTCTAGATACAATCTTGGTGTATTGGAAAGATGGAATATGCAGATGTGGTTCTTCTGTTTAGTCTTCTCTCTGCTCAGGTCTTCAATCCTGATTATACATCTCATTCAATGTTTTTACTCACCTTCATTACCCATAAAATTTTATTTCATCCTTAATTCCCTTTCATTTCTGTTGAAGGGTTTTCTTTCAGGCTATACAGGAGAGGAAAGAACTTCCTGTTAAGTGCAAACAGACCTGCTCTCAGTTATACTAATTTCCAGAGCAATTCCATGCAAATCAATGTATTTACTCCAAAATAAGCGAGAGTGAAGGAATTCAGAAAATATCACTACCATGCAAATGGAAGCTCAGTAGCCCTGTTAGTAACACTCAACCATTGACTGAAGCCTTGTTGGAAACTTCTGTCACACATCTTTCAGCAAAAAAGGGATGGAACAAAGGTGGAATTTTTTTGTGTCTTTGACTAGCTTCATCCTTTATACAGATTATTTAAGCTTCTCTCTTTGCTGTAGTTGTCTCCATGGATGTTTATCTTTTAAACGCTGGACCAGTTCAGGTCAGGATATGACAATCCACTGATGTTCTTTTGGAAATTATCTGTGGGTTGGTTTATTTGTTTGGTTGGGGTTTTTTTTCCCCCCCTTTTCCTGCTAACTGTATGGCTAGAAAGCCCATTGCTTTAGAGAGGATTTTTTGCTATCTCAGACTGTTGTCAGTTTTGTCTGCCATCTTAAGGGAGACCAGGGATAGAGATATTGTCTGTGCTGTCTAGGCTTAAAAATAGGCATTGAAATTTTGCTGTGGAGAGACAGGTGTTCTTAGGTTGAAATAGCTGTAAGACTTGCAGGAGAGGCCTTCTACAGTGTTTGACAAAAGAAAAGGATGCCCATCTTTGGATGGTCATATCTTGTCCTCAGGCTCCCTCTTCTTTGCTGATTGACAGGTCATAAAGCACATAAACTGTGCATTCACTTTGCAGTTGAGACAGAATGAGCCTGAATGTTTAACTGCTATGCCCAAGCGTCTTGCCATTCCTCCTCCCTTCTTTGGAGGTGCATACTTACCTACCCATGGGCAGCATTAGGCTATGAAGATGCACATGTCACAAGGATGCATAATCTAGTAGTTTAAGCAGTTTTGTAACTCCTATTCACTATCTTCAAGCACCCAGCTCAGAGAACTTCATGCCCGAAGAACATTTTTCATGTCTGAAAAACATATTAAACAAAACAGGGGAGCAGTTTTCATTAAAAATAAAACAGCCAAAATGCAATCAGTATTGGCTGTAGTTACAGGTTAAGATTAGAGAGGGAGCTCACGAAGAAAGCACCAAGTACTGTAGTTGCTGACATTCTGGAGACCACTGCTATGGCTGAAATGTCAACTGTTTGTAACTTCTGCCTGTCTTTGTTTCATGTGGAAGCATGCTGGGGTGAGGAATGAATCGGACCAATAGGGGCAGGAGTTTGGCTGGCGTAAGTTGCTCTCATTCCTGGAGCTGTGAGAGTTTGTGCCAGCTGAATATTTAGCTCCACTCTTCTTTTACTTTCCTTTTTGTTTTTCATTTTTTTGGTAAAATTTTGCTGGGTAGCAGCCCTTTAAAACCAGCCTTGTGGTTGTCTTGCAATCCTGATTGTGTCTTTGCTACAAGGTAATGAGAAGGTTTGTATGAGACCCTGAACACACAGAGCCCTTGATCTGCCTGTGTGCTCTCTGCCTTGCTAGGTATCACTTAGGCGTAGCTGAGGTGTGTGTCCACACTGAGCTAGAAAGAGCTGAGCTGCGGGGATTTTTTGACTTGTTCTGTAGTGTAGTTGGCTGCTTCTGTGTCCAGTCTTTTCAGACTTCATGAACTTGTGCTCAAGCCCACAGTGAGGTGCAGAAAGTGCTTATGTTTTCTGTCTGAATGGTGGAGGTGGGCTGGAACTTCTATGCCTCTGCATGTGTTGGACTAGGATAAGCGAGTCCTGACTTGCGACTGGGATTGGGTCTGTGTTTGACAGGGAGACCTTGCTGTATTAGGGTGGCTGGATCTGTGTATGAGATGATCATATGTCTTAATGATGTTCTTGTACCTTTTTATTTTCTGGGGGAAAGGGAAAGATCAGGCGTCTGATTCTACAATACTTTGCATCTTGTGCAGACACTTCTACCCAAACAAGTTTGACCCCAAAGGTACTGATGTTACCTAGGTCCTGTGGAGTCTGAATCTACCTTGTGCAGGATCCACCAAGGATCCTGAGGAAGGAGCAGGCCAACAGAGAAATTGGTCTCAGGAATTTCTGGATTCCCCCTCACTCTGGCAGTAAGGATTGTTCACCAGGCAAAGCTGTAGGTATACATTGTTTTTAAATTTTATAACACTTATAAGATTGTACATCAAAGGTTTCCCTTCCCCTTTAATACAGATGTCCTCTCTCTCTGTTAAAAAATGAGTTGTTGAGATCTGTTAGTTATCAGTTACCTGTCTTATTGTCCCTTTTAGCTTATTATACTGATCTCTTAGGCTTTTAAGTAAAAGGGATTACAATAGAAAGAAACTCGGCCTGTTGTTTGTGGTTTTTGAAAATGTGTGTTGGCATTTTCTAAAATCAGGATTGTCCACTGATTTTTTCAGAAAGTGTTTTCTTATTCATGACTTCCATGAAATGCAGACAGATGGTTGTTCCCTGTCCTTGTTCAGGATGGTGGGAGCCCTCCCTCCAGTCAGGGGTGAGGGTGACTTCTTCCTGTCTTTAGAGAAGGTCAGATTCTGCTCTCCCATATCTCTCCAGACTGCGGCAAGGGTCTCACTCCACAGCATCCTCTCTGGCAGGCCCAGTACTTACAACATTCATGTCATGCCTTTGAACACAGAGTATTGCAGGTAGGTGTCCCTCCAACTCATTCGTGCTCTAGGGATATGCATGTTAACACAGCTTCTTTCTTAATGAAATTTAGCTTCCCTGAGTTGCAAAACTCATTACACTGATGTTCTTTTTTTTTTTTTTAAAAAAAAAGTAATATTGTATCTGCTTTGATTTTGTATATGTACTGTGAATGTGTGGAAGTAAATGTGGGAGTAAATTATTAGTTTTGGAGATCATAAAAATTGTGGGGTTTTAGTTTGGTTTTCTTTTAGTAATCACTCACTGGATTGATTATGAAAAGAAAAGCATTAGCTTTAATTCAGTAAGAACATGTATTTCATACTTTGATCTTAGAGATTTGAAGCGTAGCTCTAAAATACAGTTTTGACAAACACTATAAGCCAGCCATGATGCCTGGGACGTATGGTTTAATGGTTTAAACAAATGTGTTTGAGTTTTATCAAGGACTAAGGGCCGGACCCTGTAACTCTGATGCAGGAAAGTGCTACTGAATACCAGCTTAGGCTCTGTATATTTTATTTTTCACCACTATCTTACTGTAAATTTACATAGATTAATATTAAATGGATATTTAATAGCAATATTTTGTCAATCATTATGCCTGTTCAATCCAGTTCATTTTGAGGTTCCAGGAGAAGTGATTTGAGAATAGGTTTGACCAAATGGAAAAGTAAAGTAATTCCTATTCTGCAGTTGTAGTAGATCCAAGGTGGCAGCTCTAGAGAAGTTAAAAATTTTGGGTAGGATCTGTTTATTTTACATAATAGGTCTTGCATTTTAGCTTTGTTAAAAAGTATTGATTTCTATGGGAAACTTGCTGCTGAATAAATTTGCAGACAGATATACTGCCTTTCCATTATGGACAACATCGATTTGTTCCAGGTCAGTAGCAACAAAAGCTTCCAGCATCCAATTCCTATAATGTGGAGTTGTAGAGAACTGGTGAGCTTGGCTTTTTACTGGTTTGGCAACTGTTCCACATTATGAAGTCTGTAGTCAGGATTTTAGGAATGGGTAGAAATATATTAATAGTGGGGGGAAGAATGAGGTGGGTCTTGGCTGGGAAGCCTGCCTGGAGTTGTGCACCTCAGAATTGGAACAACCAAATTTACAACCAGCAATCTGGACTCTTCTTCCCTGTTTAGTATTTATTTCTTAAATAGGCTCACTTATTTCAGTAAAACCGCTTGCTTAAGTAAGGAAATATATATGACAAGTGTTGAACTGTTGAAGCAAATCTGCGAAATGGGATATATTTTTAGGCTTAGTGGAAGTTGCATGAAGACTTAATTAACCTTTTATCTCAAGATGTCCTTTTCCATCCTTTATTTAAATTTTGACTCACGTTGATGGCTGAGATAGTCCTTGATGTTGTGTACGAGTTTCTCTATGTTGGTTCTGCAAAGATTCTGAAAAGAGCCTTATGTTATTGTTAATGTTATTCCTTACTTCCTTTAAAAAGCTTGATTTTAATGCCATTGTCAGTTACCTTAACCAGAATTAAATTAGCATGCATGTAGTTTTCAAGTGTGACTTTATTTGATGAGGACAGATTGGGGAAAGTTAGCTAGAAACATCTGTGAGATAGGATCCTGGAAAAAGAAAAGATGGATGTTTTTGGAAATGCTCCTTACCAAGATTGCATCCTAAAAATGAATTGACGTGAAAATGTTGCAGCCAGCTCTTTTTTTTCCAGTGTCCTACCTTTGAATAATTTTTTGAGGTTATTTGAATCTTTTTTCTGTTTCTTTTTTTCCCTTTTAGATTCTAAAAAATATGGGGTTTACAAAATACACTACCATTATCCTAAAGAAGCATTTTTTTCTTAAGGAAAAAGTGAGGAATTAATTTAGTAGTGCTGTCATTCTGGCACCTTTCAAGAACATTATATCTCTCTCAGTTTTAATTAAAAGGTAAAGTCATTGCTTTCCTAATAAGTGCACCCTGCTGTATCATTCCAGAGTCGGGAACCAATCTGCCTTGTCCAATACTGGTTATTTATTCTCTGTGAATTAAAATGCACATCTTTCTCTAGGTGCGATTGATCTTTCAAATAGCTGATTTTAGTCAAACCATGCAGCTTACAGCATATATCAGGTCTGAAAGATGAAATGACGTGGTAGTGTTAGTAGGCAAGCTACACGTTTGCCAAGCAGCTCAGTGCTGTTTAGTTAATGTTGTTTGGGAATGAGAGTAGCGAATTGCAAGGCAATGCATCCTTGAATTTAAGCTGCGTATGTCTTGGGATGCAACTCCACAGTGCTGGGCACCAGTTTGAAAGCTGCTGGGACAAATCTAGGTTATCTGCAGAGAATGTCTTTCCATCAGGAGCTCCATGTAAATGACTACAATATTCCTGACCCAGTGTCCATTGACATCAGTTTTTCAGCTCCTTAAGCTTCCACAAATGAAGGCTATGCTCAGTCTTTTTGAAAAACAGGTTTTAAAAACTACCTATAAGCTCCAATTGCTCCTACCTTTGTGATTCTCACATGAAATGTCTTTCTTATGACTGGCTCAACAGATGCCTCCACTTACCTATTCAAACTGGTAACCAAATATCCCAGCTCCTTCATGTTATGTCTGGATCTTTAGCTTGGTAGCATATCCCTCCTGTGGACCAAAGGGACTAAAGAACTGTCCATAGGTGTCCTGAGATCATGGAACATTTCTTTGAAATGTATCATGAAGAGTCTGACCCCTGTGTCATGCTGCAAGCTTTGCTGCTTTGTTGTGATGTACTCCAAAGGATTTGACCCTGGTAGGGGTCAGAATGGGGAAGCCCTCATTCTCTCCTGATGACTTCAGCACCGGTGATCTCTCTGCAGAGGAGTGCTTGTATGCCAGTTTGTCAGGGGACCTCTTGTCCAGTCTTCTGCCCCTTTGATACATCCTGATAGCCTGCTTAGTCCTTTAGTTTCAACTGAGCAAGAAAATAGGTAGGGTTTTCTTGCAGCTTCTCGGCTGCAAGTAGAGAGGTTGTGGAGTCTCCTTCTCTGGAGACATTCAAAGCCCGCCTGGATGTGTTCCTGGGTGATCTGATTTAGGTGTTCCTGCTCTGGCAGGGGGATTGGACTAGATGATCTTTCGAGGTCCCTTCCAATCTCTAACATTCTGTGATTCTGTGATTCTGTGAGAGGTGTGTACTATTCTAGAAGCACCAGTAGAGACCACTGCTAGAGCAGGGTTGAGAACAAGGTTGGACCTGCCATTTCTGCCGTGTCTGTGTGTCCTCTGTGACCAAGAAGGACCAGATTTCATCCGGGATTGATAGAAAAGACTATATTGTTTCTCAGCCTTGCATCTGTCTAATAGCTGCACTTTTGTCTAGTTAACAATTTGAAATATCTTCTTGAGGCATACTTTGATTAGCAGAGCTAATGAGGCCGTGGCTGCCTGGCAGACTGGAGCAATAATTTATGCCAGCAGTTTACAAAAAGAGGTTACAAGAGAAAAAAGATTTAACTCTTAGTAAAGTTAGCTGTACTAGTCATAGATGTCTATAGTGAAGCAACTGCCATTCAGTAAGGAATATTGTCAGACCAAAGGGGAGGGTCAGTCTGAGAGTTTAATTCTCTGGCGTAGACCATTTCTCTGCCCTCCTTACTCTTTCCCGTATCATGAGGCCTGTGCATTAATGTGTTCCAGACACCATTGCTCTTCTAGGAGTCAATATTTGTTTTGTAGATGTAAGTAGAGGCTTGATTCCTATGATGCTTTTTACTTTCAAGCACAGCATGCTGATGTATATATTTTTTCCTCTGTCTAATGTCCATGGCATGAAAACTTTGTGGTTTTGGGGATAGGTAGAACCTGTAGAGTGCCAGGAGAAGGTGAAAGGTTGGTGGAGTTTCACTGTAACTAGGCAGAGGTGTGTTTGTATGCAAAAAGGGAGGGCTTGTGGATATGCTCTAGGTAAGTAGAGGCTGGGGTATTTAGCAAATGTATGTGCATTCCGTATTGTGGGGTTTTTTGTTTGTTTTGCCTCATTAGTTCCGAGTATGAAATGTAGAAGTGGCCTCACCTTCTACCCTTAATGTCTTGCATTAGGCTTTCTGTGAGGCTTACCTGAGGTCAGCTACTTATTGAGAGAAGAAAAATGGTTTAATTAGGAAATAAAGTGTGATTCTTGGCCTGTTTATGGTCGGTTCTGCAGTCTTTATGAGCAAATTCTGCAGAAGACCTGTAAAAATTAATACCTCTTTCGCAAACAGAACTGTAAGGCTTGTGGCAAATAATATATAGCTCTATAGCGTTTGAAATAAAATGTGTTCCTTTAGGTACTGAAGTGTTGTTATTATATGTCTTAAAAATGGCTATAACTTTTCATGCAGAAAAATTAAATTGCACGAAGCAACGTAGCCAAATCAACAAAGGTAAAGAAATGTAGAGCTAAAGCTGCTGTTGGGTTTTTTAATTTAGCCCTTGGTACCCAGACATTACTGCGCATACGGTTCCCTGCCAGAGGATCTCCAAGGACTGGCAGAGTTGCATACTTTAAGATGGCACTGAAACTTTAAGAAACTTACAGTACAGTGGTAGTATAGCTCTCTCTGAAATCTACAAATTCAAGGCCATTTGAAGTCAATGTTCCTGTTTCAGCAGTCATCAGGAAGGTGACTTGCTGTTATAAGTACTGTCTTAAAACCTGGTTGAACACACTTACCCTGAGGCACAGGTTGAGATAAGGTCAGCTTAGCTGAAAGCTGACTTGAATAGTGGAAAAAGTTTGGGACTTTCAGCAACATTTCTGATGTCTCCGAATGTAGTAGTGAGGTTGGAAACCAGCCTAAAGCTTCCCCAGCGCACTGGCAAAATTCAGTTTTGCCTCACCAGGGTTACAGTTGGTAAAAGTTAATTAAATGAGAAAAATGAGAGTGGCTGAGGAGGACTGAGGAGGATTTGGGACTTCATTGGGCTGTGGATGGGAAAGAGGCCTGAAGGGCTGTGGTGAAGGAAGTTCGCATGGCAGGGAGGGGCTAAGTATGTTGGTAGTCCATGCTGCCTGGCTTGTGCCCTGCTACATTGGAAAGGAAGTGTTTTCTAGGAGGTGTTTAGAAGGAGTTGAAGCATCATGTGTCACGATGTCAAAAGCATGCTCAGGTTTGACGACATCAGAGTTATCTCTGTAACTTAATAATTACAGAGAGAATGTGAAACAAGCCACATTTTTACAAAATATTTTTACTTCCCTCTCCCTGCCCCCCACCTTATATAAGCAAGATTGAGCAATGTGTTGGGCTTTTATGGAGAGGTTAATGAAAGTTGTTGGAGCAGTGGATGCATGTACATTTGTCTTTTCTGGTCATTAAGTCACAGATTTCTCGAATAACCCATCATATGTCAGCTCCTGTTTAGGTACTTAGTTTCCAGAAACATTGAGCATCCAAATTCTCCAGTCCCTAATGAGAGCTGCTGGGTGGTAAAATAATTTTGAAAATCCAGGCACTTTTTACATTTTTGAGTAGGGAGATGAGCACTGTGGAAAACTGTTTGAGCTAAAAATGGCTAAGCACTTTTGAAAATTGAGTCCTGGGAGTCCATCTTTCCTGTATCTGTGTTGAGGAAGACTGAGCAATAATGTTAGTAAGAGCAGGCTCTGTCCTTCTGTGGCAACTAGGGACCAGATCAGGTGTGTATAGTTATTTTTTAAATAAACAAGGCTGCAAGTCAGTTCCCTAGTGTCTTGGGGATATCTGTGGAGTAGAAGGCTATTTGCTGTAAGGGTATTTGCCAGCCTTTGAGGCTGTCCATTGTGAATTCTCATTCACAGCTGTGCCACATAGTTCTCTTCACTGTTTGCGATTTCAGTCACAAAGTACCCTACAATGCTGTGGGTACTGGAATGTAGACTGAGGATGCTGCATAGCAATTGGTTAGGAACAATTTCAAGATAAGGCATGAATTGCCAGCTGCCTTCGACAGTTCTTTTTCTTTCTGAATATGGTGTTTTGTCACTTACCATCCATACCGTATTACATAGCAGATTGTTGTTTACTTTTATATTCTGCTTTTAGAATTTTTGCAACCAGTAAATGACTTATCAAGAAAATATGTTTATGTAGAAAATGAAGTGTCAAATTATCCACTGTTTTGATTATTTTGGTGGTTGTTATTTTTTTCCCATAACTGACTCCTCTGAAATGTCTTTCTTCTCAGGGAGGCCGCAGTGTTGTCAATCGTGCCAAATTGTATGAGATTATGTGCTACAGTTTTGTGATAGAAACTGATATTCATTAGGACGTTGTGATTACTGTAATAAAAAGTAATGAAAAGGAGATGCACAGTTGTCTTTTCAAAACACGACAAGCATTCTCTTCTTTCCTCTTCTTTCAGTGCCTGTCAATCTGCAGCTCCTTTAAATTACCACTTGTGCGTACAGTGATTTCGCTCTTCCATTGGCTAATGTTGTGAGACTGTGCATTCAACGGAAGGCACTTCTAATGTGTCCACTGCTTATGGTGGCATTGGTTCTTGGCATTTGACTTGTCTTGGCAGAGGAAAGAGTAGAGAGGAAGAATTGGGGAGAGGAAAATTGGAAAAATGGAAGAAAATTCATAGAGATTGCCTTTTTCCTCTGTTGGTCAGAGTCACAGCCTTGAGCACTGTTGCAGTGGTTTGTTGTTGAGAGAACTGGTTGGTCGCACGCATTAGCACCTTACAACATCGCAGTGACCATTCTTTTCCTGTCACATATCTCAGCCATAATGTAAATGTTAATACCTTAATCTCAAAGACAACAAATGATGGATATCAGCAGGTTAAAGGTGGCAGTGCCATAAGAAGGCACAGCTCAGGCTTCACTTATCTCTAGCAAAATGCACACAAAAGTAATCAGGGTTCACATCTACTTGCTATTTCTCCTGATTTAGCTCAGTTAACTAGCTGAGGCAGTAAGTTAATTTTTCCATGGGTATTTGTGTTCAGAAAGCACTTTGAAGCTGTAACTAAGATCAGAGCTCCATTATTTTAGTCATTGTGTGCAAACATACTAAGAAATTAAATCTCTTTTATTGGGCCAGTGTATTTTGTCTTGCATTGTTGCAGGCTTAGCTGACAGGCAGTCAGTCGCTTTTCAAGCCACAGTAACCCGTCTACATGCCTTACCTCACAGACTCATACCCTTTCCCGCTGAGATAATTGTATTAAAGCCAAGAGAACGCAGAAGGTTGGGAAGAAGAAACAACTCACTAGCAAGAGTTCTGCTGGCCCCTGATGTTTGTGAGTGACAGATTGAAATCCATGCTTAATGTGTCTAGATTTCCAGGGCTGGACAGATAACACTGAGAACCATGAGTGCTGGTTGCTGGAGGAGCTTTTGGAAGAGCAGTTGCTGCCTGCTCTTTATGTACATGAATGACCCTTATGGCTTCTTTCGAGGAATAGAGCAGTTCCTCCCAGTGTTGAGACCCAGTCAGCTGCTTCATTTGCCATGTGCAAATGTGCTGATTGACTGCTGGGTATTGCTAAAACATGGTTACATTTCATCAGCACTCTGCGAAACATAATTGTTAAAATATCTTTTCTGAAGAGAATGCTGAGTTGCTCCAGTTGCTGTATTACTTTCACTCTGGGAATGTTTTCCCCAAGCCTGCTCTGAGTTAATTCAAAATAAAGGTCAACATCATGCAGTTAGTTAAAGTTTTCCAAGATGGGTTTAGCCATGACACCTTGTCTCCCTGCTGTTATTGACAGAAATAATGCAGTATGGAGTCAGTACCCATTTCAGCTGTAAATACTAAACTGGATCAAGTAGACAAAAATCCTTTCCTATGCATTGACATACAATTTGAAATGACAGTGATAATAAATACCACTTTAATCCTCCTTTGCTTTCCTCCCTCTAGCTGTTTAGATTGGTTGCGTGAAGGTCAATAGTAAAGTAGTTTTGTAGAGGATTTATCCTTGTTACCGATGCTGTTTTGGAAGCAGCTTCATAGCACTGCTCACTGGTTTCTACCATCTTTTACCACTGGTGTTCCATGGGTAAGGGGAAAGGGTAGCAGTCATTTCAATTCTTTTATTTTCTAAATGCTTTTATAGACTCCATCACTATGTTAGCTGAGTGCCTCCCAGTCTTCGTTATACCAGGCCTATCACAGTCCTTTTTAAAGATGGAGAAAGTGGTCTCCTCATTTATGGAGGTGGTCCTAGATGCAGAGAGAGTGACTAATTCCTTGGTGCCAGAGGGAATTGTATCCCATCTGCTGCAGTGCCTGTGCAGCACCCTGGCAATAGCTGAGAAATAAGGAGGATGTATGCTCTAGGCAAAATCCCAGCATTCTTTCTCCAAGAACATGAGGTCCACCCTAGACATTGTCTGACTCGTTCAAAAGGCACTACCTTTTTTGCTAACTTTACACTGGGTGGGCTTCAGTCTTGAAGGATGGGCAGGCACTTTTCAAGGTAAAGTGGAATTCTTCTGCCTTATTTGGGACAAACTGCAGTTGTATCTAGTTTTTGAAAAGAATATATTTTGGACTTGTCTTAGGTTTAAGCGGTTTGATTATCAGCTGGTAACCGCATTGACTCAAATCATTCTATAAAGAATTCCTGAGTTTTCCAAACAGCAGTGCCTCTATTTGTATTCACTTCTGTACAACTGAGTGAAAGGGATTTTGAAAACATGTTGTGAGAGAGAGGATGAATTCTCAACTGAGATGTCGAGCAGGGGTATTACAGACCATGAAGCAGCTGCACAACCTATAGGTCTTGTTGTGGACTTATCAGTCTGCATTAAGGACAGGATATGAATGAGGTAATTTATTTCACAGTTTGAAGATTAAGAAGATGCAAAAAGTCAATTTAACTGAAGTTATTTTAAGGGTTGAAGGTCCTCCATTTAGTAAGCTAGCTTTACATGGGTGTACTTAATTATGGTCAATGCAAATAGATGTTTAGCACACTGGGAGAAAGGGACTGGGGAGGGGGAGAGAGAGAGAGATCCATACTAGATTATTCCACAGCTGTTTTATTTGATTTGAAAGGAAAATGCACCATGTTCATTTTGCAGCAATGAGAGTATTTGGAATTATTTTATTTGCTTTACGCTGGTGTAAGCAGTTAGGAGAACTTTCTGTGCCTGCTTAATGTGAGGATTTAGCCTGTAGTTTGACTTTTTTCCCCCTAACATCATGCAAAGTCAGAAATACATTTTCCCCTGCCTTTCTAGGGACTTGAAGTATTATTTTCAAAAGACCAATTTAGACTTGATTGCATACCAGACTGGATGCTGAATGGGGCCTCAAATGTGACACTGATCTGCCTCGTTCACTTTGAAAAAGCAAATTCTTTGTGTTTTCTTTTTAAAGTCAGGGCTGAAGGCATCCTCTGTCCCTGCATGCAGTACTTGAGCTCTATGGGTTGAAGAAAGAAGGGCTTAAGTGGAGGATATGTCTAACAAAATAAAATACAGCTTTGGCTTTTTACAACAGATTGCCTGGGAAGGGGGTCTCTTCAGTGTGAGTAAAACTTGTCAGTTCATGGTTAAAGTGTACTAAAAGACATACAAGAACTATTCAGGCTTATATCAGCAAAGCTACATTTCTTCCAGTCTTTTGTTTGCCTTTGGTGTAGTCTAGGTCTTGGCACTCTTTCCGCGAAGACATGCTATCATTCCCTTCCTTTCCTTCATTCATTCAGATCTATGCTTTGCAAGAAAGCAAACTTAATTCATGTAGGTAGGTGGCATAATAGTCTTGTTCTTTCTTCTCCCCACCTTTGGAAGAAGATTGATTCACTGAGATGCTTTTCATATCAAAATTCACTATAAAGAAAGACCAGTGTAATCTATGGGAACAGATGGCATTTCTTGGTAGATTTTGCTGAACTGGCATCAGTGATAGCTATAACTGAAACCAGACTGGACTAAAGTTTTTTTGCCACATGAGCATAAAATTAATTTTTTTCCCCAGATATAACTTATGAAGGGCACTGTGATTACAGATACTAGTTTGACCTTCAGGACAACCTTCAGGGCATGACCTCCTGGGGCATTTTTGAAGGGGGATGGTTGGCTACTTGCCCGTTGGCTTTGGTTTGTGGCATGTCATTTGGATCACATACAGGGATTGATCAGTCTTGCACAGCCTCAAATCTTTAGTCTCTCTTAGTGTGACATGTAAGATACTTCAATAGTCTCCTTCCAGCTTCTGCAGTGCCAAAACCAACTTTACTGTCAAGCATGTGTGTTATGTCCAGTCGCCATGGAGAAGACACCATTGGGAGTAACCACAGAAAATTAACTCCTCCCATGTGTCTATAAAGCAAGGTCATAAACTGCAGCAATTGAAAATATAAGTGAAATACCAATAAAAATTTTCTAACAATAAACAGTTAAGTACTGGAATTGCTTATATAGGGATATTGTATAATGTGGGATATGCAACAATTAAATATTCTTAAGAACAGGTTAAACAAACTTCTTTCAGAAAGGGTCTTAGAGGTACATAATATGCCTTCAGACAAAGCAATAGATTAGGTAAACTTCTAAGATTCCTTTTGCTCTACTCTTTATGATTTCTTGAAGATATTAACAGAGCTGTAGAAAGCAGTTGGCATCTTTTCTAAGAATCATAGAGTCATAAAGTGGTTTCGGTTGGAAGGACCTCAAAGATAATTTAGTTCCAACCCCCCTGCCATGGGCAGGGACACCCTCCACTAGACCAGGTTGCTCAAAGCCTCATCCAGCCTGGCCTTGAACACTTCCAGGGATGGGGCATCCACAACTTCTCTGGGAAACCTGTTCCAGTGCCTCATCACCCTCAAAGTAAAAAAAAAATTCTAGTACCTAATTTAAATCTACCCTCTTCCACCTTAAAACCATTATCCTTGTCATATCGCTATGCTCCCTCATAAAGAGTTTCTCCCCATCTCTCCTGTAGGCCCCTTTTAGGGACTGGAAGATCTCCCTGCAGCCTTCTCTTCTCTAGGCTAAACAACCCCATCTCTCTCATCCTGTCCTAATATGGGAGGTGCTCCAGCCCTCTGACCATCTTTGTGGGTCTCCTCTCGACTTACTCCAACAGGTCCTTGTCCTTCTTATGCTGGGGGCCCCAGAGCTGGATGCAGTAATCCAGGTGGGGTCTCACGAGAGTGGAGTAGAGGGGTAGAATCAAATCCCTCAACCTGCTGGTCACACTTCTTTTGATGCAGCCCAGGACATGGTTGGCTTTCTGGGATGCAAGCACACATTGCCAGGTCATTTTGAGCTTCTCATGAACCGCCACCCCCAAGTCCTTCTCCTCAGGGCTGCTCTCAATCCATTCTCCTCCCAGTCTGTATTTGTGCTTGGGGTTGCCCCGACCCATGTCCAGAACCTTGCACTTGGCCTTGTTGAACTTCATGAGTTTTGCACAGACACACGTCTCAAGGCTGTCAAGGTCCCTCTGGACGGCATCCCTTCTCTCCAGTGTGTTCATCGCACCATACAGCTTGGTGTTGTTGGCAAACTTGTTGAGGGTGCACTGAATCCCACTGTTCATGTCTCCCACAAAGATGTTAAACAGCACCAGTCCCAATACTGATCACTGTGGAACACCACATGTCTCTGGTCTCCACTTGGACATCGAGTCGTTGATTGCAACTCTTTGAGTGCGACCATCCAGCTAATTCCTTATCCGTCATGTGGTCCATCCATCAAATCTGTGTCTCTCCAATTTAGAGACAAGGATGTTGTGCAGGACAGTATCAAATGCTTTGCACAAGTCCAGGGATCTCTTGGAAAATTAGTGAAGAAAAATTACCCCAAACCATTCAGTAATTTGAATGAATTCATTCTCCCAAGTTTTAAACAGTAATTGACAACTTATCTCTCAGTATGCCTTGTAAGACTGTGAAGGAGGCTGGTGACATGGGTGTATGTATGATATATAGCTTTGTAAGCAGGATTTACTGATGGCAAATACACATGTGTTTGTGTTTAATGCACAGGAAACAATGTTATGAGGACAATCCATGGTGTAGGAGAGATGATGACCCAAATGGTGCTAAGCAGAGGATCTATATTTCCCATCAATGCACCTGATGTACAGCCAAGCATTCACCCAGGCAAGCAAGCCAGCACCTCAGACAGTGAAGATGTGATTGTGATGGACACCAAATTGAAAATCATTGAGATTTTGCAGGTAATACTGATTGGAGGAATATTACATAGCAGTCATTTCACAGTTATTTACTTATTCATGTAGTAGCAGGTTCTGTTACCTACATTCGTACTATGCGCTGGGCTGTTCATCATAAAAATAACACTGATATCAGGAAGAATAGTCCTCTTTGTGAACAATTGTACAGTTGTGGTCCTCGCTCTGTTACCCCTACTTCACTTCTGAAGGAACTAGATGCTGTAGAAACTCTGTCACCATAATAATGAAAAGGCAGAACTTGTCCTTTAATCTGCCTCACTAATGTTTCCTGAAGATGGTGTATCTGTTTCCAGTCTCATTGACACCCATTTTACACCGTGGTAGTTTATTTGACTTTAGTATTTGGGGTTTCCTTTACAGTAGTTTGGTGAAGGGCAGAACTGGACCTAGACCCACAGAAGTCGTGCAAGGCCACACAGTTTTGAAGTCCATTTTAGACTTCCGCTGCTAGATTGAAAATAGTCTCTGGGCTGCTATGATTTTCTCACAGCTGAACTGACAAGCTATATGACACTAGTGTGCCTCCTGAGATATAATTTTCACTTTGTGCTATTAGTAAGTGAAGTGGCACACATTTGTTCTGTGCATCAAATCACAGTTTCTGCAATACTTATGCACTGAAGGAATGTTTCAGTGTTTTCTATAAATTCTGCAGATCTGTTGGTACCATTGACACTTTTGAAGGTTTCCATTTGTTCTGACTGCTTATAAATGATTTAGATTAACTTAATTACTTGTCATCTGAAAGACTATGAATTGTTAGAGTATCTGCACTACTGCATACTTTGGTTCCAGAGCTCCTTTGCTTTAAGGCTTATGGTGAAGAACAAAGCGTTATGAAGTTATTTCACCTAAATAATACCATTCTTGCTTCTCATTTTCGTTTGTTTTTTCACTGAGTTTCTCTCCACACTTTTGTGCTCTACTGGCTGATGCCTAGGAGAATTATTCCAGGACACCAACCTTGTCCTGTGCATTTCTTGTCTGCTCACAGGCAAGAGAATCACATTTTGTTTCATCCTTTCCTTTTTCACAGCACATCCAGTGCAAGAGCACCTGGGATTGGAGAGCATTTAGCCCTGGTTTGTTACTCAGGTTTGTTAGTTATGGTTTAGTCACATGGCCAAATTACTGCAGATTAGCAAATTGTCATATGCTGGGTGAATCACAGTAAATGTGCATATATAAGATGTTAGTTCACAAGAAATACAAAATAATTCAGTTTCATTTAATATGAAATGGAGGATTAATTTAAACCACGTTACTTTTCATCACTGTGTTATTACCCTAAGAGGTGAGTAAGAATATTCTAGACTTACTGTATTATCATGCATAGCTAGTACAATGGTGATTAAAACTATTCTATTCTAAGAAATATTTCAGTTCATAATAATTTAATTCTCAATATATCCTCTTATTCTTTTAAGTAAAGGCATTACTTATGAGTTTCCATTCTGCCATCAGCTGTAATTAAACGGATGGCCTGATAGACTTAATTGACTATACGTGGACTTGGGAAATTTTTATTTTTAAGAATCTTGCTGGTACAATTGTATGGCAACTTGATCATGGAACCAAAATAAATCTGCCTTTTTTCTTTTTTATTCAAATGCTTTAAATAAAAGATTGTTTCTTAAACCAGCATTTTATTTGTTTTTAGATGGTATAGTCCTAGTCAAATCCTATTACAGTATTCTGGGTCTGGGAAGCTTGTCTGACTTTAGTTAGAGATCAAAGAAACAGGTTGCCACCATTTGCATCACCTGTTGCTTCAGTCTTGGTAACTTAACATACGTGCTTTCATCACCATTGATAGTAAAATATGTTAAATGGTATTAAACCTGGTTCATTGTATGCTTGCATCTACTGTGGGCAAGGACCGTAAGCGTGGGAAACACTGAAACTCAGTCAGTGGGCAGTCAGTTGTTGAAATGTCTAATGTATATGTTTTAGTCCTTAAATTGGTACTAATGTTTCCAGCCTAGTTATTTTCTTCACTGTTCCAATATAAGAGCAGCACTTCCAGCTTTGAATTAGGATTTTCCTGTATGAATTTCCAGCTTTACAGCTGAGGAACAAAAGGCTCCAGCAATTAGAAAAAAGCAGAGTGCTGAGTGAGGGGGATCTCTGCTACCATTAACAGTGGTAGCTTTCAAAGCCAAACTTTATTTTTTGCCGTGTGCTGGCAACACTACTGGGAGCTCATGAAGGAAATCTTTTTTGCTCCTCACATCCTCAGCTGATTGCTAGTAATGTTGCAAAAGACACCACCAGGCTTTTGCTTCACTCCGTGGGAGCCTGGATTTACTGCTGCACCACTGCCCTTGGCTGTCGGGCACCTGAGAGGGTAAGCCTTGAGCCTGTCATCTTTACTCTCAACCCCATTCCACTTCTTATCTTCATGAGCCCTTCGAAGTCCAGCTGAAATATGTAATAATTGCTTTCAACATGGCTCGCAAGGCAGTGAGGACGAGGCAGTGTGCTGAAGCCCTTGGGCAAATCCAGTCTGCTTCTTAGCGTTCTGCAGTCAGTAGGGTAGAGTTCAGTATGTCTCAGGATGGTTGGAGGGAAGAAAGAAATCACAGAAAACTGGTCAATGTGATGGATTCTTATTTCGTAGTGGACATATTTACTTAAAATAATTTACTTAATAATGTACTTAAAATAATCGTGTGTCCCTGTGTGTTCAATCACAGAAAAATCCTAACCCATGTTATCAAATGGCAGAAGAAAAGTCTTATTTAAAACTTCTTTTCTTCTAGTTTATTCTCAGTGTTAGACTGGACTATAGAATATCCTACATGCTGTCTATCTATAAGAGAGAGTTTGGGGAAAGCAATGAAAACATTGATAACTCTACAACATCCCCGCCTGACACACCAGGGATTGCCTCAGGTAAATGTTGCTATTGTGTTGAAATGTAAAATAATTCTATGTAGATTATTGCAAACGATGAACTCAGCTACACCGGACAGATGCATACCACTTGAAGTTGAAAAGCTTGTGAGAAAATGAAAATTTTAAGGAATCCTATAAAACAGATTTTTGCTGTCCTGTCCTTCTCCAACAAAAATGGGATTCCTTTTTGCCATTATGATAATTAATTCTCTTATTGGTACTCTTCCCAAAATACTGCACAATAACAAATTCAGTGGAGAGCAGATAGTGAAAAAATAATTGTGGATGGATGAGGATGGTTGTAAGTGAGGTCATGGTGATATGTGAATGGAGCAGCTTTCCAGGGAGCATTCCTGTGCACACACAAGTGCTCAAAAGGCTGACACCTGTCTGTGCTACTGCCTGCAAGGAGGGGACAATTGCTTTAATTGGAGGTGCTGCATAACAGAGGCATGGTTAAGGAGTACTTAGGTCCTACATAGTATATTAACCACATAATAGTATAGTATATTAAGGTATATATAAGGTATATCTGTATAGTATATTAAGGTATATTAAAGCTAGTGTAAAGCAGAATGATGGTGTGGTAAATAATGTGGTTAATGATAAATATTCTACAGTTCATGTATCTCATTTAGCTGCTTTGTTGGGTTGGCTCATCTAACCAAAAAATGTAAGTTTAGTATTCTGTGTCATTTTGACTCACTGGTGGTGGTTTGTACAGCTACTAGCACCATAGAGCTCTGGTTCATTGCTATAATTTGGCTTTTCCTCAGTAATAGTAATACACAATTTAACTCTGTCCCATGTCCTGTTTCTTCCCTACTACTCTTGCTGATAGTGAATTTTGCCTAGCTGAGGAATGCAGTTAGACCTTTACTTGAAAACATCTACTTTAAAGAGGAACAGAATTAGGTTTTGCTATGCAGATTAAAAAATGACCATTGGCTTTTTTTTTGTTTTTTTTTTTTTAATTTTAATTTTGATTGTTTTCCAGCAATTGTTCCTGACATAGATGAAATTGCAGCTCAGGCTGAAACTATGTTTGCTGGCAGGTATATTCTCTGCAGTTTTGCCTCTCTGTATTCATCTCCTTGTTCATTTTGATATATCTCATGGACAATCTCTGTTCATTCTGTGTGTGTTTTCATACCCCTTTTTCTTCCTCTTGCTACTTGTTGTTACATAGACAGAGAAGTGCCAGATAAGACCTGGATTTCAAACAAGCAAACAGCCCATTTGGTATGGATGGCCATGGGACTGGAAATGACCACCCTCTTAGTTTTAAGAGAGTTGGTAGAAAGTTTTTCCCTAGTTCCCAAAGGTAGCTGGGGAATGGTGTGCAGGTGTATTGGGCTAAAACACAAATTATTTACTTCTCTTTAAAAGCATCCATGGGAGGCTTTATAAGAATGACCTTTTTCTGGTGTACCTTATGGCTGTAGTCCCAAATTTCTTAGATCAGTAGGTTACTGTTGACTCTCACTATTTCTCTCAGACCACATGATCTGTTGTCATTGTGCTTTGTCTTTGAACTTATTAAGAAAGTTACAGCAACAGTAATCTCTTTCACATGACTCCTCAAACCAACTGTGGGTCACTTGCCATGATCTTATGGACCACCAGAGGCCTGTAGATCACAAGTTATGCTTGTGGAATTTTGGGAGTGGTTTCAGCTATGCTGTAAACAAAAAAACAAAACAAAGCAAAACAAAGCACAGAAAATACCCACACTAGAGAATTACTACCATAATCACTATATGAGTTTAATTTTATGGGTATAATTATAATTATACCAGCAAAAATGAATCCCATTTAGACAAGGCCTTAGACTTTAAAGTTTTTCTTGGAGCTAGGGAGAAAGATCCGCAATATGGGCGTTCTGATCTTTCCTCTCTCACTCCCTTATGCGTTCTCAATATTTACCAGCGAGAGCCATGCCTCCAGTCCTCTCCCTGAACTCCCATAATGTAAAACAACACACAGCCCTTGGCATCTGCATCTTTAAAATGAACAGAGAGACTGAATGGTTTCTTGGAAACATTATTTCTGCTTTGATATGTTAAGTGTAAATCTACTTTCTGCCGTTCCAGATTATAAATATGATTCCAGAAATACGATGCTTCTGGCAATTCGTATGGTTTTTGAGCTTATTTTTTCTTAAATGAAATTTTAATAGCAGCTGAAAAGCTAAGGAGTGAAAAGGAAAGGGCCAAATTAATCTCTGATGAAATGCTGTTTACTTCAATTAATTCAGATCGGGGATGAGTTTGGTTGGCATACCCAAGACATAAAGGAATTTTTTTGCAATATGGATTTTAATCACAATATTTGACACATTTCATATATACATACTTTCATTCTGTAGTGTCCATTCTGCTACAAGATTGCTGTAACAGCATGTAACTGTAGATTGAAGTCCCTATAAAATATGTTAAATTGATGTTTGCAGTTTACATCTAGCAGCGTATTTGATTTGGTTTTGAGAGCTCTGCAAAATGAAAATTGTGTGCACAGGCATATTTCTGTCAAAAGCTTTTATTTTTTCTTATTTATTTTACTTTATTTGGTCCTTTTTTTCCCATTTCTGTTGCAGAAAGGAGAAGAATGCGGTTCAGCTTGATGATGAAGGGGGCAGAACTTTTTTACGGGTCCTCATTCACCTCATCATGCATGACTACCCTCCTTTGCTCTCAGGTGCTCTGCACCTGCTATTTAAGCACTTCAGCCAAAGAGCAGAAGTTTTGCAAGCGTTTAAACAGGTATGGATAGGCATAGTGTTATTCCAGGAAACTGACTGTGGGGAAAGTCTTTCCAAAGACTGCTTTGCTTACCTAAATTGCTGTTTGTTGCATGACTGTGTTATTTCCTTAAAGATCCAAATTCAGCAGAGATTTTTTTTCTTAGAGTTGAACATATGTGCTAGTGTACATTATAGTTGTGCGTCCAGAGATAGTTTTCTGGCATTGCATTCATTACTGAAAATGTAGGTCTGTGGTGACAGTTGGGACACACACATGTCACAGTGAGACATCACGTAGTGATCCCTCAGAGACAGAGTTGTTAGCTCATGTTCTGAAAGCATGTACCAGTGTCAGCAGTAAGACTTTCCTGTCTTTAGGGCTACTTAGGCTGGTTATAAACCTCTCTTGTTATTCATGTGGTGTTTCTAGTTCTAATTCAGGTGTCTTTGTGTCGTACTCCATTGCATGATACAGATATGCTCAAACAACTTGGAGGGAGTAATAGAGCCAAGCTTATTTTCAGCTTTATTCTTTCTGCTTGATAGCGGTGCATGTGGAGGCTCCATGTGTCAGCAGATTAGGATGGGGAGATCAGATGTCATGGGGCTGGATGACAGAGACATCTCTGTTATGTAACCCTATCTAACATATGTTGGTAAGACCATCTGATGCTTATTTCAGGAGTTTGATAGCATGTTGTCTCATCATTATGTAAGATGTGGAGGTTTCTCTTGTTTAAAAACAGATGAATGATAAAGACCTGGAAAGCTTTTGTTTAATGTTTTTCCAGTGTAGCATAATGAATGGCCTCCCACCAGATTGTTAAAGTTAGGCCATGGTGGTTAGTTGCATAAATAGCTGTTATTCCCAGGTAAGCAAGGGTTGAGTAGCTTAACATGTTTTTGTAAAGTAAAGAGAAGGTTAATTGACAAATAAACAAAAAAGACTGTAGAGAACATGGAATATGAATGTCTGCGGATGAGCAGCATTCACCAATTCTGTAAAATAACAAGGTTTTACCAAGCTAAGAGAGAAGATGATGAAAACTTCATATTACAAAATAGTGAATATTTGCCTGCATGTAGTGATTATTTAAAAAAAGAAATAATGTCTCTATCAATGTTCTTATCTGCCATGTGACCTTAATCTTTTATGTATGTATGATTTCTTAATAGTGCTTATTGATTTACTGTAAAGATTGTTATTAGATTTTTTTTGTATATTATCTTGATTAATAATCTTGGGAGAGCAAAGAGCATTACAAAGAAAGGAAACGTGTAGATCATGCTAAATCAAGAAGTACAAATAACAGTGAAAAAACCCCGGATAGGTTGAGCAGTACGAAAAAAGAAAAAGAAGTGAGATTAATCTTAGTAAGAGGCAACCACTCAGATGGTGGGAATTATATGAACCTGAAAGTCAGTTGGTGGGATATATTCAAACAAGTTTTTCTAAGCTGGCCTAACAGTGTTGAAAATATGTTACTTTTCAATATTTGATTATGGTGATCATTAAAGTTGCTGGCCATTCTGACTTTTCTTTGGATGCCCTGATTCCTTGCCCGATCATCCTTTTTTTTTTTCCTTGTGAAGTACTGTGCTGAAGGGATAAGCTATCTCTAACTGTATTGTTTTAATACCATGAGGGTCATAATCATTGCATCAGAGCTAACTCTGCATAGAGCTCAAGGGCTTCTAAATCTGTGGTTGTGCTGAAAATGTTCTGCAGTGTATTAAAGAAGGTGAGAGAATGTTGTGAATGTTGTGAATATCCTGTTTCGGGCAACCACAGTCTCTGTCTCTGTTAAAGGTTTTTGATGAATGGAGGCTAAAAAGTCTGTGTGTGCCATGTTTCAATTTCCTAGGGAAGGTTACATAAAACACCTGAAAAGAGGGGCTTAGAATGGAAACTGTCAAGCAAATTACCCAGGCATAAGTGCTGCTGCTACTGCTGTAATAGCTTTACAATTTTCTTTTTTTTTCCAGGTTCAGTTGCTGGTGTCCAATCAAGATGTTGATAACTACAAGCAAATCAAGGCTGATCTAGATCAGCTACGTCTGACTGTAGAAAAATCAGAACTGTGGGTTGAGAAGAGCAGCAACTATGAGAGTGGAGAGGTGGGCGACAATCAAACCAAAGGGGGAGAAGAGCCAATAGAGGTGGGTTTAAAGCCTTTGCTACTAGAATTGTTCCAATATTGATAGGTAGTTTAATGAATGACTGCAAATTTGTGGTCTAGTTAATCAAAGTAGCAAAGCAAGAACATGCAGTATTCTGGCTGAGCTTCAGGATTAGACAGAGTAGGTAATAAAACCTCTTTTATCAATATGTTCAGTATTCTCTCCCACTGCTTTCAGTAACTGCATTCTTATGTCACAGAGCTGCCTTCCGTTCTGGCTAGTGAGCAAACTTAGTGTATGGCATCACTCTGTGGCCAGGGAAGTAAACTAGGGATCATTTATTGGTAGTTCTGTTGACTTGCTGGAAAAAAGGAGTATGCAGTACCTATTCCTGCAACTAGGGGAGACAAGCACAATCAAACCCATATTTTCAAACATTATGGGTGATGCCACTCTCCACCAAAAATAAGACTGACCTAAGAATATTAGATTTTGTAGGCAAACAAGCCTTCTTTTGACTTTTGCCAGCCCACAGTCTTGGGATGTATTGTGATTTGAGAAACTCCTGAATTTGAACCTGGAACCATGATTTTTTAAAATTTAATTTAACTTTTACATTTTGTTTTTCAGCAAAAGCTGAGGTCTCATGTAATCACCTAACACCAGCGTGAGAAAATGCAAAGTATTGCAAGAGTTGCTATGGTTGAAGTTTATGGCATAGTAGTAGATAGAACAGGCTTTCCCACCAGTATTTTTTCCCACTTTTCCATTTTCATTAGAGGAAGTGGGGAGAGATGAAGAACTGTGATTTCTGACACAGCATTTTCCTTATTCCCTTCTGTGGTAGAATCTTCCCTAATGGAAAGAAAATGGGCAAGAAAGCCACGAGGGGAAGTTTAGCAGGAAGATAAGTGGGGATTATACAGGATTGTGAAGCCAATGCATTGATGAAAAGTAGGAGCCATTGAGAAGACACAGGATGTTTGCAGATATCTGTGACATACACTTGGCCTTTCAGATGGGAAAGGAGGTTTCAGGTGGCTTCATATGGGGGGACAATCCAACACTTAAGGAAGAATCCTAATTTCTTGGGACAGTGTCGGTCCCACTCTTTCTTTGATATAACTTAGCTGAATTTAGTGGTGTCAGAATTGGGGAGGAATCTGGATTTATGAGCTCAAGTATGTGTGATTTCTTATTTTTCTCAAGTGTAGCTCTAATAGGAAAGAAGATATTCCTATATGTAGTTAATGTGTGAAAAAGGTAATGGGGAAACAGGATACAGAATTGCAGCAAGGTATTTGCAAGTTTTTTTAGCTGTATTACAATTAAGTGTAATAAGATCCTTTTTATTTCTATGGATAACCCTGATAGTAAAGAAACTCCAGGAAGAGGGGACAAAACAATGTGCTTGAAAGCATCTCTAAATGGGATGTTTTCAGTGGTCTTTCTTGTGAGGCATCTGTGGGTCTGTATGGATTAGCAGCACTTCAGTAGGTGTACGATATTATCTCTGAGAGACTATTGTATCAGAACAGTAACAGGCAGTATGCAAAACCGGTTAGATCATCCGGTGGTAATTCCATGAGAGCAGCGCCAGGTTACACTAGCTCAGAGTCTTGTCCATTATTTTTTCCCTTGTTAAATTATTCTTTAACAGCCAGGAAATGTTTTTAACTGGCAAAACTACTTTGTGTAATTAATAATGTCTTTGAAATCTGAAGTCAAATGTAAGAGGTGAGGTGCTGATCATAATCTACAATGTGTGAAGCAGGTGTCTAGCTTCAAGCAGATAAACATCCCTGTGAGATCCCATGCTTGCTTGAAATGGATGCTGAATATTCAGTACTGAGCTGAATGAAAATCTAGGTCTTTAGGGAATATGCTCTATTTGCCTGTGCTTAATTTTTTCCAAACAACATTAAAATGTGCACAAGGGCACACAAATTATATTCCAGGACAGCCCAAGTTTCTGTCCTCACCAAATCACATTGCAGGATTGACATAAGGGTTTTAAAAAATCAATTTTTTTTTCCCTTAGGCTTCTTAGTCTTTTTGGATAATTGTTTCAACCTTTCTATCATAACTGGGGGCGGGGGGCTAGAGACTTTTTTTTTTATGGTCATGACTCAAAAAATCAGATTTGTAGAAAAAGGCCACGTTCTTCTAAATAAAGCATCCAGAGTTCTTCTGAAAATTCAGAGTTCTTCTGAAAAACAACAAACCTTAAATCCATGCAGGATCATCTTGACAGGCACTGGAGATCAGAATTCTAGGAAAGAGTTAGATCAGACATGAATTAGACACCATATAGGATTAGGAAGAAATACTGAAACTGATCTCACGTAACAGAAGGGAAGAGCAGGTAAAAGCCTGTTTACTTGGGTAACTCTAGTGAGGGTGTTCTGAGTCTGTATAGGTACCATAGACTATGGAAAGTGGGGTCTTTATTGTCCTGTAATTTGAGGACGCATTGGTGGTATAGCACCAGAAACACAGATCTAAGGAGGAGAAATAAGACAGTCTCAGTGAAAGGACTTTCAGGTGAAGCTGGAACACAGTGCAGTGGCATTTATAGAGCTTCTCATCTTTACCATTTACTGAGAAAGTTCAGCGGGGTTTCAAGTAGTATAAACTTTCAGCATCCTTAAGGGCCTGGTGTTCCATTGCTCTGCTCCTTTTCTGGTCTGTGGCAGTTTGCTGTGGTTCTGGGAGAGTTTAAGCAAACATCTCCTGAAACATCATATATAGGTTGAGATTGCACACAGAAACTTCTGGGAGTGCCTCTCATTCCCCTGATAAGTAAATACAGCCTCTGGAGGGCAAAACTGTGCCACCATGATGCTTACTAGTGCTTTGCAGAGTTGTCCTGCTCAGATGAGTGAGACTATTTCAGCAGTGCTGAACTGCTCAGACTGAAAGCTGGAGGCTGTCAAGAAAGGATCCTAATACTGATATCTTGTGAATTTTATGAATAGAGGAAGTAGTCTTTTTTTCAGCAAATAGCATTTCCTAAAGGTGGGGAGAGATGCTCAGGCGAGAACCTTTCTTGGTGCGAGCTCTATGACTCCCTGTTCCCTATGGAAAAGCATGACAGAGAATGTCTATCATGGAGCGTAACGAGGCAAGATATGCAACTGAGTGTCTCTGGTATCCCAGTGGTGTGATTATCTCTTGATAACTACATCCCTGGCATACTCTTATGGGTTCAATAAACAGGTTTTTATTTTGTTAAGAGAAAGGATAGATTCAGCAGTTTAATGCTGATCAGCACTTCCAGATAAGACACATAGTTCACATGGATTATAAAACTACTTTGATTGAGGAAGAAGGCTGATAAAAGTAACAGGTAAATTAATCTTGGTTAATCCACAGTCCCAGAGCAGAGGAGGCTGGTTAATTATAGCAAAGAGCTTGAAATATCTTCCAAAGTATTGATTCAAGCAGCTAGAGAGAAGGCAGCATGCATACTAACAAACCTAAATGAATAAAAATCCACTGTTGTTGCATAGATCAACATGACCACACGGAACAGCGGTGCTGATACTGTTACAAACAGCTTCCGTGGCCGATTGGTACAGTTGTTCTTGCCCCCCTGGAAATTAAGACTCATCTTCACCATCAGCTAAGTTCAGAGAGAGGTTTCAAGAGGTATAAACATTCAGATTGGTGTGCACGTGTCTGTTTTAGCGTAATTCTCTTCTCTGAAACAGTAGGAAGTTTGAGGACACAATGAAACTCAGAAGTGCACCTGTTTTTTATGCCATTACAGTGGTTTACATCCTTGCAGTTATACTGTCAGGCAGATCTACAGTTTTTCTACATGCTTAATATTTCCAGCATCTGAAGTCCAATCTTTCAATTATTTGTGTTTCCAGTAAAGAAAGGCTTACCATAGCTGGCAGCAGAAAAAAAAAAAACAAAACCAAACCCCAACCCAAAACACTACCAGTATTCTAAGTGGCAGTATTTGTGTAGATGTTCTTCCATGTTTTGATTCAGATACACATGAAAAGGTGTGTGGGTGTTGGCAGTTACTAGCTGACTTGATTTCTCTCGTTTATCATACCCAGCTGGGGCTTTCTAAGAGTCAAGGCCCAGAGCATATGGCGTCATGACTGGATATTGCAGTTTAATGTAAAGTTCTCATTTGTTTTTAAATTCTTCCCTGCATTATCCAGAGATAAGGACAGAAGTGTCCTCTTTAAGGGAGGAACATCTCTAATCTCCACATGCTACTTGTTCCTGTACTGCTGAGAACTCCACCCTACTTATCTCAACTACAGAGGTCGTCTTAAGCTCTTTCTCCAAAGTTTTTAATGTTCACATACACAGATTTTGTAATCTTTCCAGCTATATTAGAGATTCTTGGAACAAGTGGTGGCTATTGAAATACACTTATGGTCCCTGTTCTCATAGTATCTAAATTCCTTGGGATGTCTAGTCTGTGATTTAGGGATGTGTTCTTTTTTAGGAGGATCAGAAGCATGAAGGTGTATAGTATTTGCGTCAAATCATGTTGGAAATTTGAAACAAAGGATGGACTGGAGTGGGAATCTCTTCACTCGCTGGACCACTGGATAAAGAATAAATCAGTCTTTTTATTTATTATCTAGGTTATATCTGTTCCCTATGAGCTGCTGTAATACTTCTTCACTTGCTGTTGTTAAATGTAATTAGTTCATGATGAGGAAATTGCAATCGATCTCCACTTGTTGTGTGTTCTTTGTTACAGGAGTCAAATATTTTGAGTCCAATACAGGATGGGACCAAAAAACCCCAGATAGACAGCAATAAAAGCAATAACTACAATATTGTTAAAGAGGTTGGTATATCTGCTAAGAAACTTGCTTGACATACTTGTTTGATAAGTAGATTTAGTACTTGTCTTGAAATAATTCATTTTTGTTTGTGTGACTTGACTGTTTCTTTACTTGCTTGCATGCTTATTTTTTTGTTTATTTATTTATAGATTTTGATTCGACTCAGCAAGCTTTGTGTTCAGAATAAAAAATGTCGGAATCAACAGCAGAGATTGCTGAAAAATATGGGCGCCCACTTGGTAGTCTTGGACCTTCTGCAGATACCCTATGAAAAGGTTGTTCTCATACTTTTAGTGGTAAAGAACATGAAACCAATAAAGGGAAAGACCTCAAAAGGCCCAAGAATCAATGTGAATATTTTTTTTTAAACTGAATTCAGTCAACTATGGTAGAAACATGAAATGATGATGCCATTTTCTACCTTAAGAATAATGAGTTTGGGCCTAAGTTTAAATATGGCTGCTTGCATAGAACAGGTTTTGTTAAGAACTTAATGTTCACTGCCTCAGGTACCTATCATCCCGTTCCTGACATAGGCAAACCTTAGATCTGCAGTGTCACTGCACAGTAAGAAGTATTGATTTAATGGAGCTCCTGGCAGGGTATCTAAGTTCCACTGTTGAGTACTGATGGGGAGAGCTATTGTAGATACATAAGATGGACAAAAAGCTTTTAAAGATCATGTTTGAAGTAATGTCTTGCAAGTTTTTCAGAAGATAATGTGATTTTTGTACTGATTCAGTGGCATTGAGCATGCAAATGAATGATCTAGATATGCTCTAAAGAGCACATCTTTCTGGATCTTACAGGAAGCATTCAGAGGAGTTAAAACCTCTTCTGGGCTACATTTTCCTGAGTGTTACACACTAATGTTATGATACAGACAGTGGGTTCAGCTGTCTTCAGTAAAATAGTGCTTGTCTGTATAGGTGGTTCATCAAATCATAGAATACTATATGAGAGGAATATAAAATGGGGATGAAACTAGACATATATTTGTGCGGGAGTATGTATATGAACATATGTATGTGTGTAGGTGTACATCCACATGCACGCATACATCTGTTTCTATATGTAGCTATATAAAAGCCCAAGCTTTTCAAAAGCTTAAAATCAATGCAGGCTAGAGAGCTTTTTGGAAAATCAAGCCACTTAGCTCTTTTTAAAATAGTTTGTGCCCTTACCTCTTTGACTCCCTACAGTCAAGTTGATTCAGAGTAAGGCATAGCCACTAATAGACTCTGAAGAAAACTGGATGAGTTGCTTTTGCTGGAGGGATAATTTTTGCCCTGTAAAAGGCTCGTGAGAATTGCTTTGTTCCTAGCTGACTTCGGGTTGTGCAGTTTTAACAAGTACGTTTAGGTACGCCCAGCTGATTAGTTTGTCTTTTTTTTCTGCAGAGTGATGAAAAGATGAATGAAGTTATGAATCTAGCCCACACTTTTCTTCAGAATTTCTGTCGAGGAAATCCTCAAAATCAAGTTCTTCTCCACAAAAATCTCAACTTGTTCTTAACTCCTGGGGTTAGTATTTCATTTTAAGGAGATTATAATTGGAAGTAAATTTGGACTCACTGAAAAATTACAGTGCTAAATAAATAATTTCACTAAATTATGCCCTTCTCTTCTCTTCTCTTCTCTTCTCTTCTCTTCTCTTCTCTTCTCTTCTCTTCTCTTCTTCTCTTCCTTTCTTCTCTTTCTTCTCTTCTGCTCTCCTTTTCTCCCTTGTTGGCTTCTCTCTTCTGTTTTTCTCTTTTTATGTCATTGTTTTCAATGTTGCAGTTTTAAAAGTGGAAAACAGTGTTACCTGTGTGGTTTACTGGAAGTATCTATGAACATGTGTCACATTGTCACATCATGTTTAGCTGGACTCTAATCTATTCATCCTAACTCGTTCACAGATGGACTATAAGTCAGGGTAGAAGATTCTGTGACTGCACTTTCATGAACCTTGTGTGGTAGCAGAATGAAACTGTTGTGGTTTAAACCCCGCTAGCAGTGAACACCACACAGCCGTTTGCTCACCCTCCCCCCTACTGTAGAATGGGGGAGAGACTTAAAGGGGTAAAGGGGTCTGGCTAGCTCAGTTGGCATGATGTACATGATATAGAATATACCATTGGCCAATTTGTGTCTCAGACCTAAACCTAAGGTTGAATCCTAGGCTGGTAATTGGAGCTGTGCCCCCTCCCAGCTTCTCCTGCCCCTGCAGACACTTTCAGAGAAGCTGAAAAGTCCTTGACTGTCCTGGAAGCAACTATAAACATCAGTATGTTATCAGCTGCCTTCTCAGCACAAATGCAAAACATAACCTCGCACTAGCTACTGTGAAGACAATTAACTCTGTCTAGCTGAAACCAGTACACAGACCCATACATTTTTGTTGGTAATGCTTCCAATTGATTCAAATAATCTAAAATTTGATCTTTTATTAAATCATTGTCTTTACAAGGAACCTTTTTGTATGCGTGTGTTTGCAGATATAGTCATATGGAATGACATCTTGCTCAGTGGCAGATCTACTGAGCAAAACCTGTTTTTAGTAGAAAGAGTGTGAGTATTGGGATTGTAGACTCCTGGCCTGTGTACATTACAAAGCATTTGTTCTGTTACTTTTTTGTTTATGTTTTTTTGGTGAAATTAGTAAAAGGCACTGAGATGATCACAGTGGAGACTAGCACCCGGACTCAATCCTATCTAACACTTGACACTTAACTCAGGTGCCAGTTATGGGGCCTGCTTGCACTTGTATTTATGTTCTTTTGAAGTTGATCTTTGATCATCCAGGTTATTGTGCCTTTGTTCATATTGTGGAGCAAACTTCGTGTGGATTCCTTTCAGATGACACTAAACAGAAAGGTATACTCTAGGAGCACACCTGGCCCTCATAAGCCTCTAGTCCAAGGGACTGAACTAGAGCAAATTTGAAGAAAAAGCCCCAGGAATGCTTAAAGTCTGGATGCTGTGTCCTCAGCAGCATTCCTTTCTTGATAAAGATCTGTTCCTCATATACAGTGCTACTGCCAATGGAAACATAGCCTTAGGCTTCCTCTGTAGTAGTTAATATGGAAAGGGATTTTCTCTAGTGCCTGCCTCTGTCAACCATAGAGGGAGCCAGAGGTAGCTAATAATCTTATTTGTTTGCCTCATTGCGAAGTTTGATGTGAGAGGGATGAATGTGGTCTCAGTTGTCTTGTACACCAAGGTCCCTACAGAGTGCTCCAGCAGTGTAGTGTGTGTATGTGTGTGTCTTAACCTTCCATGTGGGCACAGATTTTGTTTAAGTCCACTTTAGGACCATTTCATAGTCATAGGAAAGTGTGGAGAAGTCCCATCATAAATGAAAGCTAGGCTCTAAATTCACTCTGGACTGGTGTACATCAGATTTTTCCAGGTTCCCTTTACCAATGTGCCTTTCTCTAGTCTAGAGTTCCGTGAATCTTTCAATCTCAAAACAAATCTGCTCTTCTTACAAAGCTGTTTTGATTTTAACCTGTTTAGCTCCTGGAAGCTGAAACCATGCGGCACATCTTCATGAATAATTACCTTCTGTGTAATGAAATTAGTGAGAGAGTGGTGCAGCACTTTGTACACTGTATTGAGACCCATGGCCGTCATGTGGAGTACCTGCGTTTCCTGCAGACCATTGTGAAAGCAGATGGCAAATATGTGAAAAAATGCCAGGACATGGTGATGACAGAGGTAAGTGAAGGGTTCACCTATAAATCGCTCATCTGATGTCTTTTTAACACACTAGTATTTTGAGGTTTCTTTTTCTGCTCTCGATACCAATGGGATATAATGGCATCATCGCTTTAGAATTTTAAATGGTATCACAAATAATGAATATTTTTTAGCAGACGTTTTGAGGCGTTTAATTTTTTTTGACCATCTGTATAACTACTAGAAAGAAAACATGAGTGTTAGCATGGTGATACAGAGATGTCTATTTGTAGATGATGTAGCATGGAAATCTCAGAGTTACATAAACTTTCATTTTCCTGTACTGTAATTTAGGATCCCATTTACGCACCAAACTTGCCATATTGTGATGTGGTTTTGGCATATAACAGGCTCTTATCTGTATGGATTTGTCTAAATAGTGTTTTAGACCATTTTTTTAAGCATGTAACCATGTAACAAATTTAGGTTCTAGTTTGGGCTTTTGTTTCTTTTGTTCCGGGGCATTTCTGTTAGAATCAGTAGAGCTGCTCTAGCTTTAAGTAGCTAAATTGGGAGTCTGACCTGGTAAATTCCACAGAGTGGTTTGTGGACAAATCTTTATGTCAATAAAGTTACTGAGAAAATACTTAATTGACTTCTCAGCAATTAGGATTTGATATATAGTGTGCATGATAGATGAAGTCTTCAACTTGGAGACACTTGTGCATTTAACTGAGATTATGTTAACTGTTCAATGGGATTAATAAGTGGGTAAAATTGAATAAGGTGAAAAGGCCAGGTAGGATCAGAGCCCAAGGAACATTCTTCTTTACTTTACAAAGTTCTTTTTTTTTTTTTTTTTTTTTTTTTTT